>WBMV01000955.1:6404-25660 GCA_013396655.1 Campylorhamphus procurvoides | reverse complement strand
CCCCCGCCAATCGCGGCTCGCGGCCGTCGGGGCCGCGCCCCGGGATTGGTCAGATTCGAGGCGGCCCCGCCCCCCGCGCGCGCAGGGCCGACGCCCCTCCCACCGCGCTCCGGGCCGGAGGGGCAGCGGAGGGGGGTGCGTTCCCAGCGTGCCTCGCGGCGTCGCGGCCATCCCGTCGCTCCCTGTGCGTGTGGCGGCCCGGCCCGGCGGGGACATGTCGGCCATGGAGGGGCCCCTGGCCGTGTTCGGAGAGCGCACCAGCGGCGATACGGTCCGCACGCAGAACGGTAACGGCGGCGAGCCCCGACGGGCGCTGCAGGAGCGGGAGGGAAGGAGGGAGGGGCGGGGAGGAGCGAACATGGCGCGGCCATGGTCACCGCCGCCATGTGCTCGCCCGGCCCGGCCCGGCCCGCCCGGGAGCGGCCGCGCCCTCCCGCCGCATTCCCTCCGGCTCCGGGCCGCTGCCGGCTGCAGGGCAGGAAGGAGGGCGGGGGAGGAGGTCCTGCTCCTCCCTGACGTCCGAGGGGCGACGGGATCCCGCGCCACCCGCCCTCTTCCCCTTCGGGCACCGGGGGCAGGAGGGCGGAGGGCGCTCGGTCCGGCCCCGGCCCCGCAGGGACTGCGGTCTGGTCGAGCAGCCGCGCCCAAAGTGCCGTCATTAAGTGAGGGCCCTGCTGCCCAGCACAAGGGAATATCCCCCCTTCTGCTTCTGGGAGGGGGCCCCTCCTTGGCATGGGTGTCTCTAGCTGTGGTTCTCAAACGCGTTTCTCATTGCTCAGGGTTGTGCCCCCAAGTCCTGGGGGAATGCCGCAAATTCCGAGACAGATCGCAGATTCTGAGTAGACAAAAGACAAAGGAAGAAGCTGAAGACCTGGCCCTGATTATTCTGAGAGTCTTGCAGCTCTGGTGATATTTTAGGCAAATCACTTAGAATGAAAATTACCTCAATTCATGGCTGAGGTTGTACTTGATGGCATCTTTGGTATCGCGGTTATTTCTTCCAGAAAGCTGCTATTAATCTTCCAAAGCAAAATATATAGTTGTATTGTTTGAAGTTCAAAGCGAAGGTCTCTTGAGTTGTAACTGTTCCCATTATACTACCACTTTTTCATTTTCTAGATTAAGTGGCTATGCTTGTGGGATAGAGAAAATCTTGCCACGGTCTGAAGGAAAAGGTTGATTGTATCTTTTTCCTATATGAAGTTGGCAGAACAACCTTTGAATAAGCCGGTGTTTTTATGTTACTTTGAAAGGTCACGTTTTTGCTTCGGTGACTTAGTTGCAGAGTAAATGTTTTGTTTCAGTCACGGAGCAAAAAGATGTTTCACTAATTGATATATAGTGATACCATTGATCTCTGTCTGCATAGAACTGAGGAGTAGATGAGAGCGAAGTCTCATGGCATGGCTTGCTGCAGTCAAAATCATCAGTACTACCAAGCCCTCCTAAGATAATGCTGCTGCTCTTCTGACCTCAGTCCTGTTCTCTATTTTTTAGCCAGGCAGCAGAAAAAGGATTCTTTTTCTGATCAGTCAGTTTCGCCAGGTTAGTTAGCTAAACCAGCTTGGATGGATGAGTGAGGTTTGGCACAGATTGTATTTTTTTGGAACAGCAAGCCTGACAAAGGTAAGCTAGAGCTTCAGGTTAGATAGACTGAATCCTAATCCTAAATTAGATCACTTTCTCTAATTTCTGAATTGTGGGTTCTTGGCACGATTTCTTGTAAACCTGAGACTCACCCTAAAGTTGGAAAGATAAAACTTTATGGTTTCCTTTTTTTCTGTCATTTATTCAGTTACTGCTGCATCTGCTATTGCCAATATCGTGAAGAGTTCTCTTGGGCCCGTTGGTCTGGATAAGATGTTAGTGGATGATATTGGGGTAAGTAAAGCTTACTTTAAGAAGTGTCAGGAGGACTTGTATTCTTGTGTAAAAGTGCTCTCACTTAGTGCGCTTTGTAGGCTTAAGGTGCCTGTGCCTGTCTTTTCCGTGGTTCTGGGAGGGGATAGGAGAACTGTGGTAAAATTGTGTATCAGATAATGTGTGATACATCCATTTAATTTCATCTATTGTAGTTTATGTGGTACAGTTGTCTCTTTTATATGTAAGTTCTTGTCACCATTTAAAGTATTGGTCAGTTTCCAAGAAGTGAGTATCACCATTAATGTCAGACAGAACGTGATGCCGACTTCTATATCCTGGTTTCCACATCAGGAGAAATAACCCCAAAAAACTTCAAATAATCCCATCATGATTTTAAAGTAATATTTTTTATTTTAAAATGTTTCAAGCAACTGAAGAATGTTTGTCATTTTCCAGGCATCTGTAATAAAATAGTGTTAGAGGGTAGTCATTTCACGACTGCTAATCAGGTATGTGCAAAAATGTTTGATGAGATTCTGTAGCATAAAGGCTTTCCTAACTGAAAAAAAAAAAGGTGCAGAATCTGCACTGGTACCATTTCTGTTGTTAGAATGGGACTCCTGTTTAAAAGAAAGAAGGAAATTTTTGTTGTGAATAATTACTTTATGGACATTTACAAAGAATAACTAACTCCCATTTGTATGAATGCTGTAAAACACAACAGTGAAAATGTAATGGAAATTCGTGTCATATTAACATTCAATTTCTGAAAATTAGGACGTGACTATTACTAATGATGGTGCAACCATTCTGAAACTCCTAGAAGTGGAGCATCCTGCTGCAAAAGTTCTTTGTGAGCTGGCAGACCTGCAAGACAAAGAAGTTGGTGATGGGACCACCTCAGTGGTACGTAGAAAATTTTACAGACAGGTACATCAAAAGTCAGTGTTTTATTACTATCACAGCATGGCTTTGGATTTAGGGATCTTGATGCAGTGTTGAAGAGCTACATAGAATAAGAACCTTGGGGTTAATTGAATGTAAGCAGTTTTTAAAAGTAGGTTAAAGAATAGAAAAATTAGAATTTGCATTTTTCTAGAGATGCTAATTTCTGTACAGAACTGGTGCTGTGGAAGGGAAGTTGCTTACTTCAGTTCCATTATTTTTTTCCTTTCTTGAAGGTTGATGATAGATGCCAAATTAAGGTTTTTAATTTTTAACAACTGTGAGAAATTCAAGTGTTAGGACTAGCAAGTGTTGGAAACTTGCCTAAGATTTAAGGCAACTTGCTGGAGGGTGGAATCAGGTGGCTTTCACCAGTTGTCAGAAACTATTTATAGTTCTAGGTTGCAAAAGGTAGTTACTTTGCTTATATGGAATATATTTTAACATTTCTGTTTCAAACAGGTAATTATTGCTGCAGAACTACTCAAAAATGCAGATGAGCTGGTGAAACAGAAAATTCATCCTACCTCTATTATTGGTGGATACCGACTTGCTTGCAAGTAAGAAACTAATACAGTCGCATTTCTGTATTTGCGACTGTGTTAATAGAGACTTCTTGGTGCCAAGTGGATATGGTGATTTGTTGGGGGGCTGTTGGTTTTTTTTTTGGTTTGGGATTTTTTTATGTGTTATTGGGGGTTTTTTAATTGATTTCTGTTACCATGTAACAGAATGAAAGTCATGTTACTGTCCTAGGAGACTAACTGATTTCATCCTTTTGTTCTTTGAGTTAACATTTAGAAGGGCTGAAAAGACGTATGTTTTTTCTCTTTTTGTGGAGGTGGTTCTTTATCAGAATTTGTCTTTATTCCACAGGGAAGCTGTTCGCTACATCAATGAAAATCTTGTTATTAACACAGATGAATTGGGCAGGGAGTGCCTAATTAATGCTGCTAAAACATCAATGTCCTCGAAAATTATAGGAGTGTATCCTTTAACTTGATCAAGTGAGTTAAGTGACAGTGACTGATGGCAGAGCTTGAGGAGCTAGGCTAGTTTCCTTTGCAGCAGTTTTTATGAATGGGGTGTTATATACAAGCTGTTCTTTCTATAACAGGAGCGTGGAAATCATAGATACTATGACACGGCATATGGGGAAAGCATGTTCAAACTCTTCCAATTTATTTAAATCTGGGTTGCCATATGATGATAGCTTTAACAGCCTATTGTTCCCTAACAATTGCATTGCTTGTTAGTGAGACTGGATCAAGAGTTGAGTGAATGGAAGAATGTGTTACAGAAGTACCTGAGGAGTGAATTCAGAGGAAAGAAATTTGCAATTTACTCCATAGTCACAGAAAAACCTGCATTTTAACTTGCGTGCAGACTGAATGTAGAATAGGTATTTTTCTTGGTACCTAAAATGCAGGCAAAACACTAGCCTGTCATAATTTTCTTACCAGTGTTTCAGTTTTTATCATTACTCATTCCTTTAGTGCAATAGAAAAGACAGCTAGCTCTTTCATGCCTTTCTGAAGTTTTTTTTGGAAACTCCGTTTGGGCACTGTCAGTAACTGCTTTTTATTTTGCTTTTTTTTTTTCTTCCGCGTAATACTAGTTTTCAGTTTCAACCTTAACAGCTTTTTAGTGATGGCGATTTCTTTGCTAATATGGTGGTGGATGCTGCCCTAGCAGTTAAATACACAGACCAGAAGGGTCAGGCTCGGTATCCAATCAACTCGGTTAATGTTTTGAAGGCCCATGGCCGCAGCCAAAAAGAGAGCATTCTTGTGAACGGTTACGCTCTGAACTGTGTGGTGGGCTCACAGGGTAAGAACATACTATATCTCATAAATCCCTTGTGTGAACTCAGTCCTTCTAGTCTTTCTGTGTGGCTCTTCTTACTGACTGCATTAGTTGCAGATCATGTGTGTTTTCAATTGCAGAACAATTAAACAAGAACACAAAATACTGCACTTCACCAGTGTTCTTTAGACCAGACCAGAGTCTGCCAGCTGGTAGTGATCCACAAAGGTGTTGATACACTGCTGTAGTTTCCCTAACTCAGTATCAGCATGGTAACACTGTAATCTGGTTGAACTTCAGTGGCTCCTTTTGTGGAGCCAGGGACAGGTTTGTGGACAACTGTTGCATTTAGCATAGCTGCAGTTAGATAACTTATAGGATACAAGACTGATAGGTCAGATTTCCATGATCATTCGCGTTTTGGGGACAGGGTATGTAAAAAGGTAACATTACAGGAATGTCTTTATTAGAATTTTGCTGTCCTAGGGCAGAATTGAAAGTGGAGAAGCAAACAGTAGAAGTCTGAAATGTGAAAGTGACATTAGTTTTGCTCTCTAATGCTGACATCAAGTTCTGTTAACTTGATTTGACGGAAATCCTTTTTCTGTTTTGTTTTTTTTATCAGGTATGACCAAGAGAATAGTTAATGCGAAGATTGCCTGCCTTGACTTCAGCCTGCAGAAAGCAAAAATGAAGCTTGGTGTTCAGGTTGTTATCTCAGACCCTGAGAAGCTGGACCAGATAAGGCAGAGGTGTGCAAGTTTGAGTAGCTGAGACAGTGGGGTTGTACAGGCTTGATCTGGTCTCTTCAGGTGGGGTGGCTCAATGTAATTTTCTCTTGAGTGCAAGAGGTACAAATATATTGAATGTTACCATTTTCCAGCAATACCAAATACTAATGCTGGAAGTCTTCACTTCTGGAGGCAGAACTAGTATTAAGCCAATTTTCAAGAAATCCAAGTACATTTGTGCAGTGGTCCATTCTTGCATTAAGGTTTCAGGAAATGGGTTGACAGGATGTGTGATGGTAGATTTTTAAATACACTTTTTTAACTTTGCCTTTATCTTTGCAGAGAGTCAGATATTACCAAAGAAAGGATCCAGAAGATCTTGGCCACTGGTGCCAACGTAATTCTCACCACTGGAGGTATTGATGACATGTGTCTGAAATACTTCGTTGATGCTGGGGCTATGGCAGTACGAAGAGTTGTAAAAAAGGACCTTAAGAGGATTGCTAAGGCATCTGGAGGTGTGTGTATATAAAAGTAACCTTTTTTTAATGTATTCTTTAAAGTAAAAGGTGTTTTTTAGAATATTAGTAACGAATTTTAAAAATACAGCTTCACGTGGAAGGTCAGGATGAGTAAAGCTGAACCACTTATTTTTAACTTTACTGTTGCTTTTAAGTGACTTTGGTCAAAGTAGGTGACTACTGTAGGAGTTGATTGCTCCAAGATTTACAGTGTGGGAATTAAAAACTGCCTTGCACTGTGAAGACTGGCATTTTATGGAAATGGGAGCCATAATCTCTATTTATTTAGAAGCCTTTTATTATACAAACATGCATAAGCCTTTGTTTAGACAGTTAAGTATGTTGTTTGGACAGTTCAAGAGGAATGAAGAACTAAATCACTCAATACATACTTTAAAAATTCTGGTCCTATTCAGATTTTTATCTGTTTGGAAGAAAACACATTCATTTTGGTAAAGCATGGGAGATTGTACTAGATGTGGAAAAGTAAGTGCTGTAAAAGTTAAGCAAAAGGAGCAATATCAGTTATTAACTGTGGAATATTGAACTGCTGCCTGAAAAGTAAAAGTGCTGTTTAATGTCAGAAAAATCTACTTAGGCAGTTTTTATTTCTGTTTTAAATTTGTTTGTCTTTGTATTATGTCTGTTCTGGGAAGCTGTCAGGGAATGATGTGCTGGAATTGAATGCTAACTTCATTTTTTTGTTTGTTGAAGCAACCGTATGTTCAACCCTTGCAAACCTTGAAGGTGAGGAGAGTTTTGAGGCATTAATGCTGGGACAGGCGGAAGAGGTGATTCAAGAGAGAATCTGTGATGATGAGCTGATTTTAATCAAGAAGTAAGGATCCTTTTAAAAAATGCTCAGTTTGGTGTATATTTTTTAATTTTGATATAAAATTACATTTATTTATTTATTTATTTCATGCTATTTCAGTGATCTGAGTAGTTAGATCCCTGGGAAAGAGTATCTGAATCCAGTGCAAATTAGAGGTGAAAGTATCAGTATTTAATCTCTTGCTGGGGCCGGACACTTGTTTTGCCAACCATAATGTATGAGACAGATTGGTAGATTTTAGTTAGGTTTTTGTTTATAAAGAAATGTTTCTAAACTGGCTTCCCTTTACGAACAGTAAAGGGCAGTAGGTACCATCTGAGTAATACTGCATATCAATAGAGGTGCAAGCTAAATCTTTCAATTTTTAGTGGAAGACAGCATTTAGTTCTGCTGTTTGGTACCTGGAAAACTGAGTATCAGTTCATTTAATGAGAACATATGTTAGATATTAACTCTTCCACTGCTTCAATATTGCTTCTCAGTGTTGAACTTATCTCATTTGTGTGTGAATTAAATGCTCTGACCATGACACATGGTGACAGCCTGTAGTGAGCTTACTTGATGGGTGTGCAGAGGATCTTTATTAACATCTTAAGTACACTCCCCTGTTTGATGGGAGAATGTCTTGTCATCATACTTTGATAGGTAGCTTTCTTCAAAAGACTAAAACTAGGTTCTTGCATATTAGAAATCCAAGTATTGACTTTACTAAGTTAGAATGTATATATCCTGCAAGGGTGCATAACAGTGTTAAGATTTTCTTTTAAATGTTGAAAGAATGAGGCTCAGCTGAACTTGACTTTTAAGTCTTTCAGCAAGAAGAGTTTTATATTCTGTTCACCTCAGCTGACTTCTGATTCCTTTTCTTCCCTAGCACAAAGGCTCGGACTTCTGCATCAATTATCTTACGAGGAGCTAATGACTTCATGTGTGATGAAATGGAACGATCTATACATGATGCTCTCTGTGTTGTCAAAAGGGTTTTGGAATCCAAGTCTGTTGTCCCAGGTGGTGGTGCTGTAGAGGCGGCACTTTCAATATATCTTGAAAATTATGCAACCAGCATGGTAAGTCTTGCACAAAGAAGGAACAGTGTGTCTTTGTTAGACAGGAACAATAAATTCTTAAGCATTTATTTTCATCTACTAAAAGTAATTTCTGTGGCCCATGAAAACATAATCATCTTAAAAAATGTAAGATGCTCCTTGAAAATGGAGGATATGAGTTATTCTTTCTCTGATAATTTGACTGTGTGGTTCTTTGAAGCAAACACATTTTACAAGTGTAAACCCCTACCTACTATGGATGTTCTTGATCACTGCTGTATTTTTGCCTCTCTTATTGCAGCCAATTGGTTTAAAAACTTTTTTCCTCTTTCTAGGGGTCACGTGAACAACTTGCAATAGCAGAATTTGCAAGATCCCTCTTAGTAATTCCAAATACACTGGCAGTCAATGCCGCTCAGGATGCAACAGATCTTGTTGCAAAGTTGAGAGCATTCCACAACGAGGCTCAAGTTAACCCAGATCGCAAAAACCTGAAATGGCAAGTATCTGTCTTTTAGAAGGCTAGTAAAAGTGGCATGGGTTGGTGACTTAAATGGAAAATTGTTCTCCCAGTTACTGAACCATGATTTGCATGGTAAAATTAGTGTGTATTATCACTGAGCATCTCTGCCTCTGTTCTTCAATCCTATGGCTGTGTCACTGTGACATAGTAGTTACACAGCATACTCCCAAGCTGTATTTCTACTTTTTCTATCTCCATCTGACAACATTTCTTGTTTGCAGGATTGGTCTTGACTTGATCAATGGAAAGCCTCGCGATAACAAGCAAGCTGGTGTCTTTGAACCCACCATGGTCAAAACTAAGAGCCTAAAGTTTGCAACAGAAGCTGCAATTACTATTCTTCGAATTGATGATCTTATTAAACTGCACCCTGAGACTAAAGAAGAGAAAGGGTGCTATGAGGATGCAGTTCAGTCTGGAGCACTTGAGGAATAACTTAGGCTTTATTTATGTTTGTTTCACTTACACTTCCCACTCTTATAACTAAAGTGTTAATAAAACAGGTGGTTGAATGTTGCTGCTATTTTCTTGTGAACAAACTAATTTTTGAAAGCAAGGTTGGTCCTTGCACTGAGAACCTAAGTTCTAGTGTCTGTCAAGGCAGCGATCGAGTGGCAAAAAGTAATGGTGTAAGTTTATTTAATTTTAGGCAAAACTAACAACTGTGAGCTCCGCTATTAGAAGTTTATTAGTAAAATGTTTCAAAGCTTGTTAACATTAGCTGTTCATTCATTCACTTGGGTTCATCTCTCAACGCACATGGCGATTCCCATTCCTCCTCCGATACAGAGAGCAGCAACACCACGTTTTCCACCAGTTCGTTCCAGCGCATGTAGAAGAGTTACAAGGATGCGACAACCAGAGGCACCAAGAGGGTGGCCAAGAGCAATAGCCCCACCTTGGATATTAATCTTAAAAAAAAAAAAAAGCCAATAGAGAAGGTCAAGTTAAGAACATTTAACTAGCTTAGCTGACATTCAACATGAATGACTTCACTGGATCTAGCCCTGATTATGTGTGAGCCTGAAACCACAACTACCCTTTCACAGAGTATTTCTTTTGAAAGTATGCCATTGTTACTCTCTGAAGAAAATGAAGCTGAATTTAGGGATTACATTTTGCCATCACTTGGAAGAATACCATGGCACATAAACACTTTCAGCAGCAAGTCCAGTTTCTGAATTAATTATAAGTATGCTCAAGAGTTGCATAGATTTGCATAAAAATCCACTGCACAAAGTTGTAACCTGTTCTGGGAAACTGCCTGCTAGCAAAGCCAGCTGACAGCACAGCAGTGTGAGGAAATGCCTTCTGGGGTTCCCATCTTGTTTTGTTACAGCAGAGTGATTGGAAGAGGGCTGTGCTTGCAAATACAATCCAGATGCATGGAATGGAACAAGTTTGAATTACAGGAGGCAAATAAATTCCAGCCTACAAATATATTACCTTTTCAGGATTTACTTTCAGTTCTTTTGCTATTGCAACAGATAGCGATGCAAAGGCTTCATTAATTTCAAACAGGTCAATTTGGTCCAGAGTCCAGCTGGCTTTGTCAATCTGAGAAAACACAAATAGGAGCATTATTATCTTACAGATTTTCCTTAGCACCAGAGGAAACTTTTCATAAGACTTAAACAGGGCAATTTAAAGCTACCACTTCTAAGAAGTTGAAGGAAAACAATTATTTCATAGCCAGTGTTTATGACAGGATTCTTGAAGACTACAGACAAAATCGTAGCATCAGCAAAAGTTAGTACAATGTGCCGTAACATGCTGGCTGTTCATAAAACTTTGACTAATTTTACACAGTTGTGAGAATCAAACTGTTCATGGTGCCCTTACTGGAACAAGCACTGTACTCAAAAGTAGGCTTTAACAGATTGCAAGCAGGTTTTTCAGGACAGAGTCTTGACTCTATTAATAGAGATTTGCTACTTAGTAGAAACTTCTACACAAGAAATTGCAAGGTGTCAACCATTAGTGATAGGTAGTGTATAATTTGTCCAGTCTCACCTTTAAGCTGAAAGTGTCCACTTGAAGCTCTTCCCATGCAACTATTTTGGAAGATGGTTTGGCTTGTGTTTTCACTTGAGAAACTATTTTTATGCAATTGCCTACTCTGGTACAGGCTTAGGCATGTTTCACATATGTACATTTTTACTTCCACTCACTTCAGCAGAATCATCTGCAGCAATGATGTTTCACAACCTAGGCTAGCCAGACTGCTGAACCTCCAAGGCTATAGTCAAGGAGGAGGGCCTCTTTCTAGTAGAAACAGTATGGAAACCTCTCCTTTTGGCAGAGGGTTAAGACCAAGTATGTTTTAACACTAAAATGTATAACCTACTTGTTCTCTAAAGTGCTACTATAAAATTCTGAAGAGAAAAACAGAAGCACTTGATAACACAAAGTTACATTAAGAAGCAGTGTGCCCTTTTTCAGAGTACCTATACAATTATAGGTACTGTTAAATACAGTCTGTCTGTTGTACAATTTAAACTGTATATTGTATGTGCATTTACAGCATTTTTTATTTAAAAGAACAGTTTGAGATAAGAAAAAGCATTACAGTTCTGATTTTCTTGTCAAAAGCACAGAGCTTGGGTGAATTCAAGTTAGGCTTCCACGTGGCCAGGATGTTTCATAGGTGAACAAAATAAGGCTTTACACAATATTAAAAAAAATGAAGAGGGAATACTAAAGCAAATCTGTTCTTAGCTATACAAGGTTTTTCCATGCCGAATTTCATGCTCAGTTTTAACAGCTGGAGTTGCCATGTCAGTAAGCAGTGTGGTACCATCAGGGCTTCTCACTGGGGTAATTTTCAGAACCTTGTCCTGTGGACTAAACACTGAGGACAGCAATGGGTGCAGTAATGGTCTGAGCACATCAGATGTGGTTTTGGAGTACACCTTGTTCAGTTTCACCTGAAAGGAATCCAATTTCTATGCTCCAACCTTTTTGCAGGACAAACAAACACAAAGAGTACCATCCCATTTGCCAATGCAGATGCACTCACTGGCCACCTCAGTGTTGTGCTATCGCAAATACAATCAGGCAGTGATCTGAAAATCAACCTGGCCAGGCACAGTATCAGAACCTTATTGTGGTAGGACCAAATCATCACTAGATTAATACACACATTGCTGAAATTTGACCTTTAGCCTCTAAGGTTGCCCCTTCCCAAACCTGACTAGTTTATGCTCTAAACGCCATTCATATGCCTATACATTTGAGTTTTTTCAACAACTAGGCGCTAGCTTGGTAGCACTAGAAATTTTGAGTCTTGTTTTTACTTATTTTTTTCTACTAAGTTTCCCTTAGAAAAACCCAGACATGACCAGAAAATGAAAACCTATTACAAGCAAGAGTTATAACCATAATAGATGTGTAGATAGAGAGGTGATTACTTACAGCTTTTCTTATTGCTGAAATGGGCCCTACACCCATTATAGATGGATCTATACCGGTCTGAGCCCAAGATACAATCTGAGCCAAAGGCGTAAGACCTCTCCTAGCAGCTTCCGATTTCTTCATTAGAACTACAGCTGCAGCTCCATCATTTAGACCTGTGGAGTGACAAACAGCATGTATGTATTTGGGCTTTTACTGTACCAGTTTTTCCTGCTTGCAGAAGTTCATAATCCAGACAAAACAAAAATCACAAATATTTTACTGGTTTAGGTTAGTACTGCCCAGATCAGCAAAGTCTGATCTCTGCCACAAACACTTAAAAGGGAACATATACTGCTGTAAATGTGACACATTTGTGATTCTATTTTGGAAGCAGCAGGTGGAATAATCTAAGCACAATCTGAAAAAGAAGTTCATCAGATTTATTAGATCGACATTGGAAGAGGAAGCCTAAGGACCAAGAAAGAAGTTTCAAAGCTTCCTGTGGCAGTCCCACAGGAGTAACATTTTCAAACATGAATCATTAAAGTTTTCCACTGTCCAGACTTGCAGTATCAGAAGGCCCTAGGCAGCTGCTTTTAAAAGGAAAGCATGTAGTTTCTATTCATTCCCGCCAGTCAGATATTGATGTTATTGTCCAAACTCTCATATTGCTTCATAGAAAACAAGCAAACAAAAGACAACTCATCAGTAAAGAAATCTTCCACCACAGCTAAAACTGAGGTCTACCTATGTTATCAAACACATTGCCATTTCCTGCAAAATACATTGAGCAGTACCCACATGGCAGCCAAACCCCTTGTAGAGACCCTGCCTTGAGCCACAGGCAGCTATTGTTCTTTTCCATTTCATTTTAGCCAGATGGACCAACCTGAAGCATTAGCTGCTGTTACCGTCCCAGTTCCATCTGTCAGGAAACAGGGCTTTAGCTTTGCCATTGTTTCCAAGTTGCTCCCATGTCGAGGGTGTTCATCTGTTTTAACTTCTATAGGACCTGCAAAACAGAGCATTATGCCCTCACAGGAGGGTCTAATCACACACACACATCTCCAACAGAAAGCCAGCACAAACAACAATATACACCATATTCCTTTTAATCAACAAGCCATTCTTATATTGGAGCCAGAATCAAACTCAGTGAAGTCTAACAAACTGCTGTGACCCTTCAGCTCCTAGCACAGCAGACAGCTCCAGTTTCCCATCCCAAGACAAAATGTTAACAAATAAAATGTTGGCTACTTGTGCAAAAGTTGATGTTGTCCTTGCTGTTCCTAACCCAATAGCTTCTGTTCCAGCAGAAGGCTGTATTTCAAATGAAANTTTTTTTCCCCTTCTCTCTTGCGGGGGGGGAATCCGTGTGGCTGGCCCTTGGGCTTGGCAGGGTGCCAACCCAAACCTCCACACTTGTAGTAATCTCTCTGCAAAGAGCAGTGTCGTTAAATATTATTATCTAAACTAGTGTCATGAAAGTGCTGCTAGATCAATATGACTGTTTTAACTTTGGTGCAGCAGAAGCCTTAACAAAATGAAATGCACTGATTTTGGTAACATATCCAAGTCTATGTTAAGTCAGTGATTTGTCTAGGTAGTTATTATATCTACAATAACACAGTATTTCCAGAGAGCTACATTTAGATATTCCACATTTGCATTGTTTCTCTTTGATTTAAAAAATAACCACTGAAAGCTGAAAAACAGAGCAACAGGCTACATACTTACAGAAAGGCTGTATAAGTGGGAAACCATCCACTGATTTTAGGAAACACTGTAGAAAACAGATTTTTCTTTAAAATCAGCTCTCATTATCTATTCACACCTACCTTTTTTAGATGGTACAAGAACAGGAACAATTTCTTTTGTAAAATAGCCGGCTTTCTGTGCTGCCTCTGCCCTGTTTTGTGATTCTACAGCAAGTTGGTCTTGTTCTCCTCTGCTGACTTGCCACTGTTTGGCCACATTTTCAGCTGAAATAGGGACAAAGTGCAAATTGCCATCAAGAAATGCTAAAACATTAAACTGTAAAATTGTAAGCACAAATGTAGTCACTAATGTTTGCTGTGGCAAGCAGCTGAGTTTGGACAATTTTCATTCTGATTTCCTTGTTTTCCCATGATTCTCTACTATAGTTTTTCTTGAGGTTGAAAATTTCTGTATGATCTCCTCCCAGATATTTTATCAAATTAAATACAAATGCAAACAAGCTTTTCCAGTTTATTGCTTGTTTGGACTATTATGGTCAGATCTCTCTACTGCTGCTTCAGAAGAGGGAACAGTTCTGAAGATACTCTGTTTCATAAGCAGGGTCTGAAAAAGCAGCTGGCTGAATATCCATCCAGCATGCAATAACCTGAAGTTGTAGAACCATGTATACCCACAGCACACTTTACGTATTTCCTCCTCACTGTAAATCTATGCTGCTAAATGCTCCAGTTACATACAGGAATCATTTTATTATCTTTTTTCTGAAATTAAATTTCTCAAATGTAGAAGAGATGCTCAGGCATGAAAAAAAACCAAAACAGTAGCTTTACAAACAAAATAGAAGATACTTTCAGTGCCTTTCAGTATTACAGATTTCTTTCTTTTTCATGACTACAAATTAAGGACAGCTTGTAACACCTTGTTTATAACTTCAGATTTCTGAACTTTTCTGTCAGTGAATACTTCTTCCCTCCCCACTCAACCATTTCATTTTCTGGACTATCATCACTTACCTGTTATACCCATATGATACTGATAAAAAGCATCTGTAAGGCCATCAAGGATTACAGTGTCCTGCAAGGAAGCCTCTCCCATTTTCACCCCAGCTCGCATGTGAATGACATGAGGAGCCTGCAAGAGGGTATTTCAAAAGGAGTCAGCTGGTTTGCACCTCCAGGGCACAATACAGCCAGATTACTGAAGAGATGGATCCCTGCCTTGCAGGTAGCTACCCCAAATCCCAGCAGTCTTCCCAGCTGCCCACTCTGCCTCTCCCTCCAGAGCCTGCCAGCTGGCACACAGTTTGCCCCGTGCATTCCCCCGGCAGCACATCATGGAGCAGCGTTTCCACAGACTGAATCCACTGTCCTTGGGGCACACAACAGTAGATCTCCCATTGCACCAGTCTGTGCTAGGTGGTTTCTGATTGCACTCTGCTGCCAGTGAGGGCCAACAGCCCGTGCAGAAGAGGACAGCCCTTTCCTGGGCATCAGATCAATAGCCCAGAATCATTCCTGAATACAGCCTTGGGATGGACAACTTGAAATAAAACTGCTTTGCTTCCTTTCCCGGCTGAAATTTCTTGGTGAATCTTAACATTTTTCAGTTATTCCTTCTTTGGCCTTCTTGCAACACAAAAAACCACTGTCTATTGCTAGTTGTCACAGCCAAGTCATTCACCACAACAGAGCTAGAGGGAAATGAAAATGGAATTTTAAATGCAGTGTGTGTTTGCCTGGCACCTTTTTGGCAGCTACCATATGAGGCCTTTTTTAAAAAAAAACCCCACACTACTGAAATCAATTGTTGCTTGTGTAAATTCATGCGCAAGTGCACAAACCTCAGCTACTCTTTCAATCTGCCTCCAGAGTGTCAGCTACGAATACAGGATTTCAACATAACTTAATGCTGTTTGCTTCCAGTAAGCCAGAGCGCTGTGACTGCAATCCCTTGCTTTACCTTGCTCATACTCTCCATGCCTCCTGCGACCACGATGCTGGATTCTCCCACCAGTATGGACTGAGCAGCCAGACATACCGCTTTCAAGCCTGACCCACAGATCATCTGGCAGCTCCAGGCAGGCACAGAGTATGGGATTCCTGCAGCAACACTCGCCTGCCGGACAGGGTTCTGTCCAGCACCTGTGGGAAGAGGCAGCATTTTTCCTTTGTTCTTAAAAAACAAAAACTGGCCTTGTGACTTTTTACAACAGTACCCCAATTCCACCAAAATTTAGAGCTCTCTCCTATGGAGAAGTTCCCAGCAGTAACCTGTAAACAGGAGCCTCTCTTGTTTACACATTTCATCAATAAATGCCTGTAAGATCAGGGATTTGCTACGGACAGTTTTATATCTGCCACTCTGTTTTTGATGGCAGGTCAGATGAAACACCCACTTCAGATTAGTACTAGCCTGTTTGTTTTATGTGTGTAAGATGAGAGCTCATTTAAATTGCGGCTTGCCAAAGCATTTTTGACATCTTCTGTACATCACCAGCAGATAACTTCCCCTAAAAGTTCACATGGAAACCAAAAGCACAGTTATTCAAGAACAGTTCCTGAAAGCTTGCAGTCTTTGTTGTAATCCTGATGGAGTAAACAGGAGCACTATATTCAAAGAAAAGAGTCTGTCATCTGCATCTCCCCAGGCCAAACTAATGCTGGCTCTTTGTACACAAAGAAATGGTTAAGGAGAGCACATCACTCAGCAAGCTAAAAACGCAGGAATCTAGATCAGTTTTAAGTAAGATGAAAAATATTTCCTTTCTTTTCTTCCTCCATCTTTAAAACACAAACCTGTCCTATGACTCTGCTAATCAAACATGACCCTTGAAAAAGCAGGAGCCTGTTCAAAACAAACAATTCCCTACCAGCTGCATTTTCATTGAATCAAAATATTTGTCTTCAAGCAAGTGGCATCACAGATCTTACAGGTCAGATAAGCACAAATGCAGGCCTTTCTCTTAAAATCTCAGTCATCATCACTTAGGACGTTAAATTTAGGAGCGGAGATTATCACGGCAAGAGAAGAGATGCCGTAACAAAGAAAACAAACTGACATTCACAAATACACTGTTATGTACTTCGGTGATTTAAAAAATGCCCGAACTATCCACACCACGTCCCTTCCAAAAGCCCGGCAATGAGTCACCCACAGTATACGGAGAAGTGGCCACGGTGCCGAAGCCTAAGTCCCACGTTAAGGAACCGTGTGTTCCTAAATAACAAGGGGTAACGCCGGGGAAGAGGAAGCCTGAGCTGTTGGCCCGGGGCCATCCCGGCGAGCCTTGTCCGCGGCTGCGGGCGTACCTGCGGTGAGGACCTGCCCCAGGATCACCTCCGACACCTCCTCGGGGGCCAGCCCGGCTCGCCGCAGCACCTCCCGGATGGCAGCGGCGCCCAGCTCGTGTGCGGGGAGCGACGACAGCCCGCCGCTGAAGGATCCTGTAAGGAGGGGACACAGAGAGCGGGGCGGCCGTCAGCACACGGCATCTCTCCTGCCCAGGGCAGCGATCAGCACACAGCATCCCTCCGGCCCAGGGCAGCGATCAGCACACGGCATCCCTCGCTCCTGCCCGGCCCAGGGCAGCAATCAGCACACCGCATCCCTCCTGCCCGGGGCAGCGATCAGCACACGGCATCCCTCNAACTTAATGCTGTTTGCTTCCAGTAAGCCAGAGCGCTGTGACTGCAATCCCTTGCTTTACCTTGCTCATACTCTCCATGCCTCCTGCGACCACGATGCTGGATTCTCCCACCAGTATGGACTGAGCAGCCAGACATACCGCTTTCAAGCCTGACCCACAGATCATCTGGCAGCTCCAGGCAGGCACAGAGTATGGGATTCCTGCAGCAACACTCGCCTGCCGGACAGGGTTCTGTCCAGCACCTGTGGGAAGAGGCAGCATTTTTCCTTTGTTCTTAAAAAACAAAAACTGGCCTTGTGACTTTTTACAACAGTACCCCAATTCCACCAAAATTTAGAGCTCTCTCCTATGGAGAAGTTCCCAGCAGTAACCTGTAAACAGGAGCCTCTCTTGTTTACACATTTCATCAATAAATGCCTGTAAGATCAGGGATTTGCTACGGACAGTTTTATATCTGCCACTCTGTTTTTGATGGCAGGTCAGATGAAACACCCACTTCAGATTAGTACTAGCCTGTTTGTTTTATGTGTGTAAGATGAGAGCTCATTTAAATTGCGGCTTGCCAAAGCATTTTTGACATCTTCTGTACATCACCAGCAGATAACTTCCCCTAAAAGTTCACATGGAAACCAAAAGCACAGTTATTCAAGAACAGTTCCTGAAAGCTTGCAGTCTTTGTTGTAATCCTGATGGAGTAAACAGGAGCACTATATTCAAAGAAAAGAGTCTGTCATCTGCATCTCCCCAGGCCAAACTAATGCTGGCTCTTTGTACACAAAGAAATGGTTAAGGAGAGCACATCACTCAGCAAGCTAAAAACGCAGGAATCTAGATCAGTTTTAAGTAAGATGAAAAATATTTCCTTTCTTTTCTTCCTCCATCTTTAAAACACAAACCTGTCCTATGACTCTGCTAATCAAACATGACCCTTGAAAAAGCAGGAGCCTGTTCAAAACAAACAATTCCCTACCAGCTGCATTTTCATTGAATCAAAATATTTGTCTTCAAGCAAGTGGCATCACAGATCTTACAGGTCAGATAAGCACAAATGCAGGCCTTTCTCTTAAAATCTCAGTCATCATCACTTAGGACGTTAAATTTAGGAGCGGAGATTATCACGGCAAGAGAAGAGATGCCGTAACAAAGAAAACAAACTGACATTCACAAATACACTGTTATGTACTTCGGTGATTTAAAAAATGCCCGAACTATCCACACCACGTCCCTTCCAAAAGCCCGGCAATGAGTCACCCACAGTATACGGAGAAGTGGCCACGGTGCCGAAGCCTAAGTCCCACGTTAAGGAACCGTGTGTTCCTAAATAACAAGGGGTAACGCCGGGGAAGAGGAAGCCTGAGCTGTTGGCCCGGGGCCATCCCGGCGAGCCTTGTCCGCGGCTGCGGGCGTACCTGCGGTGAGGACCTGCCCCAGGATCACCTCCGACACCTCCTCGGGGGCCAGCCCGGCTCGCCGCAGCACCTCCCGGATGGCAGCGGCGCCCAGCTCGTGTGCGGGGAGCGACGACAGCCCGCCGCTGAAGGATCCTGTAAGGAGGGGACACAGAGAGCGGGGCGGCCGTCAGCACACGGCATCTCTCCTGCCCAGGGCAGCGATCAGCACACAGCATCCCTCCGGCCCAGGGCAGCGATCAGCACACGGCATCCCTCGCTCCTGCCCGGCCCAGGGCAGCAATCAGCACACCGCATCCCTCCTGCCCGGGGCAGCGATCAGCACACGGCATCCCTCCCTCACAGGGCAGCGACTAGCACAGGGCATCCCTCCCTCCTGCCCGGCCCAAGGCAGCGACCAGCACAGAGCATCCCTCCTGCCCGCCCGGGGCAGCGATCAGCACACGGCATCCCTCCCTCCCTCCGTCCCTCGGTCCCTCCGGTGCGGGCAGCGCCTGCCTCCCGGGCCGGCGGGGTGCCCTGTCCCGGCGCTGTGCTCACCCACGGCGGTCCTGGCGGCCGACACGCACACCACGGGGTCGGCGCTCATGGCCGGGCGGAGCCGAGCGGAGAGGAGAGGAGCGGAGAGGAGAGGAGCGGAGAGGAGCGGAGAGCAATGGGAACACAGCGAGGGCTGCGGCGGCGGCTGCCGGAGCGAAGGCGGGAGCGAGGGCGGGCTGTGGTGCGGGCCCGCCCCTGCCGGCGGCGGGAGAGGGGCGGGAGGAGGGACCCGGCGACGGGATTCGCGGCCGGGCCCTGAGGTGGCGGGGCGGGCCC
>WBMV01000954.1:578360-694579 GCA_013396655.1 Campylorhamphus procurvoides | reverse complement strand
TTGGGAGAGGTTTCTGATTGAGGCAGGTTTGCACTTCCAATTTTCTGCTCTCATTTGGTCTGATTTCTATGCCTGATTGAGGGGCTGTGGTTCCTGCCCTGTGGGCACCAGAACTGGGCACAGGATCCAGTGCAGCATTTTGGTCAAACAGGACTTGAAGCATCTTTGTGTGGGAGGGGCAGTTGTCTTTTCTCACTGCTGGAAGAGAGAGGAAGGCAGCCACGGTCAGAGCCCCGAAGTGCAGGGACCCTCGGAGCCCCTCCTGCCGCGGCCATCCCAGCCAGCTCTTGCCAAGGGCAGGAGGGAGCCGAGGCCAAGAGGATGAGGCAGAAGGCGGTGGCCACCAATGCCCGTGTGGCCCTGAAGCCTCTGTGTGTGCTCTGCCCGCAGAGTGCAGGAGCAGAGCCCTGTGCAGGCAGGCGGGCACTGCAGGTCCCTGGGCAGGGTGTGTGTGCTCCTCCCCGGCAGCCCCCAGGGGCACCCGCTGGGCTCACTCACCCCTGATGACGGGCCAGAGGTGTTTGGGCTGGTCCCTCATGTGCCAGCCGGCGATGCCTGTGAACACAGAGGCTGTGAGGGCACAGCCCTGCTGGGCTGGCAGAGGGCGGCAGCAGCGGCGAGGGCACTCGGGGCTGCACAGCCCCTGGGCCGCATCCTGCTGGCGCTGCAGCAGCAGCCGGGGCTGGGGCCGAGCTGCAGCGGGGCGGGCAGGGACCCCGGCATGTGGCTCACCCATGACCCTGAGGGCCTCCTCTCGCAGGGGCTCCTGAGGGCTCTGCAGGGCCCGGCTCCCCATCCATCCATCCCGGCAGTGGCAGGTCCTGCTGTGGCTGCTGTAACATCCTGGGGGTTACCCCTGGGGAGGGGGTGACAGAGGGACACACCACTTGCCACCCCCACACACCAAACCAACCCTCTGATAATTAGTCAAAGACCAAATCACACCACACTGGTAATTTCTAGAGGCCACAGCTCTAGAAGTCTAGCAAAATTTTCTCCCTGGTGTTATTAATAACTAGACATGATTAATGCTATGAGTCAGGAAAAGGGTTTTCAGGAATTCTCTTTCCACCCACGACAAAGATTTCAAAAAAAAAAAAGCACCCTGTGTGCTACATCCTTGCCTGGATGCAAAGGGGACCTTGGTGTCCTGCCATCCCCAGGAAAAGGGGCCCAGCTTGAGCCCCTTGTAAAAAAATTCAGTGAAACTACCAGAGGAGGGGGAAGGTTTGCAGTTAATTCTTCGCTGATGTGCTTCAGCAGGGCCATGTCTCCCCCTGACTGAAGAAGCTCTGTGGATTTCCCCTCTGTGACTCACACAAGCTCAGCGGGGCTGGCTCCAGGTCCCCTGTGCATGGGGACACTCAAGGACATCCCATCCCACCTTGGCTCCATCCTTGAGCACCATCTGCTGGCTTTTCCTCCAGTGACTCCTCAGGCAGCCACCAAACCCTAACCCCACAGGGGGCTGCAGCAGCAGGCAGGGCCATGTTCCCAGATTTAGAGTTTATAGAACACAGTTAACAGCCACAGTCACCCAATTCACAAGAGAACACAGCACTGGAGCTGTGGGCAAATGCACAGCAGGTTTTATATAAGAACAGAAGGAACTAAAAGCACAGTTTCCACATCCAAGGCATTCAAATGACATGGGAAAAATATATCCTAGAAAGGAAACTTATCTCAAGAATTTGTGATGCAAGCTAACTGCCATGGGAGTCAAAGAAAGCCCGGTCCTCTGGAAAATTTTCAGCAGGAAAACACCAGTATTATCACACATAAACAAGTAACACTGCTGTTGGTAGTGCTGTGAGCTGTGGGATCATGTGATGCACAGCACAGAGTATAGACAGGTCATGAGATGCAGGAGGAAGAGCAGTAGCATTTCTGGTAATATGATAAAGATATAATAAGGATATGAAGTTACTAGAGAGCATCCAAAGAAGGGCCCTAAAGATGATGAAAGGAGAGGAGGGGAAGCTGTACAAGGAACAGCTGAGGCCACGTGGCTTGTTCAGCCTGGAGAGGAGATTGAGGTCAGACCTCACTGGGGTCTGCAGCTTCCCTGATGGGAAACAAGAGGACAGCACTGCTCTCTGCTCTCTGTGAGCAGTGACAGGACCCAGAGAACACAGCTAGAGCTGTGCCAGAGCAGGGTTAGGTTGGATCTCAGGGAAACCTTCTTCCCCAGAGGGTGGTGGGCACTAGACTCCCCAGGGCAGTGGGCACAGCCCCAAGGCTGTCAGAGCTCCAGGAGTGTTGGGACAATGGGACAGGGTGGGATTTGTTGGGATGTCCTGGGCAGGGCCAGGAGCTGGAGTTGAGGGTCTTTGTGAATCCCCTCCAATTCTGGATATTCTGTAATTCCTAAACAATGGGAATGAAGATGGATACAATGCTTTTCCAGGTAAATAAATGCCATTTGAAGTGCCTTTAGTTGGCTGTACACCCAGTTACACCGCACAAAATGAGACAAAATTCAGATGCTACTTTAGACAGAAAGCACAAAGAGACATCTCAGCATATGAAGCACTGCAATGTCTAGAGCTGGCCCACAAGTTCTTCTCCATTTCCAATTGCAAACAGCAGCAAACAGATGTTTGAAAAAGTCAAATGAATTGCAATGCTCCCAGGATACAAATTACCACTACAGAAACAAGCAAGGATTGCACACAAGGCCTCTGGAAGCACTCCCTAGATGAATTCAAGTCTCTCCCATATAAGGTTGTAAAAGCTGAGCTCCTCCACTGCTGCAGTCCCAGGCAGAGCAGGAGGAAGTCCACAGGGTCCATGTACAGTCTAATTTGTGGATGCAGGGTTGGACAAAAGGCTTTCCTCAGGGGGATGATGCTGAAAATCCACTGTATTCTGGCAAATCAGTACTGCAAACCTCAGCAGGTCTCTGACAGACAGGGCATGCAAGGAACAAGCTACATCTTGCTACTACACAAAGGAATGGGAAGGAACATTGATTCATTATGACAAGCAATTAGTGGCTAAAGGAAATCCAAGAACAGGCCCCTTGAGTGAAATGGAAAAGCAGAGTGATTTTGGCAACAGCAGCAGAACTCTTGGAATTCAAAGTGCTTTGTAACAGCAGCTGAGGAGGACTAATTGCTGCCATTGGACTTGAGGGAAGATGAGAAAAAGGAGAGTTTGGGTAGTAGGGGAATCTTGCAAGTAGATAAACAGTCATTTCATGCTTTACCACCACCTTTCAACAAGCAGAAATAGCTGTTTAGTCAAAGAAAAAAGAAAGAGCAAAAAAATTAAACATAGTGACTCCTGCTGAGACATTGCCACTGTGGTGAATCAGTTACCATCTGTTTGGTGGTTACCACCAGCTGAGAGGAATCATTCTTCATGAGCTGGTACCTGGGTGAGCAAAAAAAAGAATGTTAGAGCAGAGCCCCTAGCCTACCTCAGAGCTTTGCTTTCATCCTCGTGACACCAGCTCAGATAACTGGATGCTTTGTGCAACATGTGGGCTCAAAGAGCTCTTTGCAGTACCCACTCAGCACTTCTCTTGGTGGAGTAGCAGAAATCCTGACTGCCAGAACTGAAAACAAAAGCAACACCTGCAGGTTGCCCAGAGAAACTGTGGCTGCCCCTGGATCCCTGGAAGTGTCCAAGGCCAGGCTGGATGGGGCTTGGAGCAACCTGGGCTAGTAGAAGGTGTCCCTGCCCATGGCACAGGGTGGAATTGAACGAGCTTTAAGGTCCCTTCTATCCCAAACCATTCTGGGATTCTATGATTCTTTTCAAGGTACAAGTCTAAAATGAGAGGTCACTTCCACAAGCTCCATCATAAACAGCTCTCCTATTTCCTAGGCTATCCCACTGTATCTAATTGCAACACGTTTTGCAGCCAAACTGCAGCTCCTCTTGCTCTGAGCCAATGCTGTTTGAGCAGGGTTGGACTAAACTTCCAGAGTTCCACTACAGTACAGCCTGTTCTCTGGGTGGCTTGGGGCTCACTGTAGCCAAGAAAGACCTGCAACTGGTGGTCCCTGTACATTTTATTAGTGGGTTGCAAGAAATTCATAATTAAATGGAACTTCAGGTGAAATGAATTTGAAGTTATCCCCAGAAAATTGTGAGATGCCCGAGCGGGGAATGTTTGGCACAGCTATAAGCTCATATTCCTTTTCCAATAGTAGACAAGACAAATACAAGCATCCATAATTAATGCTAACTCTTCTTCCAGAGACACACCAATTTGACATCACAAATGCTTATATAACTTATTCAAGCCAGAGAATGGATTTACAGAGGGCTTACCTCGCTCAGGTAGCTGCTCTTGGATTTCAGCTGCATTCACTTGATTTTGCTAGAAATCTCTTTCAGAAGGCCTTTCAAATCAGAAAGCTTCACACACACACAAAAAAAAAAGAGGTTATTCTGTAACATCAGTCTAGCTCAAAGAAAGCAATGCCAATGAGAAATGGGAGTAACAAGTTGCCTCTCAAAACATCACATCAAATGCAACAGCACTTAAAGGACACTTCCTATTAGTGTTCACCAGGGCAATTAGTGCAGCAAGCCCTGATACATGTGCACTTTAACTGGTTAGCAAGAATAGAGAAGCACAATATAGGTATCACTTTTCAGGAGAAAATTAAGGTTATCAGATCTCCTTTCAGTTTCAAGAAGAGCATCACTTGCCACAGACTTGCTCACCATTTCCATTTCAGTCTGGAAAGCAAGCTATTATTTTGCAGTCTAAACTATTTGGCAGCAATCAAAAGATGTATTTGGAAGTATTATGGGGGTCTTTTCACCCCTGGACTTCTAAAAGGTCTGTTCTTCACACCAAAGCAATTCCCCACTTCAGAGGCTGAATACATAATTCAGTCAAGGCTCAGAAAATACCCCTTGTAAAGGTCTTTTCAGTATTACAGCTATAAAACTCATACCCGCATAACAATTCAAATGATGTGCTCTCTAGTGGACTGGGAGCTTTATGTTGCTTAATTAATTCATGCCTTCAACACGAGAAGCTAAACTTGACAGTCATGTTTGGGAAGGGGACACTCCAAGCGTGTAACATCCCTGCCTCCCACCAGTCTCTCAGGGGCCTGTTGCACAGCAGAACACTGCAGTCTGACAAGATGGAAATCATCACACTTCTATTCCACCCAATAAGGAACACTGAGAAGCACTTCAATGCCAGGGAAGGGTTTACTTCATTTTCAGCATGATATGAAGCTACATAGAATCACAGAACACTTTGGGTTGGGACCTCAAAGCCCATCTGGTTTCAGCCCCTGCCATGAGCAGGGACACCTCCCAACAGCCCAGGTGGCTCCAAGCCCCCGTCCAACCTGGCCTTGGGCACTTCCAGGGGTCCAGGGGCAGCCACAGCTACTCTGGGCAACCTGTGCCAGGGCCTGCCCACCCTCAAAGGGAAGGATTCCGTCCCACTATCTCATCTAGCCCTTCCCTCTGGCAACTGAACACCAGTCCCTCGTCCTGTCACTACACTCCCTACATTCTAACATATGGAATCAAAGGAGCACATTAAAAAACCCAAATAAAATGAGGTCCTGGTGACAATAACCAACACTGCACATGACTCTCATGCTCATTTGCTTTGTTGTGGCCCATCACTGCTTTACCAAAGAGAATCACATTCCCCAAAGCAATTTGAAACACAAGTACCTTTGCATCCAGTTGTCTAAATCGATGCACCATCCTGAAATCAGAAGGAGCACACAGAGGAAAGTGCTGAGTCCAACTATTAAAGAAACCTTCCCTAACTCCTACCCTCCAACCCTCCTCCCTCAGTGTTCCATCCCCCCAAGGAGCCAGAGCTGCAGGTGATTGGCATGGTTTGTATTACAAGAAAATGAACAAATGAACTACTATTAGTAGGATGCTATTTCTTCTTAAGACACTTCTGCTTCCAATAAAAAAAAGCTATTTTTTTTGTATTTTTTTGGCTTCTTGTCTAATGCTGGGTGCCTCTGGGTAGTCTTAACTCAGTTATCACTCATCTGTGAACAGCAATGTCCACATGCAGGGTCATGGAAGAGTCTGGTCTTTCTTGTCCATTCTTATCAACTCTTCCCTTACATTTGATTTAGGGAAATACTCAAGCTGTTTGAAGTTAGCAACAAAGTTAAACCATCACATCAAGCAGGTTACTGTCCTGTTTTCTAGCTTTATTTCTATTTTTTTTTCCATCTTGTGCTATTACTCAAAACACTGAAACAGATCCCAAAGATAGCATGTCATGAGCTGGCAGTCAAAGAAGCATAGTCCAAGTCCCCAAACTTCCAATAGTGTCATTCCAAAGAGCATCTTCCCCTCCCAGAGGTCTTTCCTACTCATGGTAGCAAGTATAGATGTCCATATATATTAATCCTGGGGAAATGTTTGATATTCCAGGTGTAATACTAAGTATTCTCTGCTAGTTGTATAAGCAGAGAATTATTTAGGTTGAAAAAGGTCATCATGTTCAATCCTTAATTCACTGCCAAGGCTACCACCAAACCACGTCCCCAAGTGCCACATCCACGTGGCTTTTAAATCCCCCCAAGGATAGGGACTCCACCCCTGCCCTGCCCTGGGCAGCTGTGCCAGGGCTGGACAACCCTGTCAGTGAAGAAATTCTTCCTACTATCCAGCCTGAACCTCTAATGTTACAAAAACAGTGAGCAATGGCACCGCTTTGCACAACGAGGCCTCAAAACACTGTGGGAAGACATTTTCTTCTCTGCAGCAGATAAAAAAAAGCCACCATTCCATTTTAAAAATTGAAAACAAAAAGCACATTTACATTTCGTTTGTTTACTTACTCATTAGTCTGTAAACATTTAGAGCTGCTGAAAACTTGCCTCCACTAGAAATATTCAACAGAAAATTAAGAGAACGAAGACAAAGAAGGGCAGACGTACTCGTCTGATGAATCATTTGCTTTGGTATTGATTTTGACAAGGTAATTTTCCTTCATGACAGCTTCCCATGCCAGAATTTCATTATCCTCATTTCTTGAGCCTGGGAAATGTATTTGGAAGAAGAAAAAGAGTTAAATTTGCCTTTCTGATGCTAAGATACAAAAGTGCTTGGTGTTTGCATGCAGAGGTTAAGGCCTCCCTTCCCCACACCCTGAGCACTCCCAACCCCACTTCCCACCCATGACACAGCTCCAGCAGGCACAACATGACTGCAATTCACTGGCAACCAGAACTGCTTAAAAAGAGAAAACATGGAGAAAAACCCCAAAACCCCACCACACTTGCAAGCTCCAAAAGTCTTTCTGAATTTGAGTCTTAGTTGACACAGGTACAACTGCTATCAACAGGCATAGGACATTCCAGAAAGTTCCTACGCAGATTTGAGTTCTCCATTTGTTTCCGTATTATGTCATATTGGATCATTAAGAGTGAAATATGTTAAGAATCATGACTTATTATTGAACTGAACTATTTCAGAAAGATGAAGTATTTTCTTCTCTAAAAAGCATCTCCTAGCTATGCTGTAAATTCAAGAGGGACACAGAACAACCCACTCAAGGCAGCAAAGTCCTCCAAGAAAACAGTCCAGCACTTATTCCTGTTCCAACAGAACAGCACAAACCACATGGGTTTGAATGAAAAAATAAAATTAACTGAGACAAAAGAAGCCCAGAGCTAGAAAATGGCTCAACTTGCATTTTCCCCAACCTCACATAGCCCTCAGTTGCTCTCCCAGATACCAACAAGCATTTAAACACCCAAATCCCAACCATTTGCATACGAGTTAGATGGGGAAGGCAGGATTTTGCAGCAATCTATACATTAATGTGCTCTCTCCATGCAGGCCTCAGCTCCTGGCAATCAGCAAAAACATGATGGATATTCTAGCTCTAAAACTCTTTCATTTGCTTTCAGAACAACATCAACTGTGCATCATTTGAGAAAAAATATCTGCCATCCACCTCCCCTGCATGAGAACCACACAGTGATTTGGGCAGTCAAAATGGCTGAGTCAGTTCTAAGGAATTTTATACCCCAAGGCAGGCTCTTCCTCAAACTAATACCAAATCCAGCCTGTGCTGCAGGGAACAGGCAGGTTGCTGACAGATGGGAATAAGCCTGACAATTAATTCAGCTTATCCTCTCCCAGCTGCTTCTGAATGGCATTTATGAAGAAAAAAAACCCACTCCATTTGTGTGTGGGGAAAGTTTGTTAAAACAATTCATATCTGTCCCTCTGACAGAAGAAATAAGAGAGAAATAGCTAAAAGACTGACTTGCCACTTTTTTGAGGTGCTTTGCCCAGTTGGCCACAGCCAGAAGGCCGGGAAACTCTTTATTCTCTTTCAGTCACTCTGTAGTAAATAGAACCAATTTAAAAAACCACAACCCTGCAAAGCTGGGGAGCAGCACAGGCAGCCCTAAACTGACAGACAAGTATCTGAAGTCTTAATTGATTTACACAGGACAATCCGACCTCGAAATGGCTGGCACAAAAAAGCCCTGGATAACTCCAACTTGAGGATTTGAATCTGAAGAGGTTGCCAGCAAGTGGATTTGCATGTGGCAGACAACATGAATGAGCTGCTCCTTCCCTCCAGTACAACCACCTCATCCAAAGTCTACACTGCCTTTGAAAACTGCCCAGGAAACCACTGCCTGGATTAGGCAGAGAATGCCAGGGAGGAATTGCAATGCACCTGCCCCAGAGGTGAGTTCTGGGCAATAAGGAAAAACCCAACTCACAACACATGGAGGGCTCTTTGCTTTCCTTCTTGCAGCAGCACTTGAGACATTTCCTCATCACCATGAAGATGTAGGCGAAGATGACGAAAGGGAAGGGGATGGTCAAGCGACTGCAGTATTCCTGCACCAGGAAGTAACGCTGGAACTTCCACACCTGGTCATTGTTCTCTTGCACTGATCCAACTGTGTAACTAATGGGTGAAGAAAGAAAAACACCTCCAACCAGGATGAGATATTCACCGGAGAGCCCCACCAGAGCCAAGAAACACAGCACTTCCCTATTGCACTGGGGGATCCTTTTGAACACCAAGAGTCCTCAGCAGCTCCTGTAAATGCTCTTGTTGGCAAATTCCTGCCAAGGTACCATCAGAACACAAAAATAAACCTAGTGGTCTTCAAGAGTGATGTCATGGAGCTGTGAGCACTTTTGTTATGCCGGAAGGGAGCATAAAGCACAAAAAACAGAGCTGGGAAGGAGAACAGAGCCACAGCACCAACCCAACTGCATGTTCAGGTGAGGCAGAAGGGCCACACACCCCCCAGGTCTGATATGAGGACTTGCCATGATTAACTCAACTCTGTGTCAGAGCTTGCAGTGGAAACAAAGATTTCTGAAAGAAGCTGAGGAAAATGTTCCCTGCTCTGGCTGGTCTAGAGATGATGACACTTTTCAAGACAAAGTCCTCTTGTATGCCCCAAGGGGAGGCAGTCTACAGCCTGTGGTAGAAGTCTGAACAATAAACAGCAGGCCCACCAGAGCAGTACAGACCCATCCTCACCACACAGCCGTTCTAGTTAATAAAACTCCAGTGCCCTAAAAAACCAGCAATAACTCCTTTATTCTGCCCAACTGACCTTGCTAGACTGAAACTCATACTTGGTAAGGAAATGACCCAAGACCACCCCTCATGTGAACCCCAGGGGTTTGTACCAAGCTCCCTGTGCACAGGACAGGCAGCAACTCCTCCCCAGGACACTGCACCAGCTTCCATCAGACTCCTGGGAGAAACACAGAGCCCGAGGGCTGGCTTCCCACTGTTTTCCAGGACTCCATTCCCTGTGGCAGAGGTACACTGGTTCAGAGATCACACAGAAGCCATCGTTCCTTTACTACATACCCAAACATGGCCACGAGCAGGTTCACGAGGAGGATGTTAGTTGAGAGCATGTAAATGCAGACAAGGGGAATGGTGATCCACTCAGGAAAGCGGGGCTGGTTGTTGGCATCCAGCTCCACACACAGGGGCTTGGACTCGTTCCCAGAAAAGGTACAGCGGTCAAAGTTGTATGTGGTACCTCAGAGGGGGAGAAGGGAGAGCAAACTGAGTCCTCTCCTCCTCTTTCTCCTGGGTTCTGCTCTGACCACAACCTGTGCAGCCTCCTCCCTCCATCCCTCCCCATCAGACCCACAAGCAAAGAGTCAACACAGGACTGGACAGCCTCTAGAAGGACAGAGCCTTCCACCCACCCCACAGAGATCCCCCTGTGAGACAAATACCATCGACATCATCAGGGTACTGGCCAAACATGGCCAGGTAGGGCTCGTAGATGACCGATCGGAAGATCCACTCCCAGCGGTGCTCATTCTTCCTCAGGATGCCTTGCCTGGCCACCCCAAAGGCCACCATCCACACCGCAAAGAGGAAGAGGAAGAAGAACACATCTATCATCTGAAAAAGGACAATGAGCATCAGTGCCCCATCACACATGGCTTTTTGCTCCCAATTTCACCAACACACATATGCAAATAATCAACCATTCCCACTCAGGAAACTTGAAAAAATATATAGCCAACCATAAAGGCAAGGCACATTTTTGAATGCAGGGTATCCCCCGGCATCAGACAGGCTCCACAAAAGCCAGAATCACATACAAGGACTGTGGTGCAGCCCCTGGAGCCCCATATCAGGTGAAAGCAGCCAAGATACACCACTGGATGGCTTAAAGCAGCATTTGTAGCCCAGACAGTGTGGCTAACAGTTTCAGGAATTCTGAGCTCTTACCAATGCACAGAGAACTGAAGGCTGGTAATAACCCTGCCGAGCTTCCCCAGTCCCTACAGATCCACATCCAGGTCTGCCCTTCCAGTAGCCCCAAGCATCTCTATTATGAGAGTTCTTCAAAAAACCACACCGAGAGGCTCCTAACTGCCCTTTCTCCACATACTTGTGTGATGGATGCAGTGGAAGACCAAAATCCTCATTCTTTACCATTAAGCATTACTGTCTTGTTTGGGGAACACTCATGTGGGCAACAGGGGTGATGGCAAACACCACTGAAACAACTGAGACATGGAATACACCAGGAACAAAATCCCTTCTGGCCTTCAGCTTGATCCTTACTTTTTCCCTGACACAGAAAAAAGCCCTGCTCTTAATCAGGTCCTATTTAAAGCTTAATTCATCCTGTTCAGCAGAGCTAACTTGCTGCCATCATTAGAACACTGATTTCACTCTTGAGGGAGAAACAAAAATAAAAAAACAGGTGTCACATCATTTATTTAGACTCTCTTGAACAGCTGCCAGAATCTTACCATTCTCTGCAGCATAATAATTTTGGGTCCTAGATTCCTGCTAACTGTGAAAATATGGATCAGCCTCAGAGTAAAAACTATGTAGTCCAAACAGAAAATGACTCTCCCGGAATACCAAGAGCCTTCATCAGAGTGAAGCCTGATGGAGACAGTAAAAGACAATGAAGACAAGTGTTGGGTGAAACATGCAGAGATCAGGTAAAAACACATGGAAACACTGAAATGGAGAGTGAAAAGTGAGTTAACTGGAAAGCAAATCCCTCTCCCAAATGAGGGCAGGTGACAGAAGTGGGTAATGCACACCTGGTTTATGGCCTTCCAGCCTCACCTGCATCTCCTCTCACCTTTAACACTGTTATCAGCAAAGAAATTCATACCTTTGTCTACTCCCACAGCCCTCCAAAACCACCACAGTGCAACAACCTGACACTGCACTGAGGCACAAGGAATAACTTAGAGCTGATGGAACAATTAGCTTGGAAAATGCCTATGCATCATTTCTTTGCCACGGTTGCTAACTCACCCCACCACATGAAACAGCTCCTGGGAGGTAGTGACACTGTCAGACTGCTGCAGGGACAATCACAGTCCTTGAAATACACCACACAAGCTCAAAGAGTCCAGATCACCAGACTAAACAGTCAGTAAGAGAAGCCAGGGAAAAATTCCAAAGATCTCCTGACATGTTTCTTGGAGTCAAGACTTGGCAGTATTTGGAGACTTCATGAAGAACACTGAGTTTGACAAATATTGTTTCCCAAAATCTTACACGTTGTAGTCAAAACCCACTAAGGAAGCAAAACCATAAAACAGCCACAAGAGAAGGTACTACTCACCTGAACACAATCCCTGCTATGAAGTAGAAGATTGCCAGTGTATCCATAACATTCCACAGATCTGAGAAATACTTACTGCCATTCATGTACCACTGGGAAGGAAAGAGAGCAGAAAGTAACCCCCACACAGCACAATTTCTTTGCCCAAGTATTTTTCTGTCACACAATAGGTGCACCAGAGTTCCGATTGCTTTTCATTTCCCCAAAAAGAGAGGTTTTCATAAATCCAGCAATGCCAGAAATTACTGGCCAGCTGTTTTTCAGAGTCTTGGTGTGACCCAGTAAGAGCAATGAGACACTGGGGGGAGGCAGGGGTTCATTTTAAGGGTAGCTGATATATTCTGGCTTCTCTTCTTTCACAAAGCTCATGCAGGAACCTGTCCCTGGCCACATGCACATGCTTTGGATCAAAGATGCAGATTCAATTTATCCCTTTAATTACCTGGCTCTCTATTTCTGAATTGCAAGTCTAGTGAGACACTCTGCCCATTCCCAGACTAACTGGTACTGCAGCCTGGATCCAAAGTTTGTGCAAGAACCAACTTCCAGAGTCAGTTCAGAGGTGACTCATGAGGACAAGAAGCTTAACCAGGAGAAAGCTCTGCCAGGCCTAAAGAGATAAACTGTGTCCCTGATCATAATTCTTTTTCATTTTCATTGAAATAATCAAAGCTTAGGAGAGTACTGGTCAGTGAATCTCTAACTGGCATATCCAAGGAGAGCAATTCTGCTCTCAATACTCTCATGGGACACAGATTGAGGGCAGTTTTCTCCTAGGTGGAGAAGAAGCTGCAACTAGAGAGCCCCTCTGTACTAGTCCAGTTGCACAAATGCATTTCCTTCATGTGGTGGGATGCACAGCTAAATGCGCAGCGTGGCAGCTGCCAGGCTCAGGAAATACCTTAGAAATTCATGCCAGGCAGTATTTCAGCACCCTGGGGGACACACACCCCTTTCCTATTACTTAAGGCACTAAAGGCCAAGCACTGAATAGGGACAGCATGTCTGACACCCATGGCATCAGGTTGTCTCTGCCCAGTAATTAATTTCCTAAATCAAACAAAAACAGAGACTACAGTGCAGGTCAGTCCTCAAATTCCAAGCAGTGGCCACTGCTGAGAGTTCATGTGCTTGGAGGTCTGTCCAGACTCCTCCTCTGCCCGAGGAAACAGGGCTTTCCTGCCCACCCCAGCAGTGTGCCCACTCCCCTGGCTGGAGGCAAATCCATGTGGCCACAGAGACAGCAGGGAAAAGGCCCCTCTGATTTCACTGTATGAGAGAGCAGCTCCAGCCAGTTACTGACCTCTGGGATCAGCAGAGCTGACAACAGGGTCAGTTCCCCTGCCTCAAGTCTGGAACCATGGCCAGTAGCTGTCACTCCCACAGCCACCCTGCTCTCCAACCAGAGGGCTGATTTGTCCCCAGAACTGCTTACCCACCTGCAGCAGCCCAGCCAACATTACTTACTTTTCCTTGGGCATGAAAACAAAATCTAACACATGCCTATCTCTTTTTTTAAAAAAATATTAAGGACACAGATACTATTTTGATGCAGAGTTAGACCAATCCACACACAATTTATCTAGAAGGAAGCCAGGGAGAAATTTCCCTAAGAAGCTTAGAGGATTGGGACACTTCTCTGTGTTCTGTTCCTTAGCAAAACACTTCAAAGTCAGGACACTGCCTTAAGATAACTTTAAATTTTAAAAACAGTTGGCTTTACATGCCTCCCTTCCCACAGCCAAACTGGCCACCAGTTACTAATGGGATTACTGGGATCTGCAGCTGTTCTACCTGCTCAGGGTAGCAAGAAAAAGGGACATTGGTAGGAATTTAAGGTTTCTATCCCTAAGGCTTTTCCCCAGAACTTTTGCTGGGTACCCACAGGAAGTGCAAGGACAGGTCCAGAGACACGAGAACCTAAATCAGCAGAAACAAACACTCCATTAGTGTTTTCATTGCAAAAGAGTCTTGCACTTCTCCCCCATTTTCCTTAGCAAGTAAAGCTGACATAAACAAGATTCCACCTTAACTATTAGGAAGGGAAAAGACCACAATAACATCAACATCAAATATCATGTGAGCTCTTGTAAAAAAAGTGAGAGGATCCAGCAGATCACCCACAAACACTCATTCCTTATAGGAGAGTCAGAAATTAGCACTGCACCAAAATCACACACCCACTCCTCTTGTGATTTCCCCTGCATGTTCCCACTGCTCTCAACACTGACTGGCAGAGACCAGCTCGCCCAAAACCCCAGCAATTTCATGTGTCCCCCTTACATACAAAGTGAGAAGACAACAGTATATGGCTAGCCATAAAGGCTGTCCTGCATGCTGTTCCCACAGCCCAGCTAATCTGGCCCTTGGGACTACATTAACCTAGTAAAATTGCAGAGATAATTAAAAGCTAAACCAAAATACATAATGATAGCAGGAGTCACCTGATCTAGAGGTAAGCATCCAGATAAGTGTGCTAAATCTAAGCCTTTATTCTCAACTGCCTTGGCAAGTCAAGCATTTCTGAGAAATATTTCCACTGGCATCAGCTTACCTACACATTCCTCTTAGTGCATGGTGCAGCTACTGGGGCACAAATAGGAACTAAAAATCAGAGGGGAAAAAACCCCCATTCCTTGAGCCCTGAGCTACCTGAACACCCCTCCCAAGAAGTCTCCCTGCCCCGAGCACCAGCCTGAGCTGCCTTACACTACAGGGAGGGGAAAAACCACAGGGCCTTGGCTCTAACACTGAACATCTTTGGGTTGCAAGCGCTGCCTACTTGTCTCACTTCATCACAAAGCAGAATGAAGACCAGCACGTAAAGGATGATCTCCAGGGCAGTAGGTTCCTTCTGAAAATCCATGAGCAACACGTAGGCAAAGAGCAACAGGAAAGCGATGTAGAAGATGACATTCCAGGAGAAGACCACAAAGGGGGAGGTGAAGAAAGTCACATAATATAAGAAGAGCTTCTTGCTCCTCTCCACTGGCTTTTTCCTGAGGGATTAAAAGAGAGAAAAGGTCTCAAAGCACAGCTTTTACGCCTGGAAACATTTGCAGTTCCACAAAGTGAAAAAAAAAAAAAGATAAAGACTAAGATGCAAAGTCTAGCAGGGAATATTACTTTAGAGGTGAAGCCATCCTGCATCCACTGACCTCAGGCACTCCAAGGAACTGGCACATCCTCCAGGCCAGGTTGGATGGGGCTTGGAGCAACCTGGTCTACTGGAGGATGTCCCTGCCCATAGCAGAGGGGGGAACAAGATGAGCTTTAAGGCCCCTTCCAACCCAAACCAGTCTGGGATTTTATGGGCTTAACCCCAAGCTTGTTTGCCCTTTAAATAACTTTGAGACTGACTGAACACTAGGACAGGTTCTCCAGAAGGGCTGTGGAGTCTCCAGCCCTGGAGGTACTTAAAACCCAACTGGACACAGTCCTGGGCAACCTGCTCCAGCTGACCCAGTTTGAGCACAGGGCTGGACTGGATCATCTCCTTCCAGCCTGGACTGTCCTGTGATTCTACAACTGACTTGTTTATTTTCTGCTAATGAGAAGCCAGTGAATTACCTGAATGAGATGAAACCACAGGCTATTAAAGGGAAAAAGAACAGGCACAATATGATCTTCCAGTTCTTCGTGTCTCTTGAAATCTCTCCATACCACTGCTTGGAAAGGAAATTCTGCAGGGAAGAAGAAAACACCCTCAGCTGTTCTAACAGCAACAACACAACCTAGGAATGCTATTAAGAAACATGTGATTTAGTTTAAAAAAAAACCCACCAAACTTTGATATTTCAGTTGAAATACTTGAGATCTCTGTGTCAACAATACAGAAAGCTTTCTGCATCAGTAACTCTGTGCTGGCTCCTTAGTCCAGCCATTCTCCAACTATGTGATGAGGAGTTAAGGAGTTAAAAGTGAGGCTGAGAGCAGGACTTAACCTGATTGATAAAATGCATATAAATCACAGCCTTTTATGTAATGCCCATGCGCACTGGGCATTAAATCCACACGGTGCACACAGAGCAGTGCCAAGGCAGAAATCACTTCAGGCAGTCTCTGCCATCCAGCTCATTATGATTTACAACTTTAAATCAAGATTTTTCCCTCCTGACTTAGCATTTGTAGATAAATCAGCCACCTCCTGTTTCCAGAAGAGGGGCCACACACCCTGTCAGGTCACAGGAGTTAGAGTCATCCATGCACCTTCTTTTCACTGCCATTACCTGCACACCTGGCTGGGCAATGAACTGCTGGTCCTTGGCTTCCACTGCCAGTTCCAGACAGTTGCTCTCTCCCCAGGCTTCACAGGAGTAGGTCAGCAGCTGCTCAGCCAGGTCTTCATCATTGCTGTAGCACTCCATGAACAGCTCTGGAGGGAAGAGGCAGCCCCACACTGAGCTCCAGCTCCCCCTTCCCACCAACTTGGGTGCAACTGTCTTCAGTACAGCATTTGCAGTATCAGAGCACGCAGACACAAGAACTCTTTTTGCATTTTCACCACTGGGGAACAATGTGTGCATTGCTTTACAACCCCACAACCCCACCTGCCCCTGTTAGAATTCATGTCTGGATGGAAAACTAATACTAAACCAGCTCCCACAGAGGCAGCATTAAGCTGAGATCTACACTAAAATATTTAGATAAAAATACAAACTCCTGAAATGACTCAGTATATCTACCTATTTCATCCTCTTAAATTCCATTTGGTACCACCCTAATGAATTGCAGTCACTCCCATAGTAAGGGCTGAAGGAGTCAGAATCTGATGCTTTTCCACTGGGAAATGCTTTGTTCACTTCACCAGTTCACTCCTCAGTGTCCTATTCAATCATCAGGCCTGAGGGATAGAAATACTTGTAAGAAAGTCCATTTACCCAGTTTTTGGCCTGTGGAATAGGAGATTCTTTCTGGTAATGAGCAAGATATTTCCAGTGTGGCCTTGTGCCACTCCTTATAGAATCACAGAAGCATTTAGGTTGGAAAGGTCTCTCAGATAATTAGCTCCAGTCATTAGTCCAACACTGCCAAGCCCACCACCAAACCATGCCCCTGGGTGCCCTAAACCAACATCTATCTGTGGAGATTTACAAGATGTGGCTAAACAAGGCCATGACTGAACTGATTTAGCCCTGTGGTAACACCACCTCAATGAGAAGACTGGACTGGAGGCCTCCAGAAGCCCTTTCCAGCAACATTTCTATGGTCTCCTATTCAACCTTCCCATTTTTTCCACTCAGTATTTTCTATTACTCTTTATCTGTCACCTGCTCTGACTTAGGGAGGTGACACACCCTTTTCTGCACCAGGCAAGACAACAAGGTCATAACCCCAAATCAAGCTGCAAAGACAACGTTGTCTTGCATGATCCCTCAAGTTTAGGAGCCAAGATCCTGCAGCACAGGATCTTGTCATCTTAGAATAAGGAAGGGGGGTATGGTTTTGCAGTTCAGAACTTAGGAATCCAATCTATTATTTACCTGCAATTTATTCTCACCCCCTAAAAGTGCTTCTGCAAATTTGAACCGTGGCTTTTCCCAGTGTGAATATGACACCAATGCTCATGTAGAAAGCTTCTCTTTTTCCAGATACTCCCTCCTGTTCATGGGCACCCTTCTACAGCCTTGCCATTACAGTAAAGTAGCTTTTATTCCCTGTGAAAGAAATTCTCTACTTCAAAAAAAACCCACCCTACAACTTTGGTGCCAAGCTGTTCAGACAGGACACAGTTTCTACTGGGGACAGATGGTGTGGAAGAGATTTCCAAGCAGTAAAAACACATGTTGACATTAAAGAAAACCATTGTGTTGAATACCTAGTTTTCAGTTCCCTGATCTCTGACCTCTCCTACTAAGTTCCTACAGGACTTGAAGAGAAGGCACTTACCCACTGCCCTGGTCTCATATTCATTAGCGAGTTCCTCAGATTCACCAGCAGCATTTATATCATTCTTCACCTTGGCCATGCTTTTCAGGAGCTTGCTTGCCCCAAGGGCTGCCAAAGTGCAGCCTCTGGTCTGTGGACAGAGAATAAAGTCATACAAATCCCTCTGTGAAGGGAATATGGTCACAGAATCATAGAACCAGAGTGGTTTGGGTTGGAAAGGACCATAACAACCACCTTGCCCCAAACCCCTGGCACAGGCAGGGTCACCTTCCACCAGACCACATGAAAGATGACATGCTTCAAAAATTACCCCCCTCTTTGCTGTTTATCAGTTTCCAGTCAAGACTGGGAAGTGAAGACCCACCAAAGGAACAGTAAGTAACCAGCAGTGTGGTGGACTGAGAACAGCTCCATGATCAGTCTGAAAAAGCCTTGAGTTCAACAGCGACATCAGTTTTGCATCTCTGACTGAAGATTCACAGGAGGGTCTGCTCTGGCATAAGCCACATGCCAACCTCACTGTCCACCACTGTGGACCAGTTGGGTGTACCCAGGACTGCCCAGTTCATTCACATTTAAAACATCTGCCCGTGCAGGGAAGCAGAACTCCATTTCAGACACCAAGACCTATGTGAGCAGGAACATCCATTAGCTTTACTTGCATCAGGCTCTCATCCAGAGCCTGGGAAATACATATTTGATCCTGTGATCATTAGATGTACTGTGTAATCCAAATTAGAAACCAATTTCAATCAAACTGGAATCAGAACCCACTCATGTTGTAGAATGGGTGGGAACTCAGCATCCAAGCTTGAGCACAGATGAGAACATACAACTGGCTTGGGCTGCGGATTCACATGTGACTTCAGGAAGCAGAAGCATGAAATCCACACCTAAACACAAAATGGACAATACTAAACCTACTTAAGAGTCTTCTAACAATTATTTCTTGTGGTCTTGTGTTTGAAGGTGAATCTGGAGCCTTCAGAGGCCTTAAAACCAAAGACACAGAACCCCACTGTAAGGAATAAAGGAGAATTCACTTACTTGCTCCCAAATGACTTTGGACAACTCTTTCTTGTTCTGAAGAACTGACCAAATAAACAGAGCCTGTAGCGGGTGCCTTGTGATAGGACACTCCTCCTGAAAGAGAGCAACAATCCCTCAGACTTAAGCTCACCAAACTGCTGTCCACTGGAACAAATCCAAGCCTGCCCCTGTCTTGTTTCCACATTTGCTTCCTCATGCAGCCAGCCCACAGACCCTCTGTCAGCTCCCTGCCACTTGTCACACACTGCTCTTAGTTAGGTTTTACTTGGCATTTATACTAAAGCCTTATACTTGACATAGAAGAATCAGTCTCTGTTCTTCCTAAAGTTGGCATTAAAGGACATTTGGGTCAAAGTCACTTCCTGCTTTAACCAACGCAGTTGAGATAACCTTGCCCACAGTGGGATCCAGCACTTACTGAGAGGTGGATCTCCATTTCATCCTTGCTGTTTTTGTAATCCCTCTTGAGCCCTCTTCGGAAGTCCTCAACCATCTTCCACACAAAGGTGAGGAGGGCATCGTTGTAGGAGTTCTTGGCAATCTGCAGGTTCTTGAACACCAGGCTGCTGAAGTTGTTTGTGTACAGCTCTCTCAGGACCTCTGTGGTGAGGAACTTCCGCAGATTCAAGCCATTTTCCAGGAAGAGTCGGACAAACTTGGGCCTGTCTTTCACCAAGGCTGTGAACATCACATCCTGTAGGTCAGCAGACTAGGAGGAAATGGGAAAGCAAATATTGGAGAGCACATGAAACATGCAAAGCTCACCTAAGTCCTCACATGTGGCTAACACATTTCCATCAGAACCAGTGTTTTTCTGCATGCAATTGCCTTTGCTGGATGGCCCAGAGCACTTCTGGCATGGGCAGACCACCTTTGCAACCCATAGGATTCCAAGCTGGAAGGGACCCACAAGGATCATCCTTTAGCCCTGCCCAGGACACCTCAACAGTCCCACCCTGCACCTAAAAGTGTTGTTGAAATGCTCCGGGAGCTCTGGCAGCCTTGGGATGTCCCTCTCCCCACAGGCCCCTGTCCCACACCCTGTGCTCCCACAGCAGGGGTTTGTACCTCCCAGTTCCTGTCATTGGTGAAGATCTCATCGCTGGCCAGGTCCAACTGGTTCCACTCCAGCAGCAGCTTCAGCTGCCCATTCCAGTTATCCCTGTCATGCTCGTTGGTGCTGAAAGCTGCAGAGGGGGAGCAACCTCAAGGTAAAGACCAGGGAGCCACCAGGCATACTTATCTCTGCTTCTCCCACTCTTTCCAAGTGTCTTTGCCATCTTCCTGAATGGCTTTTAGAGAAAGCTGAAGGCTCAGATACATATTTATGGTCCAACACAGGCTACAAAGGAGCTGCCAGGAATCAACCTAAGTGTTGTGCAGGACACAAGGAGGAGTCTCCTTCATGCTCCTCAGTGTTCTGCACCCTCTGCACAAAAGGATTCCCAAAGGGACCTCACCAGCATCACCAAAGCCTTCCTAAAGCCCTTCCCAAGTACCTGGTTTGGATCTCACCCACACTAACAGATCCCATAACGTTTCTGTAGGCTGCCCACACCACCACAGACAAAGACAAGCTCTGCCCTGTGGCAGGAGTTAGAGAGATGCCACAGCTCTAAGGAAAGCTGTTCTAGAAAATTAACCATCTTCCTCCATTTATTTTAAAAAAACCCCAAATAAACCCAATCCAGAAAAAGCCATTACTTGCCTTTGTACAGGGCAAAGGAAATGGCATTGCTCACAATTTCATCTCCAGCTTCTTCTATTTTGATCACTGTCAGTAAATGAGGGTTCTCAAGGACTTCTTTGATCTACAGAAAGTTCCATTTCAAAGCAAACAAGGATGTTTAGTAGTTGATCTCCCAAAGCATTTTAAAAAGAAATTTCCCACCACATTGAGCAAAGTTGTTTCTCATCAGTGCCACTTGCATAGTTAAAATTCAAACAAACCCAAAGAGAAATAGATAATGAGATTTATTTTAAAGTCACTAAAGTACAAGATTAATTTTCCTCTGAACATGCAGCAAATACCTGCGATTCCCCTATGCAGAACCAAAAAGATCCCAGGAATTAGAAAGTACTTAAGTAAAAAAGAAGATTATGACACACGAGTTTCAACAAATGCCCACAGTTATTAGAGAACAGTCTCTATCTCCTTGCACTTTGTCAGAAACATTTCTCACACAATGAAGCTTCATGGAGTTACTTTCATTCTAGGACACAGAAGACAGAATCTTGGCCATTCCTGACTGAAGCAGGAGGTGCCCTCAGCAGCCCCACACAGCCCAGGACAGAGATCCTTCTGGAAGCCAGAGGCTCCCCCTCTGCCCAGAGGGCAGTTCTTCCTCCTCAGTGGGGATGTCACAGCCCCAGGCCCACAGGGCAAGAAGGACAAGTTCAGAAGTGCCTTAGAATTTCCATGCCCCCTTCTGAACTTTGACTGGTCTTTGGAGCTGCAATTACTCCCCACTGAGTTTGGGCAGGAGATAATTAACCAAGAGAGGAACACAGAATCAGACCAAGCATTGGGCAGATAAATGAGAAAGTCAATTAGCTCGAGTTAATGGGCTGTTCACTGAGATGGGGCATCCTTGGAACTAAGTCTCCTGAAAAATAACACTAAGATGTTTCTGGAGCTGCATTTTCTTCTGTCCCTATTAAGGAAGTCAGAAGTGTAAGAACAGGTCCACCTGAGTGGCAGGTAACCAGAGGTACAACAGGCTCCTGTGACTGGGCCAAGCTACCCAAAGCAGCAGGTGCTCTCCTCACTTCTCCAGTCCTCCCAGCCTCTAGAAACACCTGTAATAAACAGTTACATAAGGGATCACAATGGTGACTGCATCCTGAAGGCTCTTCCTCAGGTCCAAGAGGCAAAGAAGGGCAAAAGAAGACCTTTTTGGTGTATGTACAGTCTTGTGCCTCCAACAGCATCTCATGTACACAGAGCTAGTAAGTCAACCTAATTAAGTCCTAGTGGAGATGGTGTGGAACACTGACCAAGGAAGCCTCTCATCCTAAACATCCCACTCCTGGTGGGAAATCCCTCCTGCCCCATATCTTCCTACATGGCTTAATACAAGAGCTTATGGAAGCAATGAGAGAAGCCTGAGGCAGTATCACTACAATCTGAAAGTCTGTGGAACAGCAGCAAGAAGCTTTCCCTCTGAGCAATTCTGGAACTACAACCCCAACCAGCTCATCAGCCAGGAGACACATCCAGCAGCCAGTGAGCACTCCAGAGGAATCACAAGCACCCAGGAGCAGGCAGTCACCAAACATCTGGCCTCAGCCCTCCTGGAACTAGACACATGCTGACTTTCCAAAATATTGTGGTCCCCCACCTCCTGTTATCCCAACCCCTATGAAAGGTTGGAATTTTCCTTTTTTAAATCCACGTGGGTACATGGCAAGGAGCCCTGCACACCCCACAGGTACCACCAGAGGACAGTGACCCCTGATCCCCGTTCAACTCCCCTCAGGTCCCACACACTCACCCACTTGATCCAGCTTTCAGTCTCCTCTTCTGAGAGCCTGGAAATGGTGCGGGGCAGGAATCTGAGCAGGCTCTCCTTGACACAGGAAGAAGCAGGAGTGCCTTCTGCCTCCACCAAGCTCGCAATGACATCAGCAATGCGGCCAGAGCCTTCCACCACCACACAGGGAATCTTGCTCTTGATGGCCACGTTGATGGACTAGGAAGGCAGAGAGTGAGAGAGCATCACTAATAATATGACTATGTTATTATAGCCTGCTGTTGAATAAGAAAGCCTAAAGACCTACAGAAACTCACAGTCCAGAAGAAAATTTTTATTGCTGTCCACTCATACAAGACCAATGACAAGTCTTTAAAACATCACCCATCTATCTAATGACAGAGGGCTGCAAAGAGCCCCACAGAAACTGAGGGACTGATATCACCATCCACCACCCTAAAAATTCAGCCTTTCCCAGCCCTTTCAGCCCAGGCCAAATCAGCTCCTCTTCTTGCTGTCAGACCCTGTGCTCACTGTTACTGTTCCCTTCCCACAAACTTCTCAAGTTTAAATTGCAAGCAAAGTCTTTCTATAGCTCCAATTAATAAGACAGTCTACTTTATCAAGTGGGTTGTGGAATAATATGCCTTAAGTATTAGAGCAATATCCCTACTGTCAATCCTGGAAATAAGTAAAGGAAATAAACTTACTTTCAAAGTCTCTTTGCCTCCACCTTGGGCAAAACACACAATTGGAATCTTCCCACCATAATTAGATTCTGTCAAACAGGCCAAAACAAAAAAAGGTAGTAAAAGGATAAAATGCAGTTTGAACCATTTCTTTTTCCTAAGTACAATGAAAACATTTCCAAACAGCTCATGCCAAAACTGGTTTGATGTTGATTTTGCCACAGTTAACAGCTCTTTCTGTTCTTAAGGAAAATGAGTTTTCCCTAGTATTCTGTGTAACTGGCTTCAGACACTCTTCTCCAATAGAACGTTTTTCCTTTCAGAAATCATAATTTTTCCTAGCCACAAAGTCTCCAGAACATGGTTGTAATGTATTTACCCACTGCTTTGACCATTTAGAGTCTCAGTGAAAGGTTCCTATTGCAAGTTCAAGACACATCCTCTGAGCTCACATTTTTAGCTGTAAAGGAAAGCTAAGAATCCCACAACTCCAGTAGCCCGTGTTTGAGAGACATTCCAAAAAAACTCCAATTGCAAACACCATCACACCAAAAAACTCTAATTAAGAAATTGCTGCTAAGGCTTTATTTTTTTTTTTCCATTTAGGTAAAGAGAGGAGTGAAAGAAAAATTATTTAGGGGCAGGTTGCAGATGGCTCCATCACCCTCATATATAAATACTTTGGGAAAAGCCTAATTTCGCTCCTGCGTAGTTGTTCTTCAGCTACCTGGAATTCAGTGCCGGGGGGGAATGTGTCAGCTACCATCAGGAGGTGAGGGAAGGGCTGTATGGCTGGAATGGGGCATTTGCTGTGATAAAGAAAGGAACATGAGGGGAGGTGTTGCTCTGAAAAGGCCTGGTTGCTCCTGAAAGTGCTTAAGATGCCACACAATTCACACACACACATCCCTTGCAGCTCAGCATCCACAGGATGCTGCCAGTACTTTGTTATTCCCAGGAAATCCCTGTGCCTCAGCCCCACAGCATGCAAGGGTGAGCAGGAGAAGGTCCTTGTCCTGGCCCCCATACCCACCTGGGATAACCCGCTCTGAAATGTACTTCTCCAGCTGGGTTCGTACTTTGGCCTCCACGGTGGGGTGCCCGTGGGTGCCGTTGTCCACCAACAGGAGATGAGTGTGATTGTTATCCAGGCAGTACAGGGGGTCTCTCTTCAGCTCATCCATGATGTAGTGGGCCAGGTAGTTCCCCTAGGAGCACAACCACAGCATTGAGCAGAGACTCAAGGGCAGGGCATGCACAAACCTCCCAGGACAAGGACACACCTCCCAGTGAGGGTGGGCAGGCCCTGGCACAGGGTGCCCAGAGAAGCTGTGGCTGCCCCTGGATCCCTGGGAAGTGTCCAAGGCCAGGTTGGATGGGGTTTGGAGCAACCTGGGCTAGTGGAAGGTGTCCCTGCCCATGGCAGGGGGGGGAATAGGATGGGCTTTGAGCCCCTTCCAACCCAAACCATTCCATGACTGACAAGCCAGTGACAGCTAAACCCCAAGCCACCACTTACTCCTCATTAGTTCAGAGTCTGAATTTCCTGACTCAGGACACTGCTCACTGGCAATACCAACAGCAGCAGAACACAGCGAGAGAAACTAACACAACAGCATAAATATTTGCAGAGAAAGTTTTCCTTTACAAGAGCTGCCTGATTTGTGATGATCCTCAGCCAACAGAGCTGTGGGAAGTTATTTGCAACAGTTCAGTCCTTTCAGAGATCCAGTTAAATTCATGCTTCCTTCAGCCACCAGAAACATTAGATCTGTGGCAAACTTACTTTGACAGAAACACAAAATATGCCAAGTTGGAAGGGAGCCACAAAGATGATAGAGTTCAACTCCCAGCCCTGCACAGGACCAGCCCCATGAGTCACATCATTTCAGCACCTCACAGGACTTGTTATGTTGGAAGGGACCCTCCTGGGATGATCCAGTTCAACCCTCAAACCTCCTTAGAGCCCTCAAACTAAACTGTTATTTATCTAGCAGGATGGCTTTTTAGACACATTCTGTACCATCTGGTGGACAAGAAACAGAAGGAGCTATGCAAAGTCAGATGACAAGATCAATCAAGATCCTTAGCAGCAGCAGATACCAGGTGTCTTAGCTCATGGGAATCCCCACTGTGGGTGAGTGCACAGAGGTTTTCTTGGAGCTGAAGGTTATTCCCTAATGCAACACCAGACACAGAGTTAGAGCAGCTAAATTCCCACATAGACATGCTAAAATCCAGCACAGCTGAAATCCTCCCCAGTAGGCCTGATGTGTGTGACTATTTTGGACACTTGAATTTCCTCCTGTTCTGGGAAAAGCACCTGATATTGAGGCCAAGCCTCCACTTCCTTTTCCCACCAACCCATCTGTGTGGCACTTGGGCACATGGTTAGGTGGTGAACACAGTGGTGCTGCTGCTGGGTTGGTGGTTGGCCTTGATACCCTTGAAGGTCTTTCCCACCCTTAACAACCCCACGGTTCCCCGTTCCTTACGTCACTGCCAGGAGCGCGGATGAGGCTCTCCCGGTTGGAAATCATGCCCCAGGCTGCTATGCCAATGGCCACCACGTTCTCCTCAGAGCTGCGGCTGATGGTGTTGTCCCTGACCACCTCCCCAATGTACTTCATCAGCCCGTAGTGGGTGCCACCGGTGAAAATCCAGGCCCCTGGAACAACACCACCCACTGACCTGGGGAACACAGCAACATGCCCCTCCTCGCAGTGCCTCAAGGTACAACCACCCAACCCCCTTTTGTGCCCTCAGAGGGGCTCATTGCCCACTCAAACACAGAAGATGTGCTACACAACTCACCTTATTCTACCACAGCACCCCATGACTAACTCTCAACCCTGGTGTTTCAACACATGTGTGAGGTCACACATGTCCCCAGTGCAGCAGCCAAGCAGAAGCAAACAGGATTCTCTGCTTTCCTTCTCACCCTTGGGGCTGCTGCCTCTCCAACATAATCCAACAGCAATCCCTGCAGCAATCCAACAACACAGGTCCCAAAGCAGGTCCTTACCCTTAGACTGGGCAATGTAGATCAACCTGCTGAATATCTTGCGCATCCGGGGCTTGAGTGCAAAGTTCTTGGCCCCCCCAGTGACAGAGATGACAAGGTTTGGGGTTTTCAGGTGCCAGTGCTGGGTCATGAGGTCATACAGTGTCTCAGAGTCTGTGTCACACGACAGGCGGATGTACTTGGGTGAGAGGAAAACAGGAGAACAAATACAGCAGGATAAATAAATAGTGATGGCTGGGGACAGAGCAGGGACAGCCTCGTTCCAACAATCAGCAGGTAAGAGGTAAAGTGAGTTCTTCCCACTGTGCATGAGACAAACAGAAAATACTCTGCAATTTCTAAGAGCAGCAGATGCCTTACTGTGTAGGGAATAAAAACAGGGAATGTGACTGCAGCCAACATGCTGATGGGATGGATAAGGAGACTTTAACACAGGGTTTGAATGAAGTATGCTCTGAAATATGCACAGTGGCCTTGAGAGTCCTCATGAAACAACTACATGCACACAAACTGATTTCCAATGTTAGAAGGGTGGACACAACCCAAGGAAAGAACATTTAAGCTTTGAGAACTCTGAAATATTGCAATAGAGCAATGCATTTCTTCTTCCAGTAAAGTCACACAGCAGTTTACAACACAGTATTATGAAGCTAAAATACGCATATCAAGAAATATGTGAAATGTTCAGTTCTGTCTATGATTGAAAACATTCAGTCTTACTCCCCACTGAAATGCCTCTCATTTCTGCTACTTTGCCTAAAACAAACCCAGTTAACTTACTCTGATTTTCCTCATTTATTTTGAGTGTCTCAAGCAAGCTGCACTGGTTGTAAGGATTATTTAGAGGAGGCAGATGAGCTCAGCCACATGTGACTCCTCACACAGTATCAGTATAAATCATCAGAAACAGCAACACCAGCTATTTTCTCCTTTCCACCCCTCCACTGTCCCCACTCCAAGCAAAAACACAAGGGAAAAAACCCCAGCAGATTAAAACCTCTCAAGTTCCGCTGATATCTTACATCCCTCCAGAATTTATTGTTACTGTCAGAACCCCACCCTGGGAAATACTCAGTTTTCAACTGGTTATAGGCCTGAGCAAGCTGGTCCATGTAAATGTATAAAATACTTGAGCATCCCCCTCATTCATCCATTCTCCTGCCATACTTAGAAACAGACAACCTCTTTTCACTCCCATCACCAGCCTAGGCAACACATGGCACAAAAGAAATTATTCTTTATTACCTTTCTTTCAGGCCTTGAGAAACCAGCTGGTCTCCTTTGTAACCTAACTCCTTCCACTAGGATAAAACCCACTTCACCTTCATCTTCCTTGCTTTTCTGGAGCCTCCACTGGCACCCAGTGGAGCCCCATGAACACCCTTAAAACACCCACTTACCTTGCCTCTTTTTCCCAAGTTTTCAAACTGAATGTCCCCAAAGGCATCTGTAGGAAGTTCCCTCGTGTGCTTCTTGTAGTTCCATTTTTCACTGGTGTTAACCTGAGTGCCCTCCATGTGTTGATTTTCAGGGTACCCACACTTACATAAGTTTCCCCTGAAGGAAGAGTCAAGAGACACAGAGCCACAGTTACCCTGAGCACAGAAGTGAGCTCTGGCAGCAAGGGAAGCAGCAGGTGGAGCTACACAACCAGTTGCAGCTACTGGCATTTGTGACCTGACAAAGTAGAGCAGCACCTAACCCTGCTTTCTCTCCCATAAGGTGCTCCTGCCCAGCACTGGGAAGTGGAATAGAGCTCTGAACCAGCCCGTGCTGAGAGGAGCTGGCATCTCTGGATGGGCCTTACCTATGTGAGAAACCTAGTTACATCACCAGCAACTGAACTCTACAACTGTGCAGTGAAATAAAGAAAGTGAACCAGAACTTAGCACCAATGACCTCACCTGCTGCAAACCTGAGGTGCACAAGTGGTTTCTTTCCCTTTTGTGCTCATAACCAAATAGGAAGAGCTCACTGAGTCTCTTCTCCCAGGTGACAATGGACAGGACATGAGAAAATTGCCTCAGCTGCACCAGGGAGGGTTAGACTGGATCTTAGGAAAAAATTTCTTCACTAAAAGAGAGATCTGGCACTGATCAGTGGAAGTGTTCAAAACCCATGTGAATGTGGCACCTGAGGACATGTGTTAGCAGTGAACAAGGAGATGATACTTCAACTTGATGACCTTGAAGGTCCTCTCTGACTCAAACAATCTGATTCTATGATTATTAAGTGCAACTGTTTCCCATGCAAACCCAAGGCTTGACTCTTGTCTAAGCACACCCAAGACACCCACATAAAGAGGGAAGGGATGTCTGGCCTCTGAGCAGGTTTTCCAGGCAATTTGCTCTGCTCCTTACCACTCTTCCCAGGCCAGCACTCCAGGCACTGACAGTTCCCTCCTCTCCAACACCAGCTGCAACAGGGGAGGAAGAATCTGCACTTCGGTTGTGCAGGACTAGTTGGAAAGCTATGAACTTTTCCTGGGAAAAGCTGCAGCACCATCCATGAGATGTTCTGCATAGCCTGCATTCCTTCTTCCTCAGAGGGCACAGACAAGGAGTCACTGCATCTCTCCTTCAGGGAGGTTTCCTCTACTCTGCTGCAACTTGCAAATCAAACCAGCTTACCATAAAAATACCTAGACAAAAATAACTCAGCAAGTTCTGCAATCCTTCCCCCATGGGCCCAGAGGAAGAGAAGCTGAGAGCAACCAGCTCCTACATCATTTGCTGGTCCTTTGCCAGACGTCCCATTTTAGGTGGCAGAGGAACACCCAAAATAAGACTTTTTGAAATGAGACTGATTTCCCACCCTCTCTAAGGCATTTTTCCTCCCAGCTTCAGAGAAAGGGGTTAGAGAGCCCTCAGAGCTCTATATTAGGACTTCTGCAAATGGATTAGTTTGATCATTTTTCACTTGAGGCTATAAAAGAAACAAAAAAAACTAAAGGCAATATTATGGTCCCCAAACTTACACTGCACAGGTAGCTGTGGCTGAAAATGGAGCCAGCACAATATCCTCTCAAGAGAACATCAGGCTGAGCAAAACCTAGTGTCTGTCTCTGCTGCAAAGGCTTATACATTAAATTTGTGATTGGCTTTAAAAGGAAAATTTGAATTATGCAAACCTCTGATACATACACACATTGTTACACACCAATAGCATTACTACATCCTTAAAAAGACCTGTGTATTGCCACGGTTATACTTCAAAGAAGGAATTTGATATCAAACCCTGTGACAAAGCTGCTGGAAAGTCAGACCCCCAGTTTTGCATCAAGATCTTTTGTGGAGCAACTCTGACAAGCCAAACCCAGGTGTGGTTGCACTGCTAAATTCATTTCTTAAAAAAACAAGACCAAAAAAAAACCCCAACCTTTTGCTCCCTGCCTTAGAGGACACAAACACCTTCAGCTCCCAGACCCCCACCTTTGCAAAACAAGATAAAAACCATCTCCTTACATTGACTTGGTGTCTTTTGTAAAAAAGACACATTCTCTCTTCTTAAAGTTTTCTTGGATGAAGTTGGCCAAATCCTGGAAAATAATTCTTAAGTTTATTTCTGATAACTCACGAAACAGACAAAGCCTCAGTAGCAGCACAGTCAATTTAAACAAAGATACTGTTTAAAACACTATGGCAAACACTGGTTCTTCCCAAGAGTAAAAAAATAAAGCGAAAAAGACATTACCATCTTCCAGGGTAGGGGCTGTTTTAATGCAACACACAAAGATCCCCTGAAGGAGACTTGAACGACTTCAGTCATGCTTTATGCGAGTTCAGTGGCATACAAAGCCTCTCCAGCTTGTTTAATCATTAACTCTCCCATTAACCTGGAAACTCAAGGAGCTCAGGGCAAGCTTTCACACTTGGGGAATGCAAATTCATCCTTAAACTGCCTCTGCAAGCCACCAAAGCAAAAAACTGCACTTGCAATAAGAGTTTAGGGGTTTTGTTTTTGGATTCGCAAGGCAAAATTTAGCTCAGGGCAGAGAAAAGACACGCAGTTTAGTTGACCGGTTTGACATAACACCTGTGGTTCAACAACAGTTACAGGAAGTTATTCCAAGTGGAAAAACATTAGAAGTACAACATCGAAACAAATAAAATGGAAAGGAACATATTTTAACCAGAAGAAGTCACAATGGGGCAAGACCAAACAAACAGAAGGGTGGGGGAGACACTTGCCAAAGCTCTGAGAACCAGCCCTTAGAGCTCCTGCAAGCCCATCAGGGGCACGGAATCTGCCAGGCAATGGTACGATCAGCAGATCCTTCAGGCACCAAGGGATGCTGACATAATTATATGTTGCCTTTGCCTTTGAGTCAAGAGGTTGGGCTGGTTCTTTGTACAGAAAAATTTCTCTCTGAAACGTCAACAAAGGATTTAAAACCAGAAGGGACTAAGGATGTGCAATAAAATGTTCAGGTCAAGGGATCAAAAGGAATGCAATATATCCTTAAGAGTCAGCAAATCACTGCTTCTGCTTCAAGGGCACTGGCTGGGAAAGCTTCTCCCTAAAGGGAAAAGTGCCAACCCATGGTCCTCCTGGTGCCCTGACCCAGCTCACACCCCCAGTGTCCCACTCCCAAAACAAGAGGTCCAGGTACTCACAGCATCGCTGCACGCCACGTCTATGCTGCGGGACATGCTGGAATACAGGAGCCTGGAATTCTCGAAATTGCCATTCCGCCGGTGTCTCATGGTGCCCATGGAAACCTGGAGGAGCACATTTCGGTCACCAGACATCAGCAAGGACATGCTGCACCCCAGCAAGACAAGGCAGAGGCTATCTGAATCCAGCACAGAATTAAAATGCATCCTTAAAATGCAAAACATTAAGGAAAAAAAAATCTTTTGTTATTTCATACTACAAAGAGATCATCTTTTTCCTTTCCCTACTCCAAAAGAACTCCAAAGCAACATCCTTTGAGAGAGGAACACACCTTACATGCCACTCTATTCAACCCACTGCCCATTGTCTCTGATGGTATTTACAAACAAAAGGGGATATTGTGAAGAAACATTTCAAGCACAAACCAAACAAAGTGCAGCATTGCACACCTGGCCCAGCCGTGTCCCAGGAGCTGATCCTACAGGTCTGTCCACACCTGGAACAACCACAGTCGACAGGAAAAGTCAGTGGAGTCAAAGGATATTGGATCACCCTTGGGAGCAAACTGGCTTGAGCTGCCCTCTAAAGTACATCCCCGTATTAAAGTCAGGCTCTGAAGGACCATCACTGCCCTTGCAGCAGAGCACAGAACAAGACTCTACTTATCCTACTGCAAATGCCTCAATTCCCTTCGTGTTGCTTTCTGAATAACACTGGGAAAGGCCACCAGTCCTTCCAACACCATTCCCTCTCCTGCCTTTTCCTCTGGCTGTGTGCCCTGGGGTGGTCCTGCTGCTGCATCACACAAAGCATCCCTCCTGGATACAGGAATACTCATCCTCCAGCCAAGAGCTGGCAAGTGTGGGGAGACCCTGACATGGCAGCAATAGCACAAGCTGCAGGAAGCTGCAGTCACAAATAAAGCGACTGGAGTGTGATGTGAGCAACCTCCAAAGCAGAAAAGCCAAGTTTGCACAAAACTACGTGTATTTATATTTTATAGCTATTTTAAAAACCCTTTGAAAAACATTTTGTGTTGAGAGTGAACACGACTGACTCGCTGTTCACTGTGCATGGCACAAGCCCTCACTACTTCCCCCAAATTCTGCAGCATGCCTGGGATCTCTGAACCTGCTAAGTGATGGAAAAGCACAGAAAAAAAGCCCTCTTCATCCTTTCCTGCTTTTGCACAGAATAGGCATGATTTAAGCCCAATAAAAGGCAAAAGGCTGGAAAGTGAATGGGTGGACAGGCCCAGAGTGGTGGGGAATGGAGTTAAACGTGGCTGGGGCCAGACACCAGTGGTGTCCACCAAGGCTTGGTACTGGGGACAGATCTGTCCCATATCTTTATTGATGATCTGAATGAGGGGATTGAGGGCACCCTCAGGAAGTTACAGATGACACCAAGCTGAGCAGGATGTTGATGTGCTGGAGGGTGGGAAGCTCTGCAGGGCAACCTGGACAGGCTGGATCCAGGGGCTGATGGTATGAGGGGCAACAGGGCCAAGTGCCAGGTCCCACCCTCGGGTCACACCAATCCCATGGAGTGCTCCAGGCTGGGGGCACAGGGGCTGGAAAGCTGGAAAGGCCCTGGGGGTGCTGGTGACAATGGCTGGACATGAGCCCAGGGGTGCCCATGTGAGTGCAGGAGGCCAATGGCCCCTGGGCTGTGCCAGCCAGGGGGTGTCACAGCACCAGGGCAGAGACTGTCCCTGTGCTGGCACTGTTGGGGCAGTTCTGGGACCCTCAGACAGGAGGGACATTGAGGGGCTGGAACATGTCCAGGGAAGGGAATGGGGCTGGGGAAGGGGCTAGAGCAGCAGGAAGGGCTGAGGGAGCTGGGGGGACTCAGCCTGGAGAAAAGGAGGCTCAGGGGGGACCTTGTGGCTCTGCAAATCCCTGCCAGGAGGGGGGAGCCAGAGGGTGTTGGGCTCTGCTCCCAGGGAACAGGGACAGGAGGAGAGGGAATGGCCTCAGGCTGGGACAGGGCAGGGCAAATTTCTTCATGGAAAGGACTGTCAAGCACTGGCAGAGCCGCCCAGAGAAGGGATGAAATCACCTTCCACAGAACCCCACCACAGGTATTTGGGATTCCCAGCCCAGAGACACAGCAGCAGTGCCCTGCCCTCTTTGAGCCCCACTGGTGGGTAAGCTCTTCATCACGGAGCCAAAAGTGGCTGAGGAGGAGAACCTGACAGAGCACAAGGGAGACAGAGAGCAGCCCCAAACCTGGTCAGCCACAGTAAGCAGGATCGAAGGCAATGTGCAGGGTGGGAAGGTGTATTCCAGAGACGTTGTCCCAAGGGGCAGGCTTGTCCAACGGGACACTAAGGAAAAGAGGAGAGCTGTACACAAAACAGGTTCCAACCTGCAACGAAGCATCGTGGAGACAGAGACATGAAAAAACACCTTGGCAGTCACTGTTTGGGAGAAAGCTCAGGAGACAGGCTTGGCAGCTGGCAGGGATGGAAAGCTGAGGTTGGAGGGCATTGGCAGTGGTGCACTGGGAGATTTATTTCCTAATAACCCAGAAAGCAATTCTTATCATTTCATGTGATTAATTTGTCATTTCATGTGATTAATGCTCAGCATCAAGATGTTTTCAAAGCTGTAATTCCAGATAAAAGCTCCATGGAGGGAAATTACGTTTCAGTCTAGATCTATGCAACTTATTTATGGACACTTTTACTCACGTTGTTTGTTTAATACATTTAACATCAGAAAACTGACTATCGACACAACTGGAGAGAGAAGATTAAAAGCAAACAAGGGCATTAAATTATTAATTCCGAACACTACAGGATTTCCAGTCTGCCTCGCTGCTTTTGTAGATAATTGATAAGAATGAACGTACTGCAAATAAACATAAAAGTTTGAGAGCACGGAGGAACCCCGAAGTTGCGTGGGATTTAAGTTCCGAAGAGCATCACTGAGAGCAGTGTTTAGCTGCTACCAGTGAGCGACGCTCATTAACGCCACAAGTGTTAGAGATAACACGGCAATTACACGTACTTGAGGAGATGTGACACAGCTGCAGTCCACAGAACAGGCAAACAGTTCATTTTTATCACACGGCCAGCCTATTAAATATATACTTAATGCATCAAAGCTTAACTTTATTTTAATAACACATACTGAGAGTAATAACCATTAGATAATCACCAGAATAATCACCTAAAATGTAAGGCTAATACTATGACTTCCACAGCACTGGAAGGAACATATTAAAAGGAAATCTTCAGCTTGGAGGTGACTAGAGAAAGAGATATGTCAAAAATAGCTTGTTCTAAAGAGACTAATAAATAGGCTTATAAAGCAAGACCAGCTTTCATTCCCGGGAAGCTTCCAGAGAAAGGCAGCCACTGTTTGGACTAACATAATCCCAGCACCTGGCTCTGTGCAAAAGCTCTCAGAAGGCAGAGGATGCTGCCAAACTCCAGCTGCACCGCTACCTCCCTTCCAGCAAATTCAAATGTATATTCTTAAGGAGAGGAACAAAATTTAAAAGAAAAAATAAAAATCAGCGTTTAATCACGTAGCACAGACTTACCAAAGTCTCCAGGATATGGCCCAGCAATCCTACTGAAATCATGGCTCCAAGAGGAAGGTTTTGATTTATTTCAGCTCGCAAAGCCCCACCTTTCTCTGTGTCACGCCTCCCCCTGGATGGATGGAGGGAGGGGTCAGGAGCGAGGCACAGCAGGATTGCTCACCAATTAGCCCCGAAGGCGGCGGGATGCGGCAGGGGAGGGATGGATGCGGGTTACCTGGCAGAGCATCAGTCTCACCTGCTGCCCAGGGGCTGCAGGAGCTCCTTTGTCACCCCCAGCGCCGCCGAAGACCCAGAGGGGTAAGAAAGTGCTCGTGGGAATAAATTAGTACGTTTTAATGTAGCAGAAGACAACGAAGCAGTTGTAAAATCGACACCTACTGATCTAATTTTCTACAGTGTTGTTGAAGCACTGGTAAGTGCAACAGAGGATTTTACAGCAAGTGATGTTTTGACTCAACAAAAAAGCAGTTAGTGCCTTAGCTCTCTGTCAGCATGAAAGCACCTGGTTTTCTCCTGCCTTTAAAGTTTTCACCTTGGTAAGAGCAATTCCTATTGCTGTGACATTCAGTGGCTCCTTGGAGAGACAGATTATCCCCAGTCCACTCCCCCTGCAGAAAGCAGAGTTATACCATGTAGTGCTAAAAAAACCTTCTACATCCTTTTAATCACCCAATCTGAACCTACTTTAGGCCAGGCTGGACAGGGCTTGGAGCAACCTGGTATAGTAGATAGTGTCCCTGCTCAGATAGGGAGCTCAGTTATCCCTCTAAAAAAGTAGCAGCAGAGCTGGGGAACAAACCCTTCTGCCTGGACCTCTTAGGCAGAGCAGGCCTGGAGAAAAGACACTTTTGGGGCCATTTCATTGTTTTCAAGTACAGCAAATCCCCACATACCTCAAAGAAGAAATTGGGCAATACAAGCATAATTCAGAAATGCTCTCTAAATATGCCAGGAAGTTTTTAGGGCCAAGATAACCAGCATTTTCCAAAGACAGGAACTCCTCCATGGGCAGTATTTAACACTACCCAGCATTCCTGAGTTCTTGGCCTGAGAATCCATGTACAGCTATTCCAATTGTACAGTAATATGCTAATATTTACTGTATCCCAGCAAATCAGCTCTGACCCCAGCAGAGATATTTCAGTGACAATTTGCCACACTGCACAGCATTTCCAGTCTTTTCCAGTTCACAGAAGTTCTATCACTCTGGTTTTGGACTACAGAGAAGTATTTGTGAACAACCAAATGGAGTTGTTATGGATCCTGGCCAAAGAGCTGTTTCTATGATAAATGAAGTGAAAGCAGTCATTCTCAGCATCAGCATTGTTATTATCAATGCAGGGATCAAAATGCAGCAAGCACTTCTATTACAAAGAAATGGAAAGTCCTGTAGATATAAAAGATTTTCCATTGTACTGAGAGCAGATAAGAAACTGTAAGGAAGAAAGATACTTCTGTATGTGAATAAATCTCATGATCATTTTTTAGAAAGCACAAAGCCAGAAAACAGATTTAAGGAAAATGGTGCCTGTAGAGCTACAGGGATTTGAGCCCTGCAGCCCCCACTGTGCAGAAAAATAGGTACAATGGGATTTTAATTCCATGGCTGGTAGATAATCACCTTCTATCCCAGGACCTGTGAGAGCTTAAGAGGAAGTTTTTGTGGGTGAAGGCAGAATTGATGGTGCCTCTGTGAAGTTAAATAATATCACAGAATCCTGGGATGGTTTGGGTTGGAAGGGACCTGAAAACTACCCAGTTCCACCTCCTACTAGCCCAGGTTGCTCCAAGCCCCATCCAGCCTGCCCTTGGACACTCCCAGGGATCCAGGGGCAGCCACAGCTTCTCTGCCCAACCTGTACCAGGGCCTGCCCACCCTCACTGGGAAGAGTTTTTCCTCCTAATACCTAATCTAAAACTCTCCTCTTGTAGTTTAAAACCACATCCCTCTTGTGCTATCACTATCTGCCCCTGTAAGATACATTAATTCTCCTGTAAAATTAAATTTTGTGGGTTTTCTTTTAAACTAAGTTAGCCTCAGTTCACCACACCAAGGAAAACTTTCAATGCCAAGGAGACTGTCATGGGCTGCCAGCGTTAAAATCACTATTACTAGCTATGAAATCCTTTATTAGGAACAAGGCTGTTTTGGCTAAGCTTTGAGCCACACATTTTGTAACAGCCTGGTCTAGTGGAAGGTGTCCTTGCCCATGACAGGGGCTGGAATGAGATGAGTTTCAGGGTCCCCCTTCCAACCCAGACCATCCTGGTATTCTGTGATTATTAGCCCACTGTTTCAAGACACCTTACTGGAGATTTGTGTATGGGATTTCAAAGCTTAGATCCCACAGAAGCCATTGGTGAATCCTATGATGGATCAAACGGACAACAAAGTGAAATACTTCCTCTGCTGAGTGCTAATCACCACCATGCCCTCCTCTAAATTCTCCCCATGGATCACCAGGGGGAACAAAGCATCAAGCACTGTCCTGGAACAGCCAGGGTACTGACTAAGCACAGAAGTTAAAACTTAGCATGACAGATCCACAAGGACCATTCCCATCCTAGAAAACCCTCTGGATTTCTTTTGCCTTGGCTGCAAGCTGTTCACACTGCTCCTGGTTCTGAGCAGGGAACAGGCACTGATGCAGCTGCAAACAGGAGTCCAAGCTCAGTTGAATGAGGAGGAACAGAAGGTATTCCTTGCAAGAAATGTCAGTAAAGCTATTCAAACTCCAGCAGGGTCCTGTCCGAAGCACAGTCCCTTTACAACACAACTCTGGCAATAAAAACAGCACAACTTGCTGAAAACCCAAATCAGCTTAGAAAAGAGCACTTGTCTGTGGAGACAACTGCTCAGGAGACACAGGTCTGGCAACACTGGGACTCCCCATCTTTTCCTGTATTCAGGAAGGCAGATGCACTGCTGGGAATAAACCAAGCTTCACAAAAGATCCCTGCACCAGTGATTCCTACTCATTGTGAATGGAAACCCTTTCCAAATGGCATATTTCCACCTGGCTGCTCAAGTCACAGGGATTTCAGATTCATTACGGAAAGCAATTCTGTCATTTTTAGCCATTTGCCTAAGAATGAAACAGAATATTCCATCAGCCTACAGTGACACACTAAGGGGCACACAAAGGGAATGAAAAATTGCAATATTTTGGTAATTCCTGATATCTGAACTGTTCAAAAAAGGATTATTGATGGAATTTAACTCTATTAGGAGCACTTCTTACTAGTCTAAGTGTGGAGCTACTCTCGCTGAAAGAGGACAGTCTCCTGGACAAATAGAAGTTTGACCTTGCAAAGATAAAGTCCTAGCATTACAGGACCTTGAAGGCTGGGTTACAGCAGAGCAGAAAGCTCTGGTTCAGCCCTCTCTCAACACCCATCCTGCTGTTCACAAGCATTTAAAACCCTTTTTAACAATTTACATTCCTAAATGCAAGCACTTGGATTTCCTCTAAGTGTGAGAGTGCATTGCATTTGAAGAACAATGAAGTCATTCCCATGTGCATGTCAGCCCAGAGAAAGCTTTAAGAGTGCATTTTGGTGTGAAATATTAATAGGTATGAACAGAACACTGGCAGATTCTTTCTGTAAAAGCCCTAAAAATAATTTAAAAAAAGAAACCCACCAAAAATAATTATGTAATTTTCAGCTTATCAATGTTGAGTGACTAGAAATTGGGCACCTCAGGCTTTTATGCACTTAATTTGATGGAAATGTTCTGAGAAAGTTTCATTAAGCTTTAAAAATGAGGAGGGGAGAGGAGAGGGAAAGCTTTGGATTCTTGAGATCAGATTAAAAAAAAATCCAAAACCAAAACCCAAACAAAAAGGAACAAGAAGCCTCTAGTCAACACACTAGAACTGGAGACTCACTCCCAGCAGTTTCATTGCACAGCTTTGCTCCAGCTCCATGGATTTCTTGGAATTTAGCTAGAATTAAAATAAAAATGTGCATTAACCCAGAGGAATCCAATGGATGGTGATCACAGGGAAGGGACAGAACTGACACAGCACTCCTTGGAGATATGGACTCAGCAATGACAACTGGAAAAACTAAAAAACCTTGTATTTTCAAGTAGTAATAAATCCTTTTCACATTAACATCAAAACTAAGCTTCATCAAACCCACCTTCTTCAAAAGGAAGGACACATACTTCAATAATCAAGTTTATTGGAATACTCCCAGAACATCTAAGAAAAATATCAAGTTCATTAATTAAGGTTCATGGTAATACCATTGCAGATTCAGATGATTACCCTTAGTAATCACTGGTATCACTCACTGTTGTGAGGTTCATAATGGAGACATGCTAAATGATGTGTTTTCTAGTTTTGGTGTTTATGCATAATATTCATATGCTTGTTTTGCATGCCTGAGATTATATACAGAAACCAGTGTGGCACAAAGACAAGTGGTAACACCAAAGGAAATGCTCTCCGATTGTAATTTAATCCAAAGAAACTGCTCCAGTGAAGAAGTACGTCTGTTTTTACAGAGCCCTAGTACTGAAGCACTGTCAGACTCATCCAATATTCAGTGAAAATGAACATATGCTTGGGCCTGTTCAGCCCCAGTTCTTTGGGAACTGAGTGTCCCACACAGAGCTTTCATGTTCACTCCAAAGTCACACCACTGCCTGGGGTAACTGTGTGGGTCAACTTCCCCCCACAGAAGGGGGCACTTCACCAGGCATCCAAATATACCTTGGGTAAAACCCACAGGAATCAGAGTCAGAGCTGTAAGTGGGAAGGTACCTCCAGAGACCCAAGTTAGTCAGAACTAAAGTGGGCTCCAAGGACACAAACCCCACCATCTCTGCAGCCCCTTGTCTTGTGTTTGAACATCGCCAGGCTGATGACTTTGTCCTGCCATCAGAGAAGCCCCGAGCAGTTTGGTTGGAAGGTGAGGGATAACCCTTTGGGGATGAAGGAAGGATGGCTCCCTCCAAGTGGGGGTTGAGGCAGAATGGCATTCACTGAGCACCCAGCTCCCACTTACACAGGGGTTGGCAAAGAACCTTCCAGACGAGGGCAGGACTTCGGGAGAAGCAAATCCTCTTCCATCAAAGGAGGGGAAGGGGAAAGGCTGAGCCATATATAGGAATCAGGGGAGAGGGATAAGCATATAGGGTAGGGTTTCACCATGGCAAAATGGAGCCAATCAGCACCCAGGGATTTTATGAGGGACAAGAAAGATGCCATTTTAACAAAGGGATTAAACAGGGACCATAGAACTTGCATATTAAAACATCAGCCGGGGAACCTGTAACAGGTGAATGCTATCTTAGAAAATAAGAACATTAACAAACAGTCCCACTCCAGCTCCCCTTCTTCCATCGGCTCCCTTAATCCATCTCATTGTTCCCTTTCCATGAGGTGTAGCTGCACACCCCAACAGGAAGGGACTTGAAATACCATAGTGGGGGATTCTCTCTGGCACAGCCCAAGCCATCATTGCCCTCTTGCTGCCAGGGAACAGTGCTGGCACATCCAGCTTCACCCCACAGCTCCAATTTGGGACATTTTCATTAACCCAGGACAGGCTATACCAGAGGAGAGACCAAAAGCATGCAATCAGACAATTCCAAACCTCTAGCTGAGCTAGGAGCAAACCTGGCAGCTCTTAGGAATATGCTGCCTACTCCAAATCCCTGACCAGGTTGGCCAGAGGCAACTTGTCTAAGCCCTGTTGCTCTGTTTCTGTTTTCCTGCTGCCACAGGAGAGAAAGGGGCAGCAATCATCAATCCCCTGGAATAATATTGAGAGAGTGCCAGGAGAAACGTTCAGCTGAAAAGTGGGAGTGGAAATCAAATCAGCTGTGACACTCAGCCCATATCACTCTGAGCAACTTGTTTTTAGGAAACAATTATGAGAGACCAAGGACACTTCCATGCTTTGAAATAAAAAAAGCTGGGATTCATTAAAACTTGCTGAAATAGGAAGCAATGAAAAAGTAGGTGTCAGGGAATGCAGGGACAGCAAACACAACACAGGAACTCTTGCCAAATTCACAGGAAAAAGGTAAAATGGCCACATTTCAGGCTTGAGGTGGGAAAACCTGAGTCAATTATCAGCTTCAGTGGTCTTCACACAGAAGATCCAACTCCTCAAGGCCTCTAAAATGCTTTGCATTTCTTAATACTTGGTTCTCAAGTTTTTCTCATACTGGACAGCCAGTATGAGAAAAACAGGAGGATGGGGGGAAACTGCTTCCAGGAAATTTAGCTCAGGTCAGTCAGCAAGAACTGTCCCCCCAAGACAGAACATTCAGAAAAAGTTTTGAGCTAAAGAGAATCTTTTTAAAAGAAACACTAATGGCAACATTAATAGACCAAGGTAGCAGCTCTGACAAGAATTTCAGCACACAGGGAGAGGCGAGGAGGAAGAGATGGAGCCAGTGGAAAAATGTGCCCTGGAGGCTGAGGCCAGACTGATTAAGATATTTTTAGTCAATATCCACTGAAAACCGTAGCTGAAAGCAAACAAACACTGACTATACTGTTTCAGAGTCTTACAAGGAAGAGACTCATGGAAAAAGTATGAAGAAGCTTCCAAGTAATTATAGATTAGCAAAGGTGTATTTCTTTCATTGACTATTATTTTAATAATTCATCAGCTGCTGAAGCTGTCAAGCCTACGTGCTTAAAAACAATAAGCAGTGTGTTCCTTATAAGGGATGTTTATCAATTTGATTTTATGTCCATCATGCAACATTAAAACGAAAGATAAGTGATTTAGAGTAAACCATGAATTTGATCCACTCACTTATACATTTCATTGCTATCCCAAGCTCACGAAAAGTTGGTGTCTGGGGAGGTGGGTGAGTTGGATCAACTTTAAGGGGAAAAACAGCACAAACCCAAGGTCAGGCACAAAAGGGAGGTTCAAGGGTTACCTGGAGTTACTTCTAGAGAGCTTCTGTAGGCACTGCTGCTTCTGAGACATCTCCCAGATTTCACAGTCAGGAGGGGAGGATGAGGAGAAGCTCTTGCACCAAAACTGGATTCTCTACCTGCAAACACAACCAGCAGCAAAAAGGGGACCAGACACACCCCTCTCACTCTCCCTACCTGAATAGATACCATTGATTGGGGCAGTAAATTGCTCTAAAATGCATTAGCATTGCATATAAAACACACATTTCTGGTAAGGTCAGTACTTTCTCCACGCCTGGTCCCACTTGCCTTTCCTCCAGTACATCCTCAGCACATCAACAGCACAAAACACCCACTCCTTTATTCTCCAAGACACTCAAAGTCTCAGGGCCAGAAGTGCAGGTGAGAGTGTGAGAATGTTTAATCCAGCGAGTTTATCTGGCTGGGGACCCTGTCAGTTGGCAATCCAAGGGGAAAAGGGGACACCAGAAACAGTCATGGATCTGACAAAAACCATCCTGGAGACACTGACAAGGGACAAACCTCACCAGTCCCACTAACTGATGGGACTCTGGTGGCCTGCTCAGAGACCACAGGCACCACTTCCAGCAAGACCAGCATGAGACAAATGGTGTGTGTCCCAAAAAAACCAGCTACTGGGGGAGACCTGGGCAAAGGTGGAACATCAAAAAGTGGTAGAAAAACATGCTATAAAATGAAAAGATAATAGTAAAAAAAATTTTAAAAATGGGGGCAAAAACTTTGCAGGGATTAACCTCTCTCCTTGTAATACCAAGCATTAAGGCCTTTAGGCTTGGCCTTGGTCTGCCTGAGGGCAGACTTGGCCTTTTGGTAAATACCTAATGTAAACCTCCCCTGGGGCAACCTGAGGGCATTTCCTCTGGTCCTGTCACTTGTTACATGAGAGAGAAGTTAAAGCTCTGGACTCATTTTAGACATATTTCTGAGTAAGGGTCCTTCTTTACAACTGCAAATCTTGCAAACATGGCCCAATGGACTCCTGCCACTACCCCAAAGTGTCTCACAAAGAAGAGCCTCCAGGGGAGAGAAGAACCACCCAGCTCAGCTGCAGCAATGAATATCTCATCCTTCCACTCTCCCTTTATGTCCCTGCTTGCCACTGGTGCTGCGGGCTGTGCAGGGAGCAGAGTCCTTGTGCCAGTCCCTTGTTCCTCCCTCTTTGCACAGTGGAAGCTGCAGCAGGGCTTAAGGTGGAAACAAGTCAAACATACCCCCAAACCAAACCCCAGCACTCCTCTGAGCAGGGCTAAGCCTTGGAGAGAGCAGCAGCAGTAATTCTTCAGAGACTTGTAAGTCTTCAAGTTATTGGATCTGGTAACATTTTTTGGTCTTAGACTCTCACTGGAACACACATCCTAAAGACGTGGCCCTGAATTTGATGAATTACTGCAATTATTGCTAATTAACAGGCCTTTAAGAATCAGAACAAGAAAGACTGAGTACACAGAGCACCAGAGACATTCTACACAGAGCTGTGGAAGGAAATGAGAAGGGTAAGCAATATTGTTAAAATACAAAAAGGATATTAAAGGCAGCTTCAAATACAGAGATTATAAATGCATGTCCCATCTGCTAGCAATTTTTTGCATCTCAAAAGGAGTCTTAAGCAAGTGAGCACCATTCAGCTTTTCACACTGCAAGTGACAGTATTAGAAAGATCTGCTCTGAACTTCCACATCATCCCCAACTCTCCAGCTTCTCCCTCCTACCAGATGGCTGAAACCACAAAAGTAAAGCATGTGTTTGAAACTGCTGCTCCCTAATTTAGGGGAGAACACATTCTTGATCAATTAAAAAAAATAATGAAAACATTTGTGATTTCCAGCTTCTCGGAAGCTGCAGAGAAAGGTTTTCACTCTGACAGCCTGGCCTGGAATCTGCAGGCAGCAACATTTAAGAAGTAATTTGAAACTGAAAGAGTACTTTTGGGGAAAGTGTCTCAAATGTCAGACAGATCTATTAAAACAGCTCTTGACAGACTAATCTATAAGCCTTTCTTTTCTAGTGTGAGACTTGTATCGATTTTTAAAATAGCAATCCCATTACTACACATTAACAGCATGGATAAACATCTCCGGGTATTTAGGATTGCAACAGGACAGGGAGAGAATGTGAGGGCAGTAATTTTCCATCACATAGAAGGTGAGGTTAAATGGAGAAGGGACCTGCTTCACACTTGGTGTCTGAAAATAAAGTCCATCTCTAAAGCAAGTTTCCAGCACAACAAGAGCTCTGCTAACCTCTTCTGTTGCCCAAGGCCACTCCAGACATCCTACTCTGATCCATTCCCAGCAGTCAGCTCCAAATCCCTCTTGCTCACTACACTGCCTCTCCCACTGTCCATCAAGGAAAATGCCCTTCTCAGGTGCCCAGGTGTCACAGGTTTAGGGGTAATTGAGGAGAATCAGGGGCAAGTGTGCATGCACCTATGGCTCAATCAGTGTGAATGCAGAAAAGGAACTCAATCTCAGAGGTCTTCACCAACCTAAATCATTCTGTGAAACGAGACACTGACAGAAGAGAAATAGGAGAAGCAGCACTTCTCTCAAGTTTGGATTTCCAGGGCCAGAACAACCAGCTCCACCCCCCACCGAGCCCATAAGCTGCTCTACAGACCTGTCCCTTCATCAGAACCTGTAAGGCTGAGCAGATTCCCAAGAGCACCACTCACAGCCAAAATAAACCAAAGCTATTGCACTAAATCCTGCTATTCTCTAGCCCAGGGATTCCTTGAGCTCAGCAGGCTCATTTGTGCATTACTCTGATCATAGATCATGGAATCACAGAGTGGTTTGGGATGGAAAGGATCTTAAAAGCTCATCCAGTCCCATGCCCTGCCATGAGCAGGGACACCTTCCACCAGCCCAGGATGCTCCAATCCCCATCCAACCTGGCTTTGGACACTCCCAGGGATCCAGGGGCAGCCACAGCTTCTCTGGGCACCCTGTGCCAGGGCCTGCCCACCCTCCCAGGGAAGGATTCCTTCCCAATATCCCATCCAACCCTGCCCATTCCCCCTTGTCCTGGCACTCCAGGCCCTTGTGCACAGTCTCTCGTCTTTCTTTCATGCTCCCTTCAGGTCCTGGGAGGGCCAGTTAGGTCACATCAAAGCTTCTCTTCTCCAGGCTCAACAACCCCAATTCCCTCAGCCTTTCTTCTTGTCTCCACCATTCATGTAACAACCAGTTACTTCTATCCTGGATTCCAGGTATGGAATAAGCTACTGGAATGTCAAGGTTGCCCTCTCAAAATGCAGTGTTTGTACCATTCATACAGACTGGCCCCAGCACACACACATTTAGGAGCTCATTTTCAAATGAAGCTTCACAACCACACCTGGCCTTGCCTTCAAGCACAGCTTGGTTATCAGCACATTGGACAACAGGAGGATGCTCAGAGTGGCACAACACCTCTTAAAATCATTCAAGTCTTTAGTCTTCCAGTTACCAAAAGTGATCCATACCAGAACAACATGTGGAACCTGAGCCTGCCACCGTTCCCTGTGCACCACCCCAGAGGGGAGGCACAGCCATGGGCTTCAGGGAGGAGAAGGCTGGGTTTTTCCTAGTTTAGGGTGCACCACAATAGCTTGGAGTTCACATCTCAACCTCCCAAGGCTTGGAGCAGAACAGCTGTGCTGCACCAGGTCTGGGTTATCCAGGGATAAAAGTGTCTCACACACACCCCCTTTCCACCACCACCAATTACACTGACTCAAGCCAACATTTTCCCACCAGGATGTAAAACAGCTGCCATTCCTGATGTACTTTCCCAACTGAGCATGGAGCAAACTCTACAAGCACAAGGAAGACCAAGGAGGTGGTGACACCCACTGACCCCCAGCCAATCCTGGCTCCTACAAGCCTGCTGCCCCCAGGCACATCCCTTCTCCATGTGCTGTTCCCTCTCTTCCACCTCAGACAGCCTCTGCTCACGTCCTGCAATTGCTTTCTCCAAGTCCCCTCTTACAGAAGTGGAAAAGAGTCACAAGAATTGTTGCTCCAGCTTCTCTTAGGTAGCAAATAGCCTTGAATTAGGCTGGAGACAGCTTCACACATAGGCATCCTGCCTGGCACAGCTCCAGATCCTCCCACATTGCTCCTGCACGGTTTTGCAACCAGTGACAGTAGTGGACCTTGGACCACATTGGCCTGGAGTGGCTGGTCACCTCAGAAGCAGTACACCTGACCAAAGGGATAGTCCACACGATTCAGCATTGTGTTCAGCCAAGAAAGAGAAAAGGAATCTTGGGATCTTTTCTGTTTTGTGCCCCATTCTGCTGGGGGACAGAGGGAGCCAGGGGTAGTGCCACAAGAGAGCATCCCTGGGCTCCCAGGTCTTCCCTGCTCTCTGAAGATGCCACCCAGCATCCAGGAGCCCAGGTGTTACCAGGCACAGGCTGCTTGCAAAGGGCAGAGCCATGACCTTCAGACTCTGAAGTGCAGAAATCTACTGACAGAGCTCAGACACTGTAGCTAATCTTTCCATTAAGGCCCTGCTACACAACCCCCCAAAACTTAGGGTCAGAGGAATATCAATTTGCTTTTTAAATGGATTCTGTACCCTTAAGGCTGCAGCAAATAATGGAAACAAAAAGAGAAAAGCCCTTCAACAGGTCAGGTACTAGAAAGGTGATAAAACCCACACCATTAAAGCAGAGATGTAAAGGCAAGTGCATTTTCTCTACAGATCTGATTCTGCTATGAAATATCCAAGGCTGTTACAGAAGTTCACATTAGCTCTTCAACTCCATCAAAGAAGGTTTGCACAGGCTCTGCCAAGAAGAGGGGAAAGTTGAAAGGGAAAAAAGAGAGAAAAACAAAGAACATTCTATTTCCACAGTTATGCTTACAGAGCCAGTGGAATGGGACAGCAGAAATATGCCCAGAGAAGTTCTTGTGTGCAAATTCACAGCCCCACAGAGCCCAGAGCTGCTGTCCTTCAGGAAACACCTCCTGTGTCTATTATTTGGACTGTGTTGCACTTCCCCTGGCCTGGAGAGAGGAAAACGCAAGGGAAAAGGGAGCCATCCCATCCAATTCATACCTGTTAAAAGCCTGAGCTTCTTTCTGCAAAGAACTCCCAGCAGATACACCAAATGTCCTGCAGGTGTAGCAAGACCAAAGCACAAGGCATGGCTTCCTGCTCCCTACTTGCCTAGTCACCCCTATTCCCACATTTTGGGAATTCCTGGCTGACAGCCAGGTTGAGGAGCCCCATACCTGCTCTGAGGAACTCCAGGACAACAGCAGGATACAACAGGCAAACAAACACCATTAAGAGCAACTGAAAGTTCTAAGCAACTTCTGGAAGGAGCAGTTGGGTGTCAAAAGAGAGACCCAGGTCAGCTGAAACAGAACAGTCTCACCCAGGTAGAACTTCGCTTGAAGCTGTTCCTCAGCAGAGCAGCAACCCCCAAAGCAAGCTCCAGTTTGTCCCTGCTGCTTCCACACACCTGCCTTTGTGGCTAAGACCCCAAACTGGTTTTAAATGTCAGTATTTAAGAGCCCCACAATTCTTTCAGCCTCAAACCAACATGAAGAGAAAAAAAGTTTAAGTGGGGGTTTTTTTAGGGGAGTTTTTTCGCTTGTTTTTTTGTTGACGTTGGTTTAAAAAAAAAAAAACAATCATGCTTTAAAATACCACTTTGTATTCCAAGACCCAGACTCCTTTCCACCACTAGATGTCCCACAAGTAAGAGGAGAATCCAGATGAGAAAGCTGTGAGCTAATTTGGATGCTCATTCGAGCTGCTTTGAACTCTAAGTTTTTATTCAACCCAGTAAAAAATACCTCAAATTCTGGGAAAAAAAACCAACAAAAGATTCTTGCTGTATTCACATATTCATTTCACTGTCATTTTTGTGGTGCATTAGAGGTTAATCCCATATTTAAGTTGTTTCTATGCTTTAGTTCTGTAAGTTTTAACTATAATACAACTCCAGCAGGGAAGCACATAGAGAAGGTACTTCCCCTCCAACATTCAAATAAACTGTCAGGTATCACTTAAAAACTATTTATTTCACCTACCATTCTGAGGAGAAAATAGCATAGATAATTTTATGTCCCTTTAGATGCTGGGAACTGCAGGTGGTGGGGCATCAAACAGGGCACCAAGCCCCATGCTGAACACTGAGCTGGCCTCTCGCATATAAGGTATGGTCCCATTTCAGTCATTCGAGGTAAAATAAGATTTCCCTGCAATAACATAATTGTTGTTCCTGCAGTTAGCCAGAGGTGGGAGCTGCATGAGAACTTCCTGCTGCACTAGGAAAAGGGAAAGAGAAACCCCAAACTGCTGCTTACCCTGCACCTCATTTTCTGCAAGGTACCTGCCCCTTTCCACCTTCCTCAAAATTCGGGGGAGAAGGAAGAAGCATTTTGAATGCATTATCTTTTAAAATATTGCCTGTGTCAGGGCTGCTTCTGACTGCAGGGGATGCAGCTGAGATGGCTGTATGCCTAATTTCATCACTGACATGCCTCCTTCCTGATGTGGTGGGCTGCAGATGTCACACTAATCAAACACCTGAAGGAGCAAAGAGAACAAGAAAAGCAAGACTGCAGCACTGGGAATCCATCCTGGATGGTGAGCAGAAGGTTTGTGGAGAGACACAAATGGTCCAGAGTCAGAGTCACTGAGGTTAGAAAAGCCCTGTCAGCCCACAGAGCCCACCCTGTGCCCAATGCCCACCTTGTCCCCCAGCCCAGAGCTCTGAGTGCCTGGAAACCTCTGATGCCTGACTTGAACTGCTCAGCCTGTCCTAAGGTAGCAGGACTACATCCACCCCTGGCACAGCCCCAAGTGCAACATATTTTCTGCTACAAGGAGGACAAGATATCAGCCCAGTGTGGACACCAACCATTTGACAGCCACATAAACCAACCCTATTTCTCAGAACAGTTTCCTGATTTTTCTGTCACCACTCATGTCTCAAGACACAAGCCCCATAAATAAACCAAGGAAGGGGATATTTTATTTATGAGCACAAAGCCCATCTGAGTTCTGAGAATCTTTATTGTTGCTCTCAAGGTGTCTCCTCTCCAGGCACAGAGCTGTGCAGTGCAGCACATGCAAAGCACCACAACTGCCCAGCTAACAAGCCAGGCAGAAGATACACAGCCACTGTGTGAGAAGAGGCTTCTGTGATCTCTTGTCAGGCTGGAATTTGGTCTCAGCTCTGATTTGTGCATTCTGTCTACTTGATCTAATTATATGAAGTGACCAGCTAAGGATAAAGATGAGAACAAGACCAAGGAAGTGACTTTGGCCCAGGACTCAGCTGACAAATGCCAAATGACACAGTACAATTCCCTTGGTAAACCTGGATTTATTTCTGCAACAATTCTCTTCAGCCACAGCAGATCAACTCAGCAGCACCTTCACCTCAGGAGCTTTGCCCTCAGGACTGTCAAAACACAACTAAGCTCAGAGAAATTCTCCAGCTTCACTCCACTGGGGTGCTGATCTATGTAAGCCACAGAAAAGGCTGCCTGTTTGCCTGTTGTGTTTGTCCTTGATTTTCCAAGAGACACTGGGAACACTGCTCAGGCGTGGAAAGTCAGAAGCTGGGATTAATCACCTGATCAATATTTGTGAAAACATTTCCTGTTCTTACAAGCTCAGGGAGCAAACATTCCAGGTGGCATCAGCACATGGGAAAACCAGTGAACACAGAGCTGGAAGGGGGAGGCTGGTGGAGTGCAGAGCCACAAACCCCCACTCACTGCACACCAGCAGGACTCCCATGGCACCAACAGCCCCTGAGCAGCCTCCCCAAGGGCCAGTTCCAGCTCCTGGCTGGGCATCCAGTCCTGGGCTGAGATAGAAGGTAAAGAGGGCTGGAGTCAGGCCTGCCTCTCAGGTGACCCCTCATCTTTTCTGCAACCTTTCTATAGCCCCAACTCCTGCTGGACCCCTGGCTGGATCCTGGTCCAGCCCCTCACTGGGTGTGGAAAAGACTTAAAAAGGAAGGGACCTCAAATGGCACAACCGTGGTCCTGGTGGTGTTGAAGGCATTTAGTGGCTGTCCCAGTGGATGGATAGCACAGGACACTGGCTGCTGTATTTGACAGCCTTAAGTGCCTTGGCTGCTCAGAAGTTTCCAAGACATAGTTCACAGGAATGAGCCTTCAGAGAAGTCAGGCTCCCAAAGGGCAAGAAAGAGGTCTCACTTTGCTATCAGCACTAGGAAGCCCCTGTTAAGCATTTCTGTTAAGTCCCTCAAGGTTTAACTTATTGTACAATCCCTCTATAGCAGCTTGTGGTATCCCACTGCCTCCTCTTCCTGCTACTCCTGCTCCTTGGAGAGCCACAGCAATCCTCCCACTGGGACTCAGCTGGAGGCAGGATTTGGCCCCTTTCCCCCCTCAGGCACCACCCAGGTGACTGCAGCAGCTCCCTGTGACAATGCAAGCCTGTTCACTCCCCACACTGGGTGTGCAGTGTCACTGAGCACTGCCCTTGGAGACACCTCATGCATTTGCTGTTCCAAAGCCAGTGGATCTGGGACAGCCAGACAAACCCAGCCCTGGGAACAGCCTGTCCATCCAAATTCCCCCTGGGACTCTGTAAGAGCAAGTGGCAAGGGACTGGCCAACATGTGGAGCTCCAACACCAGGGTGCACGACAGCTCCTTGAGAACCAGCTGGGTTTGCTTGAACTGCACATGGAACCATCTGTAAGCACCAGATCAACACCTTGCAGACAGAATAAACCCACTGCATTTGGTATTAAGAGGAGACTCAATATATTTCAATTCTGCCTCCTCTGCAAGCTGGCAATGAATATTTTGATACATATTCTCAAGGTTGTACCAACACAATCTGATGGAACGCAAATAGGAAAAACCACATTTTGCATTCTTACTTCCTCAAGAATTAGTACAAGAGGCCCACAGATTGCTACTTAACCTCTTGGGAGTAGTGTTATTTAAATAAGTGCTCCAGCTCCCCCAGTGGTTTATATATATTTAACCGTCCCCCCCCCCCCCCCCCAGCATACGCTCAGTATTTAAGCAAATAGCTAATTTCTTCAATAACTAATTTCTTTTCTCTTTTAAGACAACACTGTCGGGGCAGGTCACTGGTTTGGCAGTCCTTAAGCTCAATCCTACGTAAACCACCACTCCCAAGCCCTACTTTTCCAGCCTGGCTGCAGGTGGAGCTGTCTGGGTACATGTGCTGCCCCGCCTGTGAAAGCAGAGGCACTTTCCTCCCCAGCCGAGACAAAGGCATTCCCAGAGCAACGCAAACCCTTTCACACTGCCATCCTCTGGCAAAACATGAATTTGTAATATTAATGACATTTTTGTCCTGTGGCACATTCAGTCTTAAAAGAACAGAGGGAATCTTTTCCTAGTTATTGAAAAATCTTCATGGGAAAAGATCCAGTAAGTGATGAAAATAGACACAGGGGTATTCCCCCATCCAGGGTGCATCTTTTTGTGCTGTTTCTAGAAAGATATGAACATGCAGTTATCTGTTCAGATATATACACTTATATCAGGATACCTAAGGCAAACTTTATTAGAACATAGGTTTTTCAAGCTCAGAAGTTACAGGAGAGAAGCAAAAAAAAGTCAAAGCAGACTTAACACTAAGAAGTTGGCTTTTGGGATGTCTGACCAGAGCCAGACACTGGATGAGGGATCATGTCTGGGTGTCTGTCCCATACAAGAATGAGAAGCAACTCAGGACCTGCTTGGATTTGCCAGAAATTTTGGCCCTTTCACATTGACCTAAAGCACCTGGACTCAAATGAGATCCTGGCATTGCTGGCTGCAGTTACAGCTCTAACCCACATTACCACGAAGAACACTACAGGTCTCACCTGTGGTAAAGAAGGAAATGGATTCCTCCATCACAAACAAAAACATCAGGGTTTTCTGGCAAGCCAGCTACAGCAAACACACATTGCCAGTATCCCTTCTCCCTACTCTCCAATCTCAATCTGATGTAAATGCCACTGCAAAGCCCTCATGTTCAGAAATCCCAGCAGGCACTGCCCTAGTGAAGATGAAGTTAGCCAAGACTATCCAGGCAGTTCTCTCTCAGCCACAAAAACAGAGCAAGGAAAGAACTGCCCAGAGTGCCATGACTGTGCAGGGGGGACTGTACAGGTGGCTCTCTCAGTGCCATCAGCCAAATAATCCTCAACAGAAACCAACAAGCACACACCGACCTCACCTAGAATTAAAAACTAGGCTTTAAGTAACACATAGAAGGTGATAACCCAGGTATTTAACAGAGCAACAGTGCACGAGCTGGAGATGATGCAGTCCAAAAGCCTGATGGCAAAGTGATGCTCTCTGGTTTCACAATGCCAGAATTGGGGAGCAGTCTGTCAGCACTCCCCGACCCCTTGGGGCTGGCAACCTCTTCCCAAGGCTCCCCAAAAGCAGCCCGGGGAGCCTGGAACGACTTAAAGCCACAGCATGTACAACTGACAACAGAGCCACGCTGGGACAGTGTCGTCCCCTTCTAGTCAGGTCTGGTGCAACAGGGGCAACTTTCCCTCGCCTTGGGGGAGAGCAGGAACCCAAAGTGCCACCAAACCTCAACACAGAGCCTCATGATTCCCGAGGAACCCCAAAGCACCACCAAATCTCAACAGAGAGCCTCACAATTCCCCAGGCTTCTGGCTCATATATGATCCCACCTGTAAATACAGCTTGAATCCTAAAATTCACATAGCAGATAAAGCCTGGGCACTGCTCAGTGAAGCCTGGAGCCCCACACAGTGTCCAGCATCCACTTGCAAGTTCAGCTGCATTCTGGAGCTGAGGCCTTAATTGGTCTGTTCAGTTCTGCTGCCTTTGCTTTGGTAGTTTTCCTATTGCTGCTGTGAATGACATTTGGGCCCCTACGTGATTAACAGCAGCATAACGCCTACTGACTGCTTTAATTTGCTGGGCTGCCTTCGCAGACAGGGGAAAAAAAATGTAAGCAGACATGAGCAAGGGAGAGGCACAACCCCACACACTGCTGGGGGACTTCCTGCTTTGAGAAGAGTCCTGCAAGGATGAGACTCTCCACCAGAACAGTATAAAAAGCAAGAGCCAACTGGTATCAGGGGACTTCTTTGCTCCCAAAGGCAAGTCCATCCTCCCATGGTAAGAGGGACCACAAGCGTGGTCCAGCCTCCAGTTTTGAGACTGAGATAGAGAGGTACCATTTGAAACAGACTGAGCTACAGGCATATGTTCCACAAGTGTCAGATGTCTTGTTGTCATCTGCTGCCCCACAGAGGCTTCCCCAGCACTGTCCAGTGTCTAACACTGGTCCAGCCACTATAGCAACTCCTGTTTCCCCAAATGAAAACACCCAACAGATTCAACCTCGCAGCTCTGGGGTTATTCTCTCCCCTAAGTAGTCCATACAATTTCTCCCATGAAATAATTTCTTCGTCCTGAGCCTCTTTAATAAGGCATTCTCTTTTATAATAATCCTTTTCATCTGCTTTTTTTTAATTTACTGTTAGAAGTTCTCACACAGAGTTAAGGCTTCAGCAGTGCAGCTGCACTGCAAGGATTTGGAATGCTGCAGATGCCCTGGGTAGCTGTGGGCAGCATACCAACCAAGCCTCCTAACAGCCAGAGGAAGAGCCACACACAGCCCCTGCATGTCACTGCCTCAAGTCATTGCCACATACCAGCTGATGCTGCAGTGCTTCTCCCTCAGCCTAGGAAGGGAAGCAGCTACTGCTGTGTGTTTATCTTTTGGCAAATGCTCATTCCCTTCAGTCTCTAACATGCCTCCTTTAAACTTCCCTGATAATGAGCACATTGTTTACAGCAAACATTCACACAGCAATGTAGCTGTACCCGAGGTCAGACTCTGGGAGATGTTCATTAGCACAGCTGAAAGCAGCTGAAGGGACCCACAGCAGGTAATTCCACCTCTATTTTTCTCTGGTATCAAAGAAGTACCATGGAACTGTATAGGTTTTTAGATGCAAGGTTTCACATTGCTCCCCATGAAAGTGAGTTTTACATGAACATCCCATCCTTCTTTCTGTTTTCCATAAGCACAGTATCACAGAACCCCAAGAGTTGTTTGAGTTGGAAGAGAACTCAAAGCTCATCCAGTCCCACCCCCTGCCATAGGCAGGGACACCTTCCACCAGCCCAGGTTGCTCCGAGCCCCATCCAGCCTGGCCTTGGACACTTCCAGGGATGGGGCAGCCACAGCTTCTCTGCCCAACCTGATATAACCCTCATCCAGCATGGAATATGCCTCAGGTTGGTTCAGGTCAGGTGTCCTGGCTATGCCTTGTCCCTGTTCCTCACCCAGCACAGCTCAGCAATAGCCAAAACACCCCTGTCTTATCCACACTGCATCAGTCACACATTCCAAACACAGCACCATAGAGGCTGCCCTGAAGAAAATTAACTCCATCCTATCCAAACTAATACAGTAAGGCAGGCATCATTACCTTCCTTTTATATCCTTTAAAAAAGCCACTCTAGTCTCATCATAATTTTTATATTTAATTACTGAGCTTTCCAAATTATTATTGGGACAACAGCACTCAAAAACTCACTTCAGAACACAATTATTTTTTAGAAAAAAAAAAACACCACTAATTTTTAGCACTGATTTCTCAAGCTCACTGCAGCAGGGATTCCCCCTGCATGGCAGTGCTTCTCTACTGCCCCCTTGGGAATCAGACTGTTCCTAAAGAATTGACAGAGCAGCAGGGACCAGCAGCAACCACCTTCCTCACCCTGGGAGAGGTTCAGCAACCAGAAAAGGCTGAGCATTTAGTGATCTGAAAGGTTGCTTCCAACCTTAATGGCTGATGCCAAAGGCCAGTTCCTGGGAAGTGCTGTAGCTCCTGAAGGGAGCAGAGTGAGGCTGCATTCACGTGCCTTTGTGGGACCTTCTTACTGCTGAACTCTCCAGCTCAGTGATGAATCTCCCCTGACAGACACTCTGGTGCACCAGGCAGCTAAATCCCCGGAGCAGCGCTCCTCCTGGATTGGGTCAGCAGCCTGCCAGCCCAGCAGGGATTTGCCTTCATGTCTTCCCTTCCCACTAGTGGAAGGGTTGTGAAGTGAGAGGGGACATGCCAGGAATGGCTCCAACAGGTTCAGTTCAAGGCTTGTCCAAGGCTATCTGGCAGCAAGCAGAGGAGGGGCTTTCAAGGACTACAGCGAAGCAGAGCCCACTCCAGTGGGACTCTTTCACCCCCACCCCAAATGTTATCATGAGCTCTTGAACTACATCCCTCCTTTCCCAGCAGGCTGAACACACCTCTGCACTACAGACCAAACCTAAGCCAAATTAAGCTGTAGCCACATAGTTATCCCCCTTCAAACAGCATCACTGTTCAGTGTGTTCCTCCCTGTTCCTCAGCAGCTTTGGCCCTGTGAATCACCTCATCTGTGGCCCTCCTGGCTTTAGCACACAATTAAATGTGTACATGTGAAGCAAGGCCACAGCTCAGCACTCACCCCTGGGAAGAGGACAGAAGGACAAACAGCGTGTGACATATTCCTCAGTCACATCACACCTTGCTGGGAGGGCACTGGGATTACTGCAGCAGCTACACAGCCCAGCAATGTGAGAAACAAGCAGCTTTGCTCTTCATTTTCCTCCCAAGCTGCAGGAAAAACATCAGGATCTCCAGGACCAGAATGTGCCCCTGCAGTAAAACCTGACAAGATCAGGAACATCCCTGACCAAGCAATGAACAGCAACCCTCAAAGTGAAAATGTTATGTGCAGCCTCTGCATTCACAGGACACCAAGTATTCAACCAGGTAATTAGGGCTCAATCTTGGACATGGCAGGAACACAATCCCCCTCCCCTGCCAAACTGACAGGCTTCCTCAGGCAAACATGCCTGGAACTCTTTAATTATGGTTTCAAAGTGCTGAGGGCTCAGGTTTAGCTGCTCCCTCCAGGCTGGGAAGTGCTGGCATACCTTTTTTCACCATTAAGTGTCTACATTTACAAACAAATCCAGGGCAGAGCTCCAGCACCTGCTGTTTGATGCCTCTCACTGGAGTCAGAGATGAACCAAAGGGTATTAGAGCCTGGGTTTAACAAAGCCCAGCTACAAACCAGCTGACATGCTGCTGCCAGCACACTTGCCATACTTCAGAGGGAGGAAGCACAGTTCTTTCTGTAGAATACAAAACAGACAACATGCTATGGAGAGACTTGAGTGAGGACTGAAGATAAAAAGAGGATTACAGCTTAAGGGAAACTGGCACCCAGCCGGGGAGCAGCCTGGGCCATCCTGCCATACTCCACCACAACAACACAGCTCAGCATCCCAGAGGGGTTAGATCTGGGTCCATGGAATCACACAGTCACAGAGTAATTTGGGTTGGAAGGGACCTCAAAGCTCATCCAGTCCCACCCCCTGCCATGGGCAGGGACACCTTCCACCAGCCCAGGTTGCTCCAAGCCCCGTCCAACCTGGCCTTGGACACTCCCAGGGATCCAGGGGCAGCCACAGCTTCTCTGGGCATGCTGTGCCAGGGCCTGCCCACCCTCACAGGGAAGGATTCCTTCCCAATATCCCATCTAACCCTGCCCTCTGGCAATTAAAACCCATCACACCATGTTACTATCTGCCCATTTACTTTGGAAACACTACCAGTTGAAATCTGCTGTTTACATTCCATGCTTGCAAAAATGATGATGCCTTAAAGCCCAATTTTGTGCCATTGCACAAGTGTAGAAATGGGAGTTTAAAAATCCCTCCTGTTCTGCCATCCTTCCAGAGACCTTCCTCCACAGGGCAAGGCACAGCACAGCACACTGCCAGGGCACCTCAGAAGCCCAGGTGCATCAGGTCTGCTCTTGGGTATCTCCCCTCATTTCTTACTACCTGGCAAGTCACTGGCATCCTCAGCCTAGGAGGACCTACACCCATCAAGGACTTGCACTTTACTGCAGCCATGAAGCTTCCAGTGGCACTTATCCCACCAAGGTTAAGAGGCAGAGGACATTCCCAGCCACAGATGGTGTCTCAGTGTGGAAATAAGGGCTTTTAGGCTTGGAGCTATTGAACATGACCATCTGTCAGTGGGTCAGGCCTCCCAAGTCTCTCTGAGGCTGTAACAGAGCCCAGCACATTCTGGGCAGTCGTTTGCTCACACACCATCACACCCCAGTGCCAGACAGGCACAAACTCCTCACACATGTCAGCCTGTGCTGCTCCTCACCCTGTTTGCCCTACAGCTGACATTACCTTGGTTCTCCTTCACCAAGTCCCTGTTTTAGTCAGTCTTTCCACAGCTTTAGGTAAACAGTGTCACACAGAGCCATCAAATCACTAAGGCAAGGAAAGACCTCCAAGATAAGTCCATGCCTTGAGGAGGAGAAGGTCATCACCTATGGCAGAGTGCCTACTGCTTGAGTTCAGAACCTGCCAATGAATCCTCAGCAGAAGCCACTGCTTAAGAGTTTTTTTACATAGAAAGAGATGTTCTTCTCCACTGAGATAAGCCTAAGCTTTCTCGCCCAGAACAATAATTTCCACCTAGAAAGAGGCTGACTTTCCAGGTCTCCAACACCAAGTCAGGGCTGTTCAAAAGAGAACCAACCCCTTTGTGTCTCCACCTGTACTGCCTCGAGCACCTCCTTGTGATGTAACCCCACAGCAGATTCTCCCAGGCAGCTTCCTTTGCTTTCCTTATCCTCTGCCTTCCTTGGAAATCCAATTAACTTTTTCTTTGTGCATCCCGGGAACACCAAATGAAAGTCACAACCAATCTGTTTGAGCAACCACTTGGATTTCCTTCTAATCTTTTGTTTTATTCTTAGCCTGTTGGAGGACACACATCACCAGATGGACACCACTGCCCAAACATCTGGCAGGACCTCCCTCCTCACAGCTCCCCAGGAGAAGGGTAGAAGCAAAGAGTAAAAACACCTCAAATCCCTTCACTTCAGCATGCTGAAGCTTTCTGCTCTAACTGCTAAAGATTCACACCTGGTAAGAGACAGGAATCAAGGTGGCAATCCTGCACCAATGCGGGACAGAAGTCCCCCAGCACCTCAGCTGTGAGCCCAAGCAGCAGCTCACAAGGAGGAGTGAGAGGCAGAGCCTGGATCCAAAGCAAGTTGTCATATTTAAATGACAACATGAAATGACATACTAAAACCAAAACCTGATGCAAGACAGCACAGCAGTGGCCCAGCTCCTCCAGAATGCCACTGGCTCCAGTCATTCCACCAAGAGCAATTTTGTTATTACTACTAGAGAGGGCCAAAACAGACTAGAAAGCTTGGTGTAGTTGTCATATCATGTGCTTTGGCTCAAGTGAGGAGCTAAACTCAGACTCCTCTCCCGTGGAAAAATGCACTGAGACTGACAGTTCATTCCTATTCATAGAAAGGGACCCACTGAAATCCTAGGAACAGAGTTTGACAGAGGCTACAACAGGTCCAACAATTGCCTGTGCTGAAGCTCACTGGGTATGATCAGCGCTGAGCACAGGATGGACAGAACAGAGCCTGGTTTTCCCCTTTTTTCCTTGACCATTTCCCCCCCTTTTCCTTCCTGTAGCCACATAGAGTCCCACTGAACACTCCACTCCCTCTCTGCAGGCCAAGGGATTGTGCCCAATGTATAACAGGGGAAGGGTTTCATGTCTAAAGGCAGATTAAAAGTCTCTCCTTCTCTCTGGCTTGGGCACAGCACTACTCAGAGCTCACTGCCCCTGCCTCCTTTATTAACCATTAGTGCATGGGGGGGGAACCCAGCTTGGCCACCATTATTTATAACAATTCAGGCCCATAAAAGTTAGAAAAGAGGGTTTATGCTTGTCTGGGTGCAGAGGTTAAGTAGTACAGTACTGAGCCCTGCTCAAAACACATCTGACACAGGGCTTAAAGTATTTCAGTACTGAACTCCGAATCTGAGCTGTGCCAGTGCTAGCCAAATCCTCCTAAGCCAGCTGGAAGTCAGTCTCCAGGTTTAGCAAAGGGTTAGTGAGGGTTCACAATATAATGACATAAGTTTAACTGAGCAAAACATACAGACTTAGAAAACCAGCACAAAATAATCCAATAATTACATCCCAACAGGGAAAGGCGTACTTGAATTCAGGGTTGAAAAATGAAAGCCTCAGCCTTTCTTGTTGACCTGATGATTCTGATTTAAAATCCACTTAGTGGATACAATTAATGAGACTACTGGGCACACTGGATGAGGTTTGGTCAATACCTGCAACCGCTATTTAAATCAAGTGCTTGCACCCCTTATACAAAAAGCTTGTTGGGGCCAATTCAACGATATGCCTGTTACCACACTGTCAGCTAAGGTAGGTTATTTGGTATTCAAACAAAAAAAAATAAAAATGGAGGAGCTAGCAGTGATTTGGGGGTGTAGTGCAATGGGACAGCTGCTCTTGTTGGGTTCACAGTGCTCATAGAGGTACAGACATCTCACTTCAGAGCTGAAGGGGCTCCAAGAGAGCTGGAGAGGGACTTGGGACAAGGCACAGAGGGACAAAGGGGAATGGCTTCCCACTGCCAGAGGATTAGATGGGATAGTGGGAAAGAATTCCCTCCTGACAGGGTGGGCAGGCCCTGGCATAGGTTGGGCAGAGAAGTTGTGGCTGCCCCTTGGATCCCTGGAAGTGTCCAAGGCCAGGCTGGATGGGGCTTGGAGCAACCTGGGCTGGTGGGAGGTGTCCCTGCCCATGGCAGGGGGTGGCACTGGGGGGGCTTTAAGTCTCTTCCAACCTAAACCACTCTGGGATTCTCTAAGCACAGTAGCTAGACACTGTGCAACCTGATTAAAGTGCAGCTACTTTTGCTGACAAATCCTGTACATCAGCTCAAACTCTGTGTATATCTTATGGTATAAATCTCTTGTCTAGATACATAGCTTAACAATAATGCTTTTTGAAGGATTCATTGTGAGCTCATCTTTCCCATTCTCAGTTAAAGAAAAAACCAACATTCCCACAATTCTAATTAAGCTGCATTAACCTGAAATTTTAAACTGCTTCAGATCACTGTTCTTCCACAGGCATGTCATTAAGACAGTTATCAGACCTCTCCATGGGATCATAGAATGTCTTGGTTTAGAAGGGACCTCAAAGACCATCTCAAACCACCCCCTGCCATGGGCACCTTCCACTTTGGTTTTCTGCCAGCCTGAGAAAAGCCCCACTCAGTTAAATTATATTGTCAGCTTAAACCTTTTGGGGAAACACTAATTATTTTTGAGAGCAAGAGGAAGCAAAAAACAAGCCTACCCTATTTTAATGTCAAATACACACTTATCCTGCTTCAAAACCAACTCACCTCCAGGGAGCAAATCCCTGGGAATGGAACAAGACCTAGTTTTCAAATTCATTCCATCAGCAGCTTCTGTTCTGAGCTCATAAAACAGAAACCCAAGCTCTCTTTTAGTATTCCAATGATTTCTGAGTAACACTTGCAGACTCATCAGCAGGGTGCTATAGGAATTGCAAACGACTGGAGGAAAGTGAGGGGGGAGGAACAGAAATCTGTTTCAAAGGTGTTCAGCTTCAATCCAAATTGAAGGCTTACACAAACTGATTCAGCTGCACATGACCCATTTAATATTTTAATATTTGGGACCAGAATGGAGGCGATATTACAGCTGATAGACACCCCTTTATCCCAAACATGGAAGGGGCTCTTCAGATGCCCAAAACAGAATTGATTTTTGGTATTTCATATCATACAAAAGCAGGGATCACAAAAGTAGTGATGTCAGGCTGTTCTCTCTGGCTGAATCTCCCATAAAATAGCAAAGATACTTCCTCCACACCAAAGGAGCTCTGGGCCAAGCCAGTGCCTGGCACTTCCTGGAAAAACAGCCACCCAGTAGAGCATTTCATGGCACAAATTCCCAGGAAACTCAAGCTTTGCAGTGCAGCCTCGTTGCTGCAGACATGCTGACAGATGAATACACTGAGGACTGCAGAGCACACACCAGCAAACAGACACAAGGAGACACAGGCCTGACTCAAAGGGGCTGCTCACACTGCAGATAAGGAGCTACATGCACACACAGATGTGGAAGCCATCCCAGACCACAGTGAAACATCTGTGCAGGAACAACTGGGGAGGACTTGTAGAGCCACCACCTCCAACACCAGCACAGCAGACAGACAGGCCTAGGGCACCCATAAAGATCAGACCACTCAGGTTCTCTCACTGATGATAAAAGTCCATATGGAACTTTATCTTTCAAATTACTTCACTGCAAACCACCACACTCTGTTTCCACAGAGATATTTGTCATGCCAACACAGATCATGTTGGAGCACCAGCACCTTCCTGAAAGAAACCTGCTGGACATTTTAGATACTAACAAAGCAGTCAAGCCAAACATTGCAACTGTGGGGATAGTACTGCATCACTCCCATAGGGAAAGCATCCAGGGATCATTTCCCGAGGTCAGAAAGGTGCAATCCTCAAGCTGCATAGTATTACTGATACAAACTACTGCAACATGCAATTAAGAGGAGTAGAGGTTAAAAAACTCACTTTTGCTTAATAGGTTCACACCAATATTATTTACAAATTATGTGGAAAGTTTATACAAATAACCTGCAAAAGTGACTCTGAGAAAGTTTGATCCTTGTATGGGAGGCAGGAAGTGGAATGTTAACAAACAGCAGGATGCAAGGAACAAAATGAGCCCAAGCACAAAGCCAACAGCTGTTTGTTTCTTGCTCCTCTTTATTTCTCCTCCCAGGACGTTGAGCTCGTACTGTAAAGAGAAGATGCTGAAGGACAGAAAGGAGCACCCCAGGCTGGAGCCCTGTCCAAGGACAGCTGCCCAGAACAGCCCAGCCCCCGCCATCCCTGCAGCATTCCCAAACCTCTCTGGAGGCATTGCTGCTCACAGCATTGCAGTTACTACAGCAAATATGCTGTGGGAGGGCTGCTGTTGAAATCGAGCCTTCAGTTTCTAGAGGGAACAGACAAGTGATTGTTTGGGAAATGCTATCTACCCCCTCTTCCCACCAGTTTCATCCCTGGGTGAAAACTCCCTTTCTCCATCAGCCTGAGCACACCGCTGAGTGGATGGTCCGTGATAAATCACTGCTGCTCTCTGCCCCTCCCACACAGCCTGACATAATCACAGCGCAGAGGAGGCAGTGGAGAACCTGCCACTGTCCCACCACTGCACAACACCCACTCCACAAAGGCAGGTGGGGAGAGGTGATCCCTTCTCAGATAAAAGGAAATGAAGCCACAGGCGCAAGGTGCTCCCACAGGCTCGAAGTGCTCTTCACCGGAAAGACGCTGGTTTGTAAAAGTCACTTCTGGTAAGCAGCTGTAATTAATTGTGGCCATTACAGACCCCGGCTAGTGTCAATGAGCCCTCCTAGCAGCATTTCACACTTCAGGCTGGTAGCTTAGCAACAGGGGTAGGAGAGAAGTGAAAAAAAATTGAGAGGACTGGTTTAATCAGGTATTGGGAAAGAGCCTCGTGTTCTGGTTGTTAGCTGGGGAAAAAAAAGGGATATAAACTTTGCTCAGTTTCTAAATGGGAAGTGGGGGCAAAAATTGAGTTGGTTACTATGCGACTTCATTTTTAACAGGCAACAAACTCATCTCCCCCAGGCCAAATCTGTTTTGCCTGTGACTGATTGGTGAGGGATCTCCCTTGCCCTTATCTGAACCCACATGTTTCCCCTTGATTTCTCCATGTCCTGCTGAGGAGGGGGAGTGAATGGCTTGGTGGGCATGTCATGTCCTGCCAAGGTTCTTCCAGGCCAGGTGAAAAGGAGGCTGTAGCAGATCAGAAATCAGATATTTTGCATGATGCTCAGCTTGGAGGAAGCTGGCCAGTCCATTGGCCTGTCAGTGAACTGGGCACTGCTCCTGCATCTGTAAGGGATTACCCACTCCTGCTCAAAGAGCAGCTCCCTGCACAAGAGAAGAGGTTGGCTAAACATAAAGCAATTGCTTTCCCAGCCTTGGGGAAGTCCCTGGCTGTGCTGGCACCTCGGCACCCTACAGGGCCCATCTCTCCTGCAAGACTTGTACTAGAGATGGGGCAGCAAAGTGCAGAGCTGAGCTGTGCCAACAGCCACAGGCCAGCTATGTGCATATCCTGGGGCAGAATCCCAGACCAGGAAACACAAGGCTCAAAAAAAACCCCCAAACCCAAAAGATTAAAAGAAAAGAAAGTTACTTAAGCCTTGCTGTCCCATTTTAACAGACAAAAAATCAGGGTACAGGGAAAATTGCAAACGGTGAGTAGCTGGCCCGACAAGGGTAAAATGCAGGAAAATAGCGCCCAAGAATCCTTAGCTATCAACTGCCCTGCTCCAAACAGCCTCCAGGACACTGAGCAGGGGACTTGCATGTCATTATCTGCCTGGTGCCTGAGCTGTGAATAGAAACGGACCAAGAATGCTCTCAGTGGCAGCCAAGTCTGAGCAGAGCCACTGCCGTGGCAGTGCAGTGTCAGAGCAATTCCCTGCGTCTGTGATGAGCTCTTTGTCCTCTTCACAGCCAGTTTCACTCTTTGTGCAGAGCAGCAAACCCAAGCCCGCAGACAAATTTAATTCAGAATAAAAGTGTGTTTGCCTGCATGGTTTAGTCAGACTTCATTGCATGATGTTTGGTTCCTTTGGAGACAGACAGATGCACTCAAGTTCTGTCCTGTCACCTCAATTTTACAGAATTTGGGAATTTATGGCAAGAATACCATTTGTGCATCAGCACAAAAGCAGAGATTTATTTTTCCTGATGCAGCTTTCACTCATACAACATGTGCCATAGAAACCCAGAAGGATCAAAATAATCCTAATTCCAAGAACTGTGCTACTCAGAAAATCTTTCTCAGGCAATGTACAACCACTGATCATATAGGACTTGCTGCACAAGGTCTTGCCAAGTGGCTTCATCTCCTCTTTGAGCTTATTTTCTCAGCCAGGGACCTCAGAGTGATTTCCTCTGCCATCACCGGGGCAGCAGGGGCAAGCACTGCTGTTTCAGTGGTGAGCATTTAGACACAACCCTCAGTTTTTGGTTGTCCCTACAATGCAGCCCAACACTCTGAAAAAAGAGAAATGCACCCCAGGACAAACCAGAGGTTCTGCCACAAAACATGTTACAGCAGGGGAGTCAGTCACATTTTAAGTTATGAGTAAACATCCTGGAGGGAAAAAACCCCAACACCTTTGAATTGTGAATGAAGGTTCGTGATACACAAGTCACTGGGCTTCCAAACTTCCATCTGCAAGCAACTGGATGCTAACAGTGCTCAGCACACTCAGCCATCAGTAGCTCTTCATCCACATCATCTCAGTGCTCAAGTTTCCAGTACTACAAACCCTCATGAATCTTTTACAGTAAAGGATTCAAAACCTTTTGTTTCCCCTCTGGGGTCATGACCCGTTTACAAAAGTAATTAATACAAAGGTAATCTCCAGAGATACTTTGTCCTTTTAGGGTAAATTTGATTTTCCTAAGTGCCCTGGAAAAGCTATTTGGGGGTGGAGGGGGAGAATTGCAAAGTCACTGCTCCTGCATGCACAGCAAGGTGCCAACACTGAACCTCCAGCCTCTCAGTCCTGACCAGTCCTTCCTTTAACCAGGGCATGCTTAGCATCTTGAAGCACACGTTGGTACCAAAACACTCCTGGAAGTCCTTCAACCTGTTTGTCAGTATCAGAGAATCCCAGAACTGGGTTGGAGGGGACTAAAAAGCTCATCCCATCCCACTCCCTGCCATGGGCAGGGGCACCTTCCACCAGCCCAGGTTGCTCCAAGCCCCACCCAGCCTGGCCTTGGACACTTCCAGGGATCCAGGGGCAGCCACAGCTTCTCTGGGCACCCTGTGCCAGGGCCTGCCCACCCTCCCAGGGAAGAATTCCTTCCCAATATCCCATGTAAATCTACCCTTCTTCAGCTTAAAGTCATTCCCCCTTGTCCTGCCATGATGCCCAATTAATTTCTGCACTAGCAAATTTTGCAATCACGATGAGGATCATTAAATACCTCACCACAAGCAACCAGAGTAATTCCCAGAATATTGACTGGATGATGAAGCAGCATTTTTACAGGAGACCTTAAACAGAAGGAAGTTAAAACACTGGATGGCTGTGAGAGACTCCTGTCATTGAAGGGCTTCACAGTCCTGTGTGAAGAACACCTATAGCACTTCTAAAATATGCTTACATGCCATAAATCACTGCCCCACAATAATACATGCACATTATATTCATAACAGCATGATTACAAGGCAATTATCATATAGCAGTAATTAAGGGGAAACCCTGTGTGCCATCCAAGGCAGCTTCTTTGAAAAGGACTAAACATACAAGGAAAATATAATTAAGCAACAGAAGGTGAGTTGTTTCCTGATGATAATTACATTACTGGCTGTATTTTCAAGTAGGTCACTTCTAAAACATCAGACTAGTTCAGGGGAAGCTGAACTCAGGCAGGATTTTGACAGCCACATGAATCCTGGGGCCCAGGTGGTCATGGACTTACCTACCAATCTCATTTGTTAAAAGCTTTAATGGCAAGTAGGTTTTGTCCCTTGGCAGACTTTTGGGCAGCTGCCTAATTTCTGTAATGGTCTAGCACAGACCTCAGCCAAAAGCAGGAGTCATTTCACATTGCTGAAGAAAATATTCAGCCCAGCAGAGCTGAACAGTAAATGTAATTCCTTCAGCTGAAGCAAAAGCTGGCAGAGGTGAGAGGTGGCTCCCTTTCTAGACATGACACATAAAACAGCCTGAGGAGAAACCCCCCAGCAGTTAGAGGAGAGGGGGTGTGGGAAAGCGGGTGCAGGGCTCAGGGGGTGTTCACACAGCTCAGGCTGTGAGGATCAGCTCGCTGGGAACACAAAGCCTGCATGGGAAGCACGGCTGAGCTCTCCCACACTGGCATCAGAGGCAGTTAAGGACTCCATTTGGGACAACTCATGTAAATGCCTTGGACTTCACTGAGCCTAGAGGTGGGGGAATGCAGCAAGGAGCCTGATTTCTGAGGTCACTCCTATTACAGAAGCATTTTAACCTCCTTGGAGAAGCTGCAGCAACTGGTGAACTTCAAAGCTGAGCCTTCAGCCATATGCTCCATGGCTAGAGGGGGCTGACTGCTATTTTTACATGTGTTTTCCTGGGAAAAGCCATCCCTTCACAAACAAGTTCAGCTAGAGCAGTCATTGTATATTCATTCCTTGCTCCCTCAAAGGACACAGCTTCCAGGATCCTTCCCAAGGGCAGCTCTAGCAAAGCACAGATGGATAGCTCTGCATTTACCCTTCCCCAGGCTGTCCGAAGCAGTGAGTTATCAAACATTAGTTGTTCTCATTACTATTATCACCTAATGGGTCACAGATGGCACAAACCATCATGGCATCCTGAATTCTGTGCCACTTCACGCTGTTGTTTGTTCAAAAAAAATTCACCTCAAAGGCTGCCAACCCCCATCGTGCTCAGAATCACCTTTTCACCTTCTCACCATCTGCTCTCAGACCTCCAGGGCAAGTCAATGCAAGTCCCAGTCTCAGCTGCAACTCACTGGGTTGCATCAAATTTGAAATACTCCAGCACAAAATGTACCTCCTTGCTACTGATACCTCCAGGAGAGGCAGCACTTCACTGTCCTGGCCATTGCTTCCAGGAACACTGCAAAGACAACATGTTTTGGAGCTCTGTGTCCTTGGTCAGTCCACCTGCCATGAAGCCCAATCCATCAAAATCTTTAAATGGCAATGGATAATGTCCATTATGACCTGCATATTCCACCCAGCCTACCCACTGTTTGCTTTCCATGGCACCCCATGAATACAAAGCCACAAGAAATAGCCCAAACATCCAATCCAGACTCACCTGACCCATTGTTCCTGAAACCTCAATTAATCCCCATTTCTTTTTTAGTACCTCTTGGCAAGCACAGAAAACTCATCTCTTATTTTGGGCCTTTGCAACCTGAAGAGCCACCTCAAATTCTCCTCCAGCCTCCAATACATTTTTCATGCAGTTAGACTAAAAAAGAGACAATTGTTACAAGCTAAATAAGCAGAAAAAGGGTTGAAAGAGGAGGTCACAGCCCAGATTTCAGCACTGAATATGTCTTACATGGCCTTTTCTGTACAAAAAGCCCAGATAAAGCCAAAAATCTGATTATGTAGATTATTCTCTCACGTCACACTTTGATACCCCTATGCATTTTAAGGCTTCCAACAAACCATTCATAAAGCAGTGCTTGCACCAGTCCCTCAAATGAGAGCTAGGAAGGAGGTGGGGAAACACTTATGCCATCATTCAGCAACCACCATAAGCCCAGCAGGGGTCTGGGGGAGCCTGGCATTCTGCCACAAGACACAGCCCAAAGAAAGCTGCCAGCCATGTGGAAATGAAGCCTGAAATTGCAGGATGGTGAGAGCTGCTCTTACAGCCCCTTTGCTCAGCTCTGAGAGTGGACCTAGTACAGAGAGGCTCCAAGAGGCAAGGAGAGAGTGCTGTGTGTGGGCTCCCTGTGCCTACAGAGTAATTGTGATGAACAACAAGCCTTCCTGAAAATAGAGCTGATCATCCAAAAGGAAAAAACATGAAGCTGCAGCAAGACTACTCAACAGCATCATCTCATCTGGACCATGGAGATGACACAAAGCTGACAGCGCAGGTGACACCTGAAGGACAGGGCCATCCAGAGGCACATGGACAAGCTCCAGCAGTGAGTCTGTGGGAATCTCAGGAGGTTTAACAAAGCCAAGTGCCAGTGCTGCACCTGCATCAGGGCAGCCTCTGTGATTCATCCAAGCTGGGGAAGAACAGGTAGAGAACAGCCCCAAGAAGAACGTGGGGGACAAGTTCTTCTTGAAGACAAGGATAGCTTGACAGAGAGCAGAGTTAGACAGGATATTGGGAAGGAATACCCGGCTGTGAGGGTGCCCAGAGAAGCTGTGGCTGCCCCATCCCTGAGAGTGTCCAAGGCCAGCCTGGATGGAGCTTGGAGCAACCTGGGCTAGGGGAAGGTGTCCCTGCCCATGGCAGAGCATGAAATGAGCTGAGCTTTGATGTCTCTCCAACCCAAACCCCCCTGGGATTCCATGGGTGCTCCTCTTTCCTCCAGCTAACAGCCTCACTGGTCTGCATTCAAGCTCCCAGGACCAGCTCTTAGACCCTTCTCAGATCTTCCCAACCAGTCACTAGTACTCTTGGGGACAGCTAAAAAGCCAGGACCCTTCTCCCAGCATGACACAACACTCCACAGCCACACCAAGACAAACAGCCCCATACCTTGGATTTCTAAACACCAGCCTTGCCTTTTGCCAGCCCTCAGTGAAAACACAGAAAACTGGCACAGAGAAAGCGGTTCAGCCCTTTCCTAGTAACAACTTAGCAGTACTTAGCTGGCAGAATGAAATCCAGAGGCACATTAAATTCTGAAGACCCTTGGAAGAAAGTTCTGTCTTCTCCAGAGAGGCACTGGTCTGTTACCACAGCCAAAGGAAAGAACAGGTGAGCAAAGTGCTGCTGGTCCCCAGCACTCCCTAAACAACAGTGGGTTTAGTAACCAAGGGGAGATGGGGCTGCACTGCAGCACAGCACAAAACCAGCCACAGAACTGGCCCCCCTGTCTGACCAGCCACTCAACCTCAGCCCAGATCTCACTAAAAGCCATGTCTGTGGTAAGGTGCTGCTGGGCCACAGGACCCACTTCAGGCACCACAGAATTGCTGAGCCAGGCACTTCGGTGCTCCATCTTCCTGTGGTTCAGAGGGAGGGAGAAATACTTCCTTGCACAAAGGTAAGAGCCATCAGCAACTGCATTAGCACCCACAGCAGTCTGATAGGTGGGACTGCCCAGTAGCTGCTGCACTGCCCTGAAAGACATGAACGAAGCTTTCCCCCCATGATCTTTATTTCAAAGCCCCAGTCAAGTCACTGACAGCAGCTCAAAGTGACCTGAGCCTGAATACTTTTGCTCAGTGCCTTTAAGACTGATTGATTTACCTCAAGCTGCCTAAAATATGCAGAGTCCAACTTCATTGTTAGACTTGGCTAAAAGCCACCCTGTTCACTATTGAAGGCAGAAGAGCTATACAAAGTAAATGCCATCCTAGTGTCTCCAAGTTTCTACTAATCTCTTTAAAAAAAGCAAAACAAGGAAAGAAATGGTATTGGCCAGTTAGAGTATTTCACTGTATGAAATTAACACTCAGGCTGCACTAAGGATTAGAACAGGAATTGCCAGGGACAGCTCAGAGCACAGTTACACAAACCAAAGTGAGAAGACAGTGAAATAAGATCACCATGCCTACTGGATTCTCACACACCTCTCCTTTATTATTTCCTGCAAAGGGAAGAAACCTCAGGGCGTACTCCAGGTTGCGCAGCCCCTTGTTTATTGAAGGCTCATATTTTAAGCAGCATTTGGCACCGATTTCCCTCGCTTCGTCCTTGTCCCCCGTGCCCCTTCCCTTTGTTACTGCAGCAGGAGGGAGCAGCGCAATCCCCGCGTCCCTCCCCTCCACTCAGCCCTTGCTCCGCGGTCTCCCCCGCACCGCGATCCAAGCGCCAGGCTCTTTGCTGCTGCTTTCTCATCTTCCCACGCCGCTGTTGCATCTCCCCGGCTCGCCCCTCCTCTCCTCTCTTCCCTCTTTAGATTCACTTCAAGGCCAGCTCGCCTGCCTCGCTGCTGGGCTCACACAGCTGGCAGTGCACTAAAGCAGGGGGAGGGCAGCGGGGCAGGGAGCTTTTATTCAGCGATGCTTCCTTAACCAAGCAGCTGCTTTGAAGCCCCAAGGTCCAATTTCAGCTGCTGAAGTTGCCGGTAATAAAAAAACAGCTAAATATAACGCTGCTTTCAGATGGTGGGTTTGAGATAGGGGACTCCTTGGTTAAAGCTCTTTGGCTGCAACACGGTCAGAATCAGTAAATATGTGCCTTAGATGGAATAGTCAATAAGCACTTGCTGGGAGGAGCAAGAGCAATTGGAGAGGCACAGGGAGCCAGCCCAGCTGCCCCTGCTGCACTGCCAGCCCTGTGCAAGGTGCCATGGGTGGAGCAGGGGTGAGGGACAGCACAGAGCACCCCCAGCTCTGCTCCCACACATGTGCTGGGTGCTCTGCAGGGCTCACACACCCTCCTCAAGGCCACCACGGTGCATTTCAGAGACTCACAGAGCAGTTTGGGTTGGAAGGAACCTGAAAGCCCATCCAGTCCCACCCCCTGCCATGGGCAGGGTCACCTTCCACCAGACCAGGTTGTACCAAGCCCTGTCCAACCTGGCCTTGGACACTTCCAGGGATCCAGGGGCAGCCACAGCTTCTCTGCCCAACCCTTGCCAGGGCCAGGGTCCCCCCCGCCCCATTCTGACGGGGAAAAACAGTGCTGACTCTCCTAGGGCTTTTTTAAAACCTACTCTCCATTTCCCCCAGGTCTGTGAGCTCTCTGATGCTCTACACTGGAGTTTGGTCACAGGTCTGAATTGAGGTATAGGGCAAAGGCTTTACATGACACTTAAGACTTGGCTGCTGGTCTCCAAGTGCAGCTCCACAATGAAGTTTGACTGCCACATCTTAGACAGCTACAAAATTCACACCTCCAGACCACTACAGTCAAAATACCCCACCCCACCCCCCCCCAAAAAAACCCCAAATGGGAATAATGACTAAAAATAGCAATACTTGAATTTAGAGTTCTGGACAACAGTATTTTCCACCCACTTATTTAGCCAGAACAAGTTCTTGCCTATCCAGTGTTTGACTTTACCATTCCTGGTCCCCATTGATTGCTCCAGCACTTCTCTTCCCTGCTGTCCCCATTGATTGCTCCAGCACTTCTCTTCCCTGCTGCCTTTCCCTGGCTATTTCCTCAGAACACAAATGCATTCTGGCCCCCAACAACCAATCACTGGACCATTACAAACCCCACACTGTAGTTTGCTCTCTCCCCCTCTCTACATGTGCTGTTCTGATACAAGAAGGCTGTCTTGATGCATGAAAACACTCTTAACATCACACCCAAGATGCTTTGCAAGTAATGCTTTTTACGTGACTGGAGTTTGGTTTTCTTCCCTTGTCATCCCTAAGGATTGCCATGGCTGTAAGTGAAAGCTTTTCTGAAGAGACTGAAGGAGGCAGAGGGAGCTGATCCTCTAATCAGTACCAGTGAGGCTACACCTGCAGAACTATTAGTTGTGGGCTCCCCTGCACAAGATAGAGGAATATGGGAGTAAAGCCAGTGCAGGATCAAAGAAATGAGGAAGAAAATGGAACATGTTTCCTATGAAAAGAGGCAGAGAATGCTGGGACAGCAGGGAACAGCTGGCAAACCTCACTCAGCCTTGTCTGGGGCTGGAAATACCACTAACATGGAATTTATCTCCTCCTCCTCACTGGACCAGAATGCTGATTGTCTGCAGCTTGTGATGTGCATTTCTCAGAGTTCCAGCACATCCCTCCCTGAAGAGCTGGGGGAAAGGCCTAAGTCAGCTTGCCTTGAGCAGCATCTGGATCAGCTCTGGACATGTGTGCATGGGCAACAGAGATGATGCTGCACAGTGGCTCAATCAATAAAAAAACTAATGGCCAGAACAGACCCTGGCCATGAACATGTCCTTGTTGGAAGAAAAATCCTTTCTCACTCCTATTTTCTTCCAAATGCTGCCCATGGCCAGCTCAGTTCTTCAGCTCAGCAATGCTGGATCCACACCAGGTGCCACAGCAAGTGAGCTCAGCACCTGAGGCCACTGCAGCTTCCTTAATTGCCTGGGACAGGGGACACCATCTGATACCCCCATAGGGGCTGGCTTTGTTTCACCAGTCTCATCTTGCAGTAGCCAGTAGCCTTGACCACTCAAGTGCTGCATTCTCACACCACTCACTGCACACCTTGAGTCAGTGCAGCTCACTGAGCTCCTTTTTTTAAGCTGAACAGAAGCAGTACAAAAAACATCCCCATTTACTGGGAGTTGAAATTAAAGGTGCTCATCATATAGTCCCAAAATACAGTCAGCTAGCTGACAGTCGAGTAAAAAAATAAAATCAGTTTGATTTTATTTAAATCACACTTTAAAACCACTTTTTCCCCAGGGAAGATGTAAGAACACAAGAACCGAACTAGTATTACATCAGGAAACTCAAGTTAAACAAAAGCTTAATTATAAAGAGCAGAAAAAGTGACTCTTGCTATTGCCAGATGCCTCCCCTCCTACTGTGTGACCAAGCCAAAGGCCTGACAGCACCAACCTGCCATCAGAAATGACCCCTCTCCACAACTCCTACATAAGCATCATAAATCCAAATTTCTAATGGCATCCAGGACATAACACTGAGGGTTGTACAGCATTGAAACAGATTACCCTTAACAGCAAGATGGATTCGGTGTCAAGTGAACGCCCCAGCAAGGATAGATTATTCAACAAGGACCAAGTTAAACCTTTAATCAGGCTCCTAAACTCATACCAGTTGAGCTCAAATACATAAGAGCTACAGCTGCCCCTCTAGGACATAACAAAACACCTTTCTCGGAAAGGATGGAAGGGCAGCTTTGTTCACCCTGGAAGCAGGAGCCAGTCTTAGAGCCCTAATCCACTGCTCACCCCGGGAGTAGGGGAGCCAGCTTGTCTTCTCTTCTGCCTGTTTCTGCACAGACCTTGAAGAATTTATTCTCTGCAACAATTAATACAACTACAACCCTCACTGTTTTCTTAGCAGCTTTCTTAAAGCATTGCACTGCTTGCTTAAGTTAAACTATTTCACATCAAGATTTACACCAACCCCAAAAGAAGGTTTGCTATGCATGACCTGACTAAGCTTGAGGGAAGTGTCCCCTAACCTATAAACATCCCTGCAGTTCAGAGCTCAGTGCTCATAGCCCCTGAACAACAAAGTCTTGGCACCCCCAAGACAGGGCTCTGGAAAAGCCACTTCATAACAGATTTATTTCCAAAGAGATTATCTGACAATTTCCCAACCTGGCTCTCCAGCCAAGCCTTGCAATTTCCTCCCCAGTAGTAACAGCAGGACAGTGCCACAGTCCCTAAACCCACTGGACATTATTGCCTCCAAAACATCCACTTCTGGTCACAGAAATCCAAACCCAACCCAGGTTTTTTTTTGGGCTCAGGATGATTCTGGAATTCTTCATTAGACTCACTTAAACCTGCTCCCTAAGGCCAGCTGTAGTGGGACATTCCAGGTACCCAAACACCAAGCAGTGCCAGCTGGCACCTGGGTCTTCTCCACATCAAAGACACCAGCAAAGTGAAAAATCAATGGCCAACGCAAAGACATGTTATTAAAACTTGTTAGATTATTGCCCTGCCAATCCCCTGAGTTCCCATGTGATTATTTTACAAGCTGAAATACCCAGGCAGCAATAATTCTCCAAAAACAAATAAGAGAGGTCTAGACTCAGCATGAGGAAATTGCTTGTTTTCTTAAGCAGTTTTTAAAGGTACAGTCCACTTCTTGGAGGGGTTTTTTCCCCTCCCTGTAGCTCAGAAGCTAAAGCTACATTTGAATGTATCTCTACTGAAGAGTTTTCAGGCTACTTTACACAGGGCAAGATTTTGCTCCTGCCATAAACAAGGAAACAAAGCTTTGAAGTTATAGGTGAAAGGCACACCTGAAACTTTACTGAGCAAAGAAACTTCCAATAAGGAAAGGATTAACCACGAATACTAGTCAGTGATTAACTGATTCAAAAGACAAAGGAACTTTGTTTGCCTGTGCAGTATGTTCCAGAGCAAGAAATGTAAGGAGCTTATAGTGGTCTATTCTCACTGTGGAATGCCAGCAGAACAACCCTCACAAAAGGGGCTGAAGGCCCTCTCACCATCATTTCCAAATTACACACATGACAAGGCAATAGGTAATTATTTAACTTCATTTCAGAAACAGAAAACCCATCATGATATCTACATCCAACTCTTTCCCTCAGTGCCCTGATTAAAGAGCTGTTTCCACAAGGTGTTCCCATTCCAGCAATGCCATACTCACAGTGGACAGGAGTGGAAAAGCTGTTGGATCACAGGAGAAGGAAATCCCAGCTCCCAGTGCTGTGGCCAATTCCTTCAGGTTCCAGCGCTGCAGGAGGCACAGGGACTCTCCCAGGAGGGCATTCCTGACCAAAGCAGGCAAAACCAACCAGACTTCAATAAAACAGGCTGAGCCCCTTCAGGGCATTCTGCAGTCCCGCAGCAACAAGGCTCTCAGCAAGACACGTACCTGCCTTCCTGTCTGCACACTCAGGGCTCAAGGAGAAGCATTAAAGCAACTTCCAGGAGGATCTGTGGATCATCACAAAAGCCTGAAGCCCTTTGGCTCTCCCAACAGCACAGAGACCAAGGGAGCCTGGAATTCAGAGGCGCCTCCAGGAGCACCCTGCAACAGCAGGCACAGGAAACCCATCTTCAAACTTCTGGGCAGCACAGGAGGAAAACAAAAGCATTAAAAGATCACCTCCAGGTTTCAGAACAAGTAGCTCTGCTCTCGTCTCTCCATATCTCTACCCCAATCAGAACCCTATACCCCCTTTCAGCCTTGTTTTATAGCCCTGTGGGGAATGAGACACAGCTGGGGCAGAGCCTGTGTCCTCACAGCTGCCTCCCCCAAATAGCTGCACCTGGGGCATCTCTCCAGTAGCACAAGGAGCCATGATGTTCACTAGGGCTCCAGCAGGGAAGAGCCAAGAGATAATGGGAGCTGGACAAGCACAGCACCCACCACAGCCATGGCTAAGGGGACCTGGGGCAACCTCGGGTGGGTTGCTTCATTGGAGCCTCTACTCCCCACCTGTGGAATAGTCTTAACAGCAGTCTGGGGCCTGAGGGAATGGCTGGGGCTGTGCCAGAGCGGGGTTGGGCTGGATCTCAGGAAAAAGCTCTTCCCCAGAGGGTGGTGGGCACTGAACAGGCTCCCCAGGAGGGGATTACGGCCCCAAGGCTGCCAGAGCTCCAGCAGGGTTTGGATGATCCTCTCAGGGACAGGGTGGGCTTCTTGGGGTGTCTGTGCAGGGCCAGGAGCTGGACTGGATGGTGCTTGTGGGTCCCTTCCTGCTCAGGGTATCCCATGGTTCCATGATTCACTGACATATGAGCTTTGTGAGCAAAAACCAAATCAGTGCTCGGCACCAAAATTCTGTGATTTAAAAAGAAAAAAAAATACAATTTTGCCTTTCAGATCTAATCTGTTTTTAACACAACAACTTCCTAACATGATTTCTGTTAGCGTGTGTTCCAAGAGGAGGACATGAAGAGATATCCTTGGGATTACACTGAGCTGTGGTAATAACTTTTATTTAATTAATTCCCAATGAGCAGCCCTACTGCAAATTTCTTTTTATAGCTGTTGGAATTAAATATGTGTGACCTGTCACCTCTGTAGGCAGTCTCAGTGTTATCTCTTTGCAGAGAAACACAATGGAGAACAACAACATTCTCTCTTCCGCAGCCAAATAATTTTTAATCACCTTATCCACAGGCCCCCTGTTGGTAATCTGTCCTCTGGGCCCTCCTGGTTCTTAAAGCAGAGGCTGATAGAGAATTCAATTAAAGTGCCCCCTAAGGATAACGCATTCAATCACACTAAGTGAGGACAAGCATGCTCAGATGAAAAAGAAATTCCAGCCCCAAATTTCCAGTGGAAAGCCTTTGTCCCAGTGAGCAGAATACCATCAGTCTCCCGAAGGAAGGAAAGGCTCTGGCTGTGGCTCTGGCCCTGGCATCACAAAGCTGGGTTGGCAGGGCTTGGTTGGTACTGAGTTTTCGCCCTTTTGGGATGACCTGCCATCTTAATCCCAGGAAGCCCAAAGGAGTGCTTGGGGTCAAACCTTTGGAAGATCAGTGCTGGGTCTGTTGCACCAATTCGGTTTTCACCATCTGCTGAAGAATATGTAAATCCCATATTCCACCACTTCCACTGCTCAGGTGCCTGGAACATTATCCAGTTAGTGCAGAAAAAAACCTGTGGATTAAATTTCCACCCTTTTTGAAGGGCAAAATTCTCAAAGGAAAACTGCATTCAGACTAAGGCTAGCTGGAATTTTCTACTATAGTAAGACATTTATCAGAGAGTCATAGAATACCCTGAGCAGGAAGGCACCCACAAGCACCATCCAATCCAGCCCCTGGCCCTGCTCAGACACCCCAATAAGTCCCACCTGTCCCTGTCCCATTGTCCAAACCCTCCTGGAGCTCCGGCAGCCTTGGGGCCGTGCCCACTGCCCTGGGGAGCCTGCTCAGTGCCCACCACCCTCTGGGGAAGAGCCTTTTCCTGAGATCCAACCCAACCCAACCCTGCCCTGGCACAACTCCAGCCATTTAGCTCAGCTTTACCACATCATCTTCACCACATCATCTTCAAACACGTATTTCAAATAGGTTTTATCCTGTCATACCAACCTAAAATATGCAGGTGCTGGGTTAGAAACGCAGCTTCCCAAACCATCCTGCTGTCAGCAGCTTCCCTGCTGCATAAACATACCCAAGGACAGCTGCTGAGTCACAGCAGCAGCACGAGATTATCCAAGGCTTGAGAAATGTGGATTTCAGAGCAGAAACCACTGCCTTGCTGTCACTTATCAGGGAAACAAAACAGAGCATTGAGGGAGAAAAAAGCAGAAAACAAAGCTAAACTGTTGGCTATGTTGGGTAACTTTTCCAGTCTTCCCAGCTTGTGATAGTGGCAGATGGCCCAGTCTGTAAATTAGCAGCTACCAGATGGGCCCCTTAAGTAGCTTTACTGCAGTAAATTGATTTGTTCGTGCATTTGGTATTAAAATGTCCTTCACTGCCTGGGTCCTGTTTGGCCACAGAGCTGCAAATTCCACTTGACTGCAGGGAAAGCCAGAACCCCAAACACTTCAATTGGGCAGCAGCTTCTGCTACGTGTGGTGGCTGCTGGTGAGTCCCAGTCACCAGTCAGGTGAACATACTGGAGGCACTCGGCTGTGCCAGCAAGAGGCCAGAGAGAGCTCAGGAGCTGGACTTGAGGATCCTTGTGGGTCCCTTCCAGCTCAGGATATTCTATGGTTCTGCCACTGCATTCTGGCCATGGATGACAAATACAGACAACTTTGCAGTGAGGAGCTGGGGAAGGACACCCTGACCTAGGGAAATACCTCTTGGGTAGACACAACTATTTCAGGAAAAAGTACTCAACACTGTGGCTGAAAATGGGGGAGGAATTCAGCTTACCAGACACTTCACTGCTGTCCTTCTGTCTCTCTCCTTCTTCCCTCTGTCCCCTTCACCTCTTCTCCAAGTATTTTCACAGAATCACAGAATAGCTGGGGTTGGAAGGGGCCTCTGAAGATCATCCAGTCTGACCAGGATTTCTACTCCTGTGTCAATATGTCAAAGATGATGGAATTAGTGAAAAGGTCAATATGTTATTTTCCTCCATTTCATGAGAGAGGCTGATAGCCAACATTTTCTAGGTTGGTTGTTATCCTTCCAGACCTCTGCTCAAGTAAGAGGAAATTGTCTCAGCAGTAGTGGGCCAGAAGCTAGAGATTGACATTTATTGAAGTGAAATATTCCACATTCCTTACATTTCTTAATAAAACCACAAGTGTTTCCATCTTCCTAGAGCTTCTTTGGCATGTCCTGGCATGATATCCTGTAAGACTCAGTCCCAAAAGCCTTTGCATACGTTTTAGTTTGTGTCAAAGACTGGCAAACCATGACTTAATCCTCCCATGGCCCTCTGCAGCTGCAAGGGCTATAAAGTCACCAGGGAGAAGTGGCAAGCAAAAAGATATTACATTTCTGCAAGAGTACTGTCACCTCATGGTTTATAGTTCTAATATCTAGATATTAGATGTATAGCTGGCAAAAGAAACCAGTTTTCCTTCTCAAGCCTGGATTGTTAAATCATCAGCCTGAATGCTCAGTTTCCCCCAAGCTGCACTGCTGACAACAACCAAATGGGCAACGGAGGAGTCTTCCATCTCCCTTTTTGCTCCATTTCCACGTCTCCTATTGTTTCAAAAAAGCTGCAAGTCAGATCTCCTCCCAAAGGTATAAGTCCTTATTATTGTTCTTAATTATTATTAAATTCACTCAGACATCTTCACATGCCATCCATGGTCCTTAATCCAACACCTGTTGACCAAGCCCTAATCCTGAAAACACATGGAACAAGCATCACTGTTGGACATCAATGCCCATGAGGTATTTTTTGGTTTAGTACCTGTGAATACATGTATTACTGAGGCAGGGCAGCATCCAAACCCACTGCTGTGCTACAAACCATTACTGCTGCATTTTGTGGTTTTCTGCTGCAAGAGAGGCAAAGGGGTCATTCCTGAGCAAAGTCTTTGCAGGGGAATGTGCAGTTTAAAGGGTTTTGTGCCCCAGCTGATGAGACCATTCAAATTCAGTGAGCCATGGCTATTACACACAGGCTAACACACAACTAGTGCTCTCCAAAAGAGCCTGTTTTACAACGAGATCAGTTCAAGGAAACCATGGGGTGCAAGGCCTGCTACATCAAGAGATGGAGGAAGTAAACCATGGGCTCCAGGGAGTGCTGGGAATAACAAACAGCTCTCTCCCTCTTCTTCTTCAGCACTTCTCCCAGTGTCTGCATATCTGGCACGTCACATTTTCCCCAGAGAACCAGCTGTTTTCTTTACTATCCCACCAAATGGAGTTCTACCCTGAGAACCAAGACAGATATTCCTCCTGGAATGCAAAACAATCTGGCATTTTTCAGGATAAGGTTTATTGTTGGAGCTTCATTTCCTGTTGGTTATTCTTCCTTCTCCAGCTCTCCTCTGCTGAATCTCAGCTTGCAATCACCTTTTACCCATGACCTGGGCTGACCTGCCTTCTAACCCCTGTCTCTCAAACTGCTTGATAGTCATATCCTCCTGCTCACAAAACTCAGGTCTCTTGGCAGTGGAGCACACCAATTTGCATTGAACAATTTAAATAGCAGGAACAGAAGTCCATGCTTCAGGAAATCTGTCTCTGCTGCTTGTGGCCCTGTCCCCATGCTCATACAGGGGAGTTCCTGCCTGCACTGCCCCTCCAACTACAGCTCGGCTCACTGCTGCCTTCCAGACCATCAATGCCTTTGCCATGGGAGCCTAAACTGAATTTTCTAGACAAGTGACTTATTTCATGAAGTGGCTTATTTGTGTGCTCTTACCAACCAGCTCACATGCCCAGGAGCTGCAGAGGACAAGCAGTGGGGGGACATTCCAGTCCCTCTTCACTGAGATAAAATTCTGTATATCAGTAAATAACTAACTGATATGCAGTGAAAATAATCAATTATTGTTCGAAAAGGAAAGACCACCCTTTAAACCTGCCCTGCCCACTGCAGTGCTCATTATCCTACCCCATTGCTAGCAACTGCCTGATTTTCCTGCCCTTTCCAGACACCAAAATCCCAGTATGCCCTATTTAGACCTTTCAGAGTCAGTAATTCTTCCCAATTCAAGTCCTTGCTGAAGAGATAGAAGTAAAAGCCTGCTGATAAGATTGCAGTCCAACCTGAGCACTGAGTTTATTCTCATTTTGGCATCCTCCCCCCATTTACCATCCATTCCACTCAGTGGGATGGTGGCTTCATTCTTGCACCTCCCATCCCTGGTCCATGGTTAGGATCATGGCTAGTCTGTCTTGAGAGCAAGCACAATATATTTATTTTGTTCCCTGTTTTATTCTTGGCAAAGCCCTTTCTCTCTGCATGTTGCACCATAGAGTACCATGGACTTTAGTCCCTGGAAGTGTTTTCAGGGGAAATCCACAAGGATAATTCTTTACACACATTCCCAGGCTACACAGACTTGGGTTGGAAAGTTGTACTCCACCTTTTCTTGCACTTTAAAGTACCCAAAGGTACCCCTGGCAGTGTTCTTTATACCTCATCCTCCTGCAGCAGGTTCCATGTGTTAGAAAGCAGGCTTTGGTTTTTGCTGGGTTTTGTGAATATTCTTTCTTCCTTCCTCTCACTGCCAGGCAGGTCAAACAGCTGAACAGCTTCTGGACTGTCTTTGTGCCGGGAGCAGGGGCTGTGCAGGCTCCTGCAGCCCCAGTCCTGACTGATAAAGGGCATCACCAGAGCAGCTTTCACAAGCACACCCAGAAAGCCATGTACTGTGCACAGACAGGCCAGGGGATAAACCCCCCTGCACAGGGGGACTGTGAGCTCTGTCTGTGGGGACACCCTGACCTGAACTGCTCCTGGCTCAGCAACTTCTCTCAATCCCCAGTGCTTCACCACCCTTTCCATAGAGAAATTCCGCCTGGTGTCCACCCTGCCCCTGTTCTGTCCCAGCCTGAGGCCGTTCCCTCTCCTCTTGTCCCTGTTTCCTGGGAGCAGAGCCCAACATCCTCCAGCTCCCCCCTCCTGTCAGGGAGTTGCAGGTCCCCCCTGAGCCTCTTTTTCTCCAGGTTTTCCCTCACCCTGGCTGAAACCAGTGGTGCCTGTGGGGCTGGAGGCTGCACACCACATCCTAACCTTTGGCTCAGCTTTGTCCTGTATGGCATTAGTGTCACTTGCACTAGTGAGAACGCTGGAGCTTATGCAGAATTACCAATAAGCTAATGCAGAATTGATCCCTTTTAAGTATTCATCAAGTCACAGTATTTAGAAGCACAGGAAAAAAGTACAATAACCAAATCACTTCTTCTTTTCCTGCACAGCCTGGAGCACGGACTTCTGTTCCTGTTATTTAAATTGTTAAATGCAAATTAGTGGTGTGCTTCACTGCCAAGAGAGCCGAGTTTTGTGAGCAGGAGGACATGATTGATTCTGCTCTCCTAATGCCAAAAAAAGAGAAAATGTGTCTCAGTGCATTTCTGGTCCTCAGAGGGAAGGGACAAAACATGAGTTATGAAAGTTATTATGAAGTTTGTGTGTACTAAGTGCTCCAGCTAAGTACTTCAACTGTTCAGACTTACATTTCAGCCCATTTTAATGCACTTCTCTCCCCTCCCCTTTATTTTTTTTAGAACAGGGAAGCAATCAAGGCTTGAATAAGGCCTGGTCCCACGCTGAACTGATTCCCAGAGCCCAAGTATTGGCTCCACTCCTTGGCCAGGCATGGGTTTGGCTCTGTGCTGGGACAGGGCACTCAGAGCTGTGTCCCAACCTGCTGCTGTCTGAGCACTGTCCACCCGGGACACACATAGCAGTGCAGAAAGAGGCTTTCCATGGAAAAGAAAAGGAAGCTTCTGAGGGAGAACAAGGAAGGGCAAGGAGAAGCCCACAGGGAGAGGTGCTGGTCATGGATAATCATGGAAACAAACCAGAGCATGGCTCTGTCATGCTGTCCATAAACTATGACTGTGAGAAAGCTGGTTCTCTTTACATTTTCCAGCTGCAGATCACTTGGAGACCTTTGGGCACAGAAGCCTTACTCACCCAGATTTGCACTTCACAGCTTACTACTGATAATTGAGAAACAATTACTTAAAACTCTTGTTCTATTCACCAAAGGGATGTTTTCAGGTCAGCTTTGCCTCTGAAGAATGAAGTTTCCCACACTGACCTTCCCTCAGCCTGCACATCTGCAACTAAGAGTTCAAAAGTTGAGCTGAGAGCAGAGCAAGTGCCAATCCTTGGGCATGAACACATGGCAAGTCCTGTTCAGAACCAGGAAAAGTGCCTTCATGAGAGGACCAGGGAGTAAGAGACACTTTAAAAACTTCAAGATAATAGTGCTGTGGTTAAACCAATACTCCCAAGTCTGGTGCACTGATGGCCACCTCTGCCAAGAAGACTATTCAAACAAAGTTCTGCAAGATACTCCAGTAGTAACTCTTGAGGAATATTGCACACTTTCAGGGGTTCCCATTCTGTTCAGTCACAAGTTTCCCATTTTTCCAAGGAACCCCTCCAGGTCAGCCATATAGGGATAGGGCAGAGCTGCACAGCCAGGATTACACAAGGGCACTAAAAGTTTACACTGCCAAGTCCAAGTAGGATAAACTTACTACACCAACTCAGCTTCAAAACACACACTGGCTTCAACCACAGAGGGGTCTTAACACTGATGATTTGGCTGGAAGCAAGGAGACTTTTCTTAGTGACAGCTTTTAATCATATTCTGCATCCAGTTTAGCTTCAGTGCATGCTTAGAAAAAAGCTCAGAGTGAAACCCTGACTCAGTCCCCTTCCAGTAGAAAATATTCTTTCCGTACTGTTTTTTTCCAGCCCAAAAATAGTTAAGGTCAAGTCTACTAGGTTGGCCTTACCTCCTGAAGTGCTGCTTTGGCTTCTGGAGAGCCCAGCTCCATTGTCAGCTAAGCAGCCCAAATCAGTCTGGGATTCTGTGATTCTATCATTTCTGGAAGCACAAGATTATCTGTAATATCAAATGTTCAGTATCACACAAAGCCAACAAGTTGCTTAAGCTCCCAGGCATTTATCACCAGATTTTTAATCCCTGCTGGGTACCAGTTCCAAAGCATCAGCTGTCAGCACAAGCCTGCTCCCCAAGACTGACTGATAACCAGGCATTGCCCTTTCGCCACATCGATATTCCTCTGTTGACAAGTAACAGCAGGCAGGAGAGGAGCTCTTGACACTTGTGCCCCGACTCCTCCTGCTTTGCATAAATTTGTGCATCACATGGGTGAGAGAGGCAGCAGCCTGGAAGCTGTGACAGGACAGATTTTGGAACCTGCTGCATATCCTCTTTCACTTACAGCTTGAACTTCTCAGAGCAAATAATGGCAGATCCCCAGAGGTTACACTGAAGACGTTTCTCCCCTGCAGAAGACAGCTAAAGCATGGATTTATATTTAGTGACACTCTGTTTTTCATTAAAACCCAAATGAGTCTTAGTCTTCTTCTGTCAGATTGGGTAAGAAATACTCCCTGCTTCTTCCAGGCAAAGTAGTAATGCTGCCAGATTTAAGCCTTTCTTAATCTTCTCTGGGAATGAATTATACTGAGGAACCACTTGAACTCCTCTGAAACTACAATTTCCTTGAGTGGCAAGCAGCCCAATTCTATAAAAAGTATCAGTGTAAAGACAAATGTATTTGATGCAGGCTCCTACTGATGTCGATGTGAGACACCAGCAAGGCTGACGGGTAAAAACCTGCCTGTGCCACTGGAAATAAAGCCAGTTGCGTGTGGGATGAGTGTACAGAACCATGAAACACTGCCAGCCCCTCAGTGCTGCTTGCATCACTTTAGTTTTCCACACAAGGCATTGACACGCTTCATTTCAAAGTGATTTATAGCAGCATTAGAAAAAATATTCACTGCTTTGTTTTGTTTGGAGCTTTTCATTATCAGGGTTGGCACAAGATACTTTTTGTGGGCTGACAGATGTCTCCCTGCATTTAGGAGATGGAGGTGCTTGGGAACACCTGGGAGCAAGTTTCCTCTAGTCTTGAAAGAAAGAAGCACCACTGAGAGTGACTAAATGATGGCTTGGAGCTTTATTTCTCAGGCTGGCCATCAAAGCATGTTTTGTCTGGAGTCAGGGACCCACTGGTGCAGGAATCACATCAGGGTCTGCCTGGGACAAGGTTTGTTGGTGGCAGTCTGGGCTTCCAGACGATCTTTTAGCTCCAAGAGCATCTGCAGAGCCACTTCTCCCTCTTGGTAACGTAAGACCGATTTTCTGTTCATTCTCACGCACATTTAAGGTAGCACATGGTCTTCAGTCCACGGCAAAGCCAAAATAAACCTGTCAGAAATGGATGCTTTACAGCCCAGCAATCTGGGGTTTCAGACTCTAGTCAGCATTCCAGTGAATCCCATTGCAAATGGAGATGTTAGCACTGGAATACTCAGGTTCTTGAACCATGGTTTGAGAGGTTTGATGGCATAAAACTCTGCAGGGCAGGGTTTAGCTGAACTGCTGTGGTTTCATGAATCACAGTGCTGCCTCACCAACCAAGAATCCAAGCCAACCTCAGCTTCCCAAAGGGTTGCTAAAATGCTGTTTAGCATGTTTAATAAAAGAAAAATACACCCTCAGGGGTCCTGAGCAACAGTTAATAACACGCAGTGACAGTAACTGAGTGGCATTAGAGATTTTTTGGTAAAGGAACTCAACTAATGGCTTTAACCACAGTAGGCAGAGGCTGCTGGGAGCTGCTTTTGAAGGGAGCCTGGTAATGGAATCTGCAGTGATTCTGCAATTGCTAAGGAAACACAAGCACTGAGTGATAAACCCTCTGAACTGAGTCAGTGTTTATGGCTCCCACAGGAGAGGAAAAGGGACACACAGGAAATAGTCCTTATTTTGATAATAATGAACTATACAGTGACATCCTAAACCTTACAAGAAGTGCAACATGTTTCTTGAATTCAGCTTCAGGTAGAAGGGCTTCTGTACCTGGGGGTTCCAGGACAAATAAAACAAATCTAGTTTGAAATTCTCTTAGCTGTGACCTTCAGTGACTGTGGAGTCACGAATGGTGACACTGCACCTTGTGAAAAGAACAAATAATTTGTTCCATTCAGTAAAATGGCAATTAATATTACTCAAAATGAGAAAGCTTTCTTGATATGCTGGTACTGAAAGCTGCTCTAGAAGGGCAGCTTGTCACGGAGGCAATGCTTGAGCTTCAGGCCTTCCTCTAAGCCAAACCTCACTGAGAAACCTAAAAACAGCCTGCAGAAGACACAGACACAGAGCTACACACACACACCTTCCACTAGCTCAGGTTGCTCCAAGCCCCAAATTCTGCTCTTGCTTTGCCCCTGAGAACAGTGCTGGTACAAAGGGAGGGCAGGAGTTCAGCTGTGCGATCCAAACTACTCACGAGGAGGGTGCTAAACCCAGAATTAGAGATGCAAGTTTTGCTTATTCAGAAATGCTGCCCAAGCTTGGTCCTTCCTTTCCCTCATTTCTCACTGTCTCTCCTCCCTCATCCTTTGCCCATTCCTGAGGGGCATTATTAGCCTTGGAACACCATTAACCATCACCTCAGCTGATCTGCAGCTGCCACTCACAGGCTACCTGGGGGCATTCCAGCAGCAGTGGAGCCACATCCACACCAGGAGTTCCAGCTGCAGAAGAGGATTCCAGCTTCTTCACACACACCTTTCTGCAGAGAGATCCTTGCTCAGGCAGCTGAAAGATTCACGTCCCGACCCCGTGGCTGTGGCAGAAAACAGGGAGGCTCTGTGTGGCCATAAACCCAATAAAATCCATCTGGGCAGAAGTTCATATTTATTAGCATATCCAGAGCACGGTGGTACTTTGATTCCCCCATGGCTCCCAGGCTGCTGCATCTCACTGATGCATAAGTAGGCTCTCTGCTGCTATTATAAAACAAATTACCTCATGCATGAACGGCCTTAATATCAGTTCACGCTCCAAGCTGTTCTGCTGTGCTGACATATGTACCCCCTGATCACCCTGCGCCGCAAAAGGCATGTTGGCTCCAGAGGCCAGGGCTCAGATAGAGCAGGATGACAGAACACTGTGTCCAACTTCAGCACTGACACATTTCCATGTTCTGCTGCCTTTGCCCTGGGAACTCCTTGGGGTGCTGCTCAGTGTAGAAGGGGTTACTGGGCAAGCACTGAGGCTTCAGCATCCCTCTCCCTCCTTTCCCATCCCAGCCTCACAGAGCAGGGGTTCCACTAAGGCTGCACAGCTCTCTCCCCATTAAGGCAGTTGTATCTGTAGAGACAAATTCTGACCTGAGCAGCACTGGACACCTCCACGAGTAAATAACCATGTCACAGAAGTACCAGCCACTGAAATGAGAATATTATAAATAGAAATATTCCCTATAAGCAGCTTGTGACTAAGCTCACTTTTGAGCTAATAACTTCCCATGGAGATGAACTCTGCAGGAAAGCTCACAGAGCTATAAATACTCGGAATTCATTAACAGACCTTTTTTGTTGCAAACATTCTTTCCCGGCTGTGCATCATGACACTGGTGCTCCTGACCCGTTCTCCTTTCAAAAGCTGCAATTGTCTAACCCCCAGATCCGGCTGCTCTGCGAAATCCACAGGAAGAAAACATTGGGGCAGTTTTGAATATTAAGACCTTGTTCTAGTGCCAAAAGAAAAAACAAAACAGGAGGAGAAGAAAAATACGACAAGGAACAGATACTCTGTCATGATCATGTCTAAAGGTTCATACTCTTCATAAGTTTTAATATTTTCCTCCTCTATGAAGGAAAAAAGATATTTTTTAAGGAGCTGTGATTTTATTCTGTGGGTTCTGAGGTAATGAGAATTGTGGATTTATACTCCATTCTGGTCCCTCCTGCACTTCTGAAGAGTGTCAGTGCTGACCAGTGGGGAGCACGGGGGCAGCAGATCCCACACAGAGATGTTTTTGCTTCCAGGTGGTTACCCGGTGTCAGGGCTGCACATCAACACTGATTTTTTATTTAAAGGGCCCTCGTAAATCACAGCAGTATTTGCAGCAAAATAGTCTCTCCCTTGCAGGTGTTCTTTTGCATCCATGCAGTGATGCTCCCTCGAGCAAACGTTTAGCTTATCCTAGATCAGCTTAAATGCTTTTAATTTTATTACATAGGCACAACCATAAGAGCCTAAGATTTATTTTCTTACGTTTAAAAGCAGAGCAGGCCAATATCTTTTCACCTGGCTGTGCAACCACTGTTCAAAGTCACAAAGCAGTGTCTTCTGTTCCTGCTTGTTTCTTTAATTCACTTGAGTTCACTTGCTGAAGGCTGGCAATGAGACCCATCCCTGTTGCTGCTGTTGCCATGTAGGTGTCTGGCAACAGCTTCTACACAGGGATTGTGGTATAATATTAATGAGTCCTTTATCATTCAGCTGTAAAACCAGGAGCAGCATGGTTGCTTGACAGCAGGGCATGTTTATAGAACATGGAATGGTTTGGGTTGGAAGGGACCTGAAAGCACATCCAGTCCCACCCCCTGCCACGGGCAGTGACACCTTCCACTAGCCTGGGTTGCTCCAAGCCCCAGATTTTGCTCTTGCTTCACCCCTAAGAATAGTGCTGGTACAGAGGGAGGGCAGGAGTTCAGCTATGCAATCCAAACTACTCCTGAGTCTCATGGCATCCTAATATTCGCCCTTTTGCTGCACAGCAGAATGTTTCCTACAGCTGCCTGCTCCAGACAAGACCAGCAGCTGTGGCTTGGGCATTTTCTCAGCTCAGGGAAACAACCTCCACCCTGTCTTGTCCCAGACTCTGTTCCCAGTCAGCTGGGCTTTTTCCAGCCAGCTCCATTTCTGACTTGTACATTTTAGTTCTGAAATGCCAGTGCCACAGAATTTTAATTTGATCCCTTCAGTTTGATCAGGCAGCACTTCAGTACAGCCTGCTAGCACCTAAAGATAAGGACAAACCTCCAGATACCGGGATAATTTTCAGGCATCTTTACTCTTACCAAAAAGGACATGTGCCGTAACATGAGCTCTAAGATTGGAATTCTTGAGATGTAAATGCATTAGCCAGTCCCAAGGCTAACAACCAGGGGTAAATCCCAGTGAGGAGAGGCAGCAGCACGCTCTAAGCTGCTGCTTTGTTGAGTTATTACCCACCAAGGAAAGAGCACAATTATTTTTCCAGGCTCTCATGAAGTGAAGGCTGGATTTTTCAGCCTTATCTAATGGCTCATGCCTGTAGTGTAACACGAACACAGGGACTACCAGACCTCTGTTCCCTCTGAGGCCTCTTTCTTTCATACATGTGAGTTATTTCAGGATTGTAGGCATTGAGTGCTGCACATGTTTGTCTCTTGTTGTGTGTGTGAGCGCAACAGGGATCTCATCAGGTACCACTTACCCTGTTCTCTCTCTTTGCTTTGCAAAATCTGCTTTTGCTTTTCAATCTACTTGTTGAATTTCAAATTGTAATGTAATTTCCACCTCCTGCCATGGTTTGCACTCTCCTGCCCTTGCCCAGGCTTGCAGCACTTGTGCACAGGGCAGGTACCTTGGCAGCTACAGCCCTGAAACTGGCCACAGCTTTGTTCTCCAGCCTCTAACCCACCCTGTCATCTTTGAATACGACCAGCTTTTGCTCCTCCTGGAAAAAATAAAAGGTCTGTGCAAACAATCTGCTCTTGGAACAGCTAATTTTCAACTCTATTCTGGAACAGTCCCACAAAATTACCTTGGGCTCATGTGCCTCTTCGTGTCACCTAAAATTATATTTATATTCCTTTTCTATCCTCTCCTCATCAGTATCCAATTGGTGGTACAACACACTTGATTATCCTGATGCTTTCTGGTGATTCTTTCAGCAAATGTATCTAAACCAAATGCTGCCATTTCGGAGGTGTTGTGGCTTGATTTGGACTACAGAGTCACTCCTTACCTGCTGTGCTGTTCTGTTTGCATTATTCCACCTGCTCAGCACACAAACTGAGGTTCAAAAACAGCGGGGGACAGTAGAGAGTGGGTTGTCTCCCCTTCTAAAGATGGGGTTTTCCCCTAAAATCTGACCAAGTGCACTTGCAAGACCACCTGCAGCATCAGGTCATTTTTAGAACATGTCCAAGGGCCCATCTGACAAAGCTGTTGGCTTTGGGTAAGGCTCACGGCTAAACTCCTGCTCACTGGTTTGGAACTCCAAGGGTGCTGAGTTAGTCCAGCGGACTCATACTTAACTCACACCATCACACTTTATTCCCTGTTCTTTTTGGCCCCTGGATGAAGTTACTGAAGTGCCATTACTGCATGCTGGTTTTGCTGAGACCTGCTCCTGGTCCCAGCCAGTGCTTCGCTCCAGCTACTGGCAGCCTCTCCGTGTTAATTTGTCTATGCCTTTCAGATGCTCAGGATTTCACTTCTCAAATCGTGCTTGGCACCGAGGATAAGAGGATGTTACAGACATTCCTCACTGAAGGTTTAACTTCAACAAAAGCCCCAGTTCTCTCCATCTCTAATCAGGTTTTTGAAAACTATCTTTCAGGAGCGAGAAGCAGCTCTTTATCTTTTTTACAGTGTGAAGTTAATGAAAGTCCAAAATGTTCCCACTCATTTCATTATAGGAGCCTTCATTTACATTCCATGGAGCTGAATCATAACTAAGTCTTACCCTCACACTGGGCATGCAGCCTGCACAATGCACATGTGTGTTGGTAAAAGGGGGAAAAAGCCTTTGCCAGACAAGTTTCTCAATTCATTTCTCATAATCTCTTCCCCAAGTGTCCAATTTTTCCTGTGGCAGGCTAAAGGTAAAGGCTAATTTAGAATTACAGCTCACAAAGACCCAGGTTAATGCAGTCAAACCTGTTTTTTTTTTTAATTATTATTAAGTTTTAATGGGGAAAATAGGCATAATTACCCACTACTGTTGTTCACCCACGTGTGGAAACACTTTGTGAAAGTGGCCATCTAACTCTGCATGCAATTATACATTTAAATTTCCTCCAGTAATAATCACAGAACCATGGAATCACTTTATGCTTTGGGTTAGAAGGGACCTTAAAGCTCATCTGGTTCATGGGCAGGGACACCTTCCACCAGCCGAGGTTGCTCCAAGCCCCATCCAGCCTGGCCTTGTACACTTCCAGGGATCCAGGGGCAGCCACAGCTTCTCTGCCCAACCTGTGCCAGGGCCTGCCCACCCTGTCAGGGAAGGATTCCTTCCCAATATCCCATCTAACTCTGTGCCCCTTCCTCTTAAGCCCAATCCAATAGGGCAGTGATTGCTCAGGTCCAGGTTTCCTACCCAGTTTGAGGACCTGAAACGGTCAGCTGTAATTCCCAGCTCTGCACACAGTATCTCAGTACTCCAAATCCTATGCCTTGTATAAATACCCATGGATAGCAGCCAGCTGGACTGTTCCAGGAACAGAGAGTGATGGAGGTGAGCCAGTTTTGAGGTGTACCTGTCCCTGTACAGTCCAAGAGAAATCTTTAAAGGTCTCTCTGGACATGTTACTGATGCATCACAAAAAGATTGATTCCACTTTGTACAGCCTGAGCATCCTATAACCTGGTTTGGAAAATGGGGAAGGACTTAAGTGTCTCAATTTTTGAGCTCAGTCATGCAAAGCAGATATATGGAGGAATTTGTCAGGGAAATAGGCTGGATTTGTAGGGACTCTCAAGGATCTATTTATGGACCTGGATCAGAAGCAGGTGCTCATCACAGCCAATACTTAAATCTCAACAGGCCAAACTTCCCTTTTTCCTTGTAAGTTTAGCAATATTCCCCAAGGAAACAGAAGCATGACCCACACCCGAGGGCAGGGTCCCTCCGTGTCACACCAGGGGAGAAAATGAAGCAGCCTATGGTTTATGGCTCCTGGGGGTATTGCCCAAGTTAGCCACCATTGCACTAAACTGCTGCAAGAGTCAGCTGGCAACTATGGTTTAAAACTGAGACAAAGTTTGATCTTCTCCAGTGGCTTTCACTTTTTACTGTTAATTATCAGCCTTTTTCATCATTTCCCCCCCAGTAATAGAATCTTCGCCCCCAGCCATGCACAAAGCTTCCTACACACAGGTCTGGGGAGCCCTCTCAGTCCAGGCTGGCTCTCTGGACCCCTTATTGTTTACAAGCTGCCGACGCCGCATGGAGAGGTTACTAAAGGCCATCTGCCTAAAGAATTCCTGTTTATATTCCTCTTGCTTTATCCTTAGGAAAAACAGTTGCATGGAGGCAGAGGTATTTAAAGCTTGACCCATCCTCCCTTGTCCTGCTGGGAGCTATAATATGTCTGTGCTATCTCAACTGATATTTGTGTAGCTGATTATGTGGTCCAAACAAGGGATTAGGGCCCTGATTTGGGGAGGGAACAGAGGGTGTCTGAAGGGACAAGCTTTTTTTTGTTCCCAGTCAGATTCCCCGAACAAAAGGGAGAGGGAAGAAATGCATCTTGTATAAAGGGCAATTGTTTCCCAATGGAACATTTCATGTTTTTCCATTAAGCATGAGCTGCTGTGGTTGTTATGGAATATTTTATGCACAGGTCCGTTAATGTGATGCGCAGCTCCAGCACTGGCTGCACGAGGGAAACAAAGCCAGCACAGGCCATGCTTTTGTGGGTTGATCTTCTCCTTTCACACACACACATCGGATGAATCAGAATATTATCTTTTACTTTTTATGGCTATTTTTATGGCATATTCCCATGTCTCTTGTCTAAAAGATAATTTCTCATATTAACTCCTTCAAATACAGGGTGGGATGTGCCAGGCTTGGCTTCCTGGGCACTGACCCAAGGAATACACTTTAGTCCGCGACATAACCTTTGGCATGCAACTCTAGTCTTTGGAAGACCAGGCAGATTCAGGGAAACTGTTGCCCATCCCTATGAAGCAGGACAGATAGGGAAGATGCTTGTTTCCCACAAAATCACACGTGACTTTTATTGTGTGTTACAGCAGGGGAGGCAGAAGGCATCCCAGGAAACAAGCAGTTTCCCTGAAAGCCGGAGGTGGCAGCTGGCAGCACAGACAAGCTGCAGAACACTTTGCTCCAAAATGATGGGTAATAGAAGTTTTTATGTTCAAAAAAGCCCATGGACCAATTCATAGAAGAGAATTAAGACATGAAGAGCTTCTAAAGATAGACCTGGACATCTGGTTCAGGAAGCTCCACCTGCCACAGGAATGGAACAACCACTGAGGCACCTTTGGAGGCCACCTGGGCCAAGAACCTTCAGCCCCTGCCCAAGACCAGGCTAATTTCAAAGGCAGATTGAATTGCTCAGGACTTTATTTGGTTTGAATTCTGAGCATCCTCAAGGATGGAAATTTCAGAGCCTCTCTCAGAAACCTGTTTAAGGCTTTGAGTGCTCTCTCTAGGAAGAACTTGTTTCTTTTCCTATCCTTATGCTCTTCTTTAAAATCTCCAGCTGGCCAATGTCCTGTGGAGCTCTAGCACCCTTGGCTGAACCTGCAGGCCATCCCAATATTCCCAGCTATGGGAATTTCCAAGGTGCTACACCATTTCAGTCAGGCACCTCTGTTTCCTCATGGGAAGGGGATGATATGGGCTGCAGTTAATTCAGATTTGATTTAGGTAATAATGCCAGAAGATTTCATGCTGGAGTCTTTTAATGCCTTGTGTATATTGATAAATTATTCCAGATACTTGCTGCAGGAATAAGTGAAACGAGATTTTTGACTCATCAAGTTCAGTGGTGCAAGTTTGCCTGACAAACTAAAGTGGGACTCTCACTTACAAAGCATTTCTCTGGAGGTTCACATTACCTGATAGCTGAGACCACAAATATTAGAGAATAAAAGCTGTGTTTTAGAAGTAATGATTTTTCGCCTTGGATGTTAATTAGTCCTATTGTAGACATTGTAGCACCAAGCAGAGTCTGTCTCCTACAGGATCCAGTGCAAACTCAGAATTCTCTCTCGAGTCAGCTGCTAGAACTGCTGTCCCAGTGCCTGGGGCATTATCACAACCTGATCTGAAGTATCAGCTCTGGCAACAAAACCTAGTTTTCTTGGCTTTTGAATCTACAGCTCCAGGTCAGAGGGGAGAGAAGCCAAGAGGGCATTTCCCAGCTCTGCAATGGACTGATCTAGGTCTCTTTAGAGGCCTGCTGTGATTCTAAGAGGGACCAAACCCATTTCAGGTTTAACCTTCCTGAAGCTGAAGTACTTTTGGTCCAGAGTAGAGCTAAGAGAGGGGATTAGGGACTGTCCTGCTGAAATAGATAAGAAGGAAAATTAATGATTCTGTTTGGTAAGATATATTTTTAATTCCTTCTGAGTTCAAAACTGCACTGTTGAAATGCAAATGAAATGAAAATAAGTTGAAAGAATGAAAAATTCAAGGCCAGGTTGGACAGGGCTTGAAGCAACCTGGTCTAGCGGGATGGAACTGGATGGTCTTCAAGGTGTCTTCCAACCCAAACCATTCTGTGATTGTATGGTTCTAATACATGATAATACATGAGTTTTAGATGGCAACAGCATACTGAGAGAGGTTGGACTCCTCATGTTTTTCCTGGCATCAGGGACCTGTAATCGTTTGCTCAGGATGGAGGTGCTACTTAACAGGACTGTGTCCTGCTGCTCTTAGTGAGGGCAATGGCAGAACACATGCAGAACAGAAGGCAAGTGAGGCATTATTGATGCAGTAAATCTTTTCACAGTCTGAAGATATTGAAACATCTACTTTCCACCAAGGAATTATAAAGTTCTTTTTCACAATACTGGGCTGCAACCAGCTAAAGGCTCACCGTAACAAGCTTGAATAATTAATTCATGTACACATTTCTAATGGGATGTTGCAAGTCTCAGATACACAGTGCACTGTATACCAGTTAGAAGGATGAACCATGAAAGTCATGGCAAGCTATTGCCCAGATCCATTACATTAGTCACAACTGATACCTAAATATAAGGAAAGCCAGGCTAATCGGAGTGGAACCGGTGCTGCTGTTACTGTAGCCCCCTCTGGCTTCATCTGCTCTAGGCTTTTTCCTGGTTTTTAATCCATCAGTAGCATAACAATCCCAAAGAAGCTGCACGATTTTGTGTTGCCCTCAGCTAAACGCACCCTTCATGAGCTGTGTCTCCTCAGAGCTGAGCTGACAGTGCCTCTGCTTCTGAGAAACCACTCACAATCCTGGGCTTCCTGTGCTAATGCAACAGGCATGGTTCTGTAATTGAAAGGACATGCTGTCCAAAAACCAAATTACAGTATGTTTGAGCTGTGCTATTAGAAAGCCAAGCAAGCCATTTGCGCTGGAGATTAAAAACATTGCAGCTGTGGGAAAAAAAAAGGCATCCCAAAGTGTATATCTGCCTGGAGATTTGAGATTCTGCCTTGTGCAGAACACCCAGCATTAGCATAATCCACCCAAACACAGTGAGCTCACCACTGGAAGTATCAGCTCTCCACCACACGGTATTAACCCAGTGCCTGAAAATCTTATCAAATTAATTGCAAATCCATTGCTACACCACTGTATTTCCTCTCTGTTTAGACCTTCCCATGTTCTTGATTTCACAGGATTTGTCTAATGCTTGTGTTATGCTTCAGTGTCACAGAGTTGCAACAGAATAATTCATTGTCAGCCAGATCCAACCACCACATAAAGTCAATGCCAAGGAAATATAAAGGGTTCTTTAGCAAAGTGTTTCTGGTGAAGGATCTTGGCTCTAATCAAGGCTCAGATCAGTTCTCTTTGCCTTTTAAGGTCTTGTTCATTTTAGTCTCGAACAAATGCTTTCTGCACGTTTGAGCTCAACCAACCACAGGACAGAGCGGTGACAGTGGAGCAGAGACCAGGGTTAGCACCTGTGAAGGTAATTTGGACACCAGTGTTGGTAATCTTATGAAAAATACAGAAAGATTTTCAACCAAGTGCAGTAAAGGCATCCACTCATTTAATACAGGCTTTAGGCTGCCCCCACGGCCAGTGGGCCATGACCTGCCATGTTTGATGAAGCCCCTTTTACAAGGAAAAGCAATGTCTTAGCACTATATCTAATTAGCTGGGAAAGAGCCATGGAAAAGTTTTGCCTGCCAAAGTGGGAGAGAAGTCTGCAGGGAACACTAAGAGACAGGTTGGCAAAGCACAGGGAGGGACTTGTTTGGCCTTGTGCTGCACCATATGCTCAGCCTCCCAGAATAACCAAAAATCAGCTGCTCCTTTTCAGCCAGCAGTGTTCCCTCAGGTCACACTTCAGGTGTCACCTCCACCACCTTTCCTACAGGAAAAGAGACGCTCTTGTACAGAAACCAGGCTCTGCTCAGCAGCCTGGCATCGTGCAGCTTTATTAGAAATCTCTCAGGCTGGCCACAGTAAATCAAGCACTTCAGCTATCACAAGGGTCCATTTAGCAATTACACTCGATGCAGCTGAAGAGATTTGAGCAGATATGATTGTGCTTTCCCACTCCAAATATCAAAGTCAGGAAAACAAGGGAAGTCTTTAGTGAATGCTCAGCACTGAAAAATACTAGTTCTGCTCTCAAGGCAAACCTGCTCCAGCTCCACGGACCTGAAATTGGAATATGTTGTTCAAATAAACAGTTTACCACGTCACTGTTTGCAAGGAAAAATGGGGCAGAGACAGTGTCTCTTCTTTGAAATGATTTCATAGGCAAAGGATGAGCAGTAGATGGGAAGATGTACAAATCATCTGGCTGCAACAGCCTTGAGTGGGAATCCCTGGAGCTCAGAGAAGGGAAGGTAATCCCCCATTAGACAGGACCAAACTAACACAACTGAAATGGCAGCTTATTACACCTTCTGTCCAAAGAATTTAACGAGTTGAAAACTTCCTGATATGATCAATTCAAATCATGAACATCTGAACCACTACTCCTAATTCTGTGTCTCGTGGATCAAGTCTGTCCTGCTCTTACCTGATATTTATTCCAGTTACTTACCTAAGACTAAACTTTCAGAAGCAGAACCATCCCAAATAGCAGACAATTAGAAAAGAGGTTGTTTATACCAATTAGCAGAATGTAACAACACAGAAGAATGAGCACTCTTCCAGCCTTTTCAGCAACAGAAAGAGTCACTGATTTGTTACTGAGCTGGCTGTGATGCATCACTAACACACATGTGCCAGCTACACATTTAATAGTTACTGTAGAGGAGATACAAAAAGCTATGGCTTTCTTGCAGTCAAGTGAAAGCTGTACTCACTAAAGAGATACACACTTGTCCTGAAACTAATCTTGTCCTTCAAATACATTGGCATCAAAGTTAAATGCTAAAGGCTTTTTTTTTCCCATTGCAATTCCATCATATCTATCCTCAGCTTTATCAGCTTATTTACCTTCATTACTCTAGGGCCACATACAGTTCAGACTCCTGGAGCCTGTGAAAGTAATGGAAGACTTGTCAGGCCCTGGCATAAAGAGCTCACAGGCTGCACAGCCATGGCAGGACACCAGGAAAGAGAGGAGTATCCTGAAAGTGTCCCAGCCAGGTGAAGTCACTCCCTGCTGGGGCACTAAGCTGCCTCCCTCACCTGCACAGTCCTCACAGATCAGCTCTGGGTGCTTTACTCTACAGTGAATCATATTTTCTCCCTCACCTACTTCTCCTGCTTGTCAGTCCCTTAGTTTTAACACACATAATTCCTCTGTCTTCCCACCTCACATCTTGTGCCTTCCTGAAGGTTGCCCAGAGAAGCTGTGGCTGCCCCTGGATCCCTGGAAGTGTCCAAGGCCAGGTTGGACTGGGCTTGCAACGACCAGGGCTAGTGGAAGGTGTCCCTGCCCATGGCAGGGGGTGGAACGAGATGGGTTTTCAGGGTCCTTTCAACCCAAACCAGTCTGGGATTCTATGATTCCATGAAGTCTCAAGTTCTAGTCTTCTCAAGGAGGATCTTGTGCAGACAGCGTGCTGCATCCTGGCACCACTTCCATGATTAGGCAGTCCTGAGGACCAGGGGAAGATGGGTGGCAAAGCTCACATCCTGCTTCCCAAAACCTGCTCTGCAAAGTCTGCAGCATCTCCAGCTTGGAGGGAAATTGCCACCTGGGTCACAATTTGGTTATTTAGGCTGGTGCCATGATATGTGTTCTTATTGTATCACAGTAGTAGCACAAGGGGAGGTGGAAAACTCTGTGTTGCCATGAGGAGCAACAGCCACATCCCACAAGCTCACAGGATCGTGTCCCATCCAGAAGGCAACAGGAAGGAGTGGGCAGAGGAATTTCTCTGCCATGACAGATGACACTGAACAACTTGTTGTTTCGGGTATGTTGCCTTTCCCTAAGTCTGTAAACTGAGGCTGCACCTCCTACAGCTTCCCAGGGCCAGGCTGCTGGGATTCGGGAGTTATTAGAAAGTAGCAGTTTGTGATAATCAGTCATATTAAATAAAAATATGACACCTGCATTCATCTGCTTTTTAAGCACCACTCAGTAAGATCAAAGCGAGCGGATGTTTCTGGTATGCCAGTATTTCCATATGGAGATGGACAGTATATTCCTTTTAATTAAGCCTCGGGAGAAAAGCTGGTGAGCAACTCCAAGCACAGCCAAAGAGCAGCACTACTATTTCGCTTCTAAAATCATCATCCATCACGCTGTTCCTCCAGGTAAAAGCATTATGCTTAGCCATAAAATCCTTAATGGAATCTGCACAAGATGCCTCATGCCTTTGAGAGACTTCCTTTTTCCAGTCTAATCAGTTCGGTTTGCTTATTCTTAAATTCAAATTTCAATAACACATCGGTATTATTTTGCTTTATGCATTTGAGTCTAGCTGCAAAATACCATGCTCGGAAGTTTGCAAAGCTCATTGACATCAAATAGTAAATAAACCTTATTATACAGAGACAAATTTGTGTTGCTTTTCCCTATCCAATACCAGCTGGGGCGGGGGGGAGTCTGCAATAGTTCAGTCCATTATTTACAGGGCTCAGAGAAGACATGGAAGGTACAACACACCTGCTATGCAATATATTCTTAAAAACCTCCTCCTGCTGCCACCACAGATACCACCATGAGAATATTGCTTTCATGTACCTCCAGCACGTAATAACAACAGTTGCTCTGAGCCTGACCTGAAAACCTGCACATGAAAATGAATATTAAGGGGAGCTGGTGTGAAAGAGTAGAAGAAAGTATGGGCTGAGTCAATGGCTACAAAATTAATGGAGCTTTGTGGCATTTTCCTTCCCCACATCAGCTCTAAACTCATCAGTCAGGGTGGGATAATGCACATTTGAAAGAAGGGCTTTCCCAGTGTGAGGGTCCCATAACAAACATATGCCTGATGAGATAAAAATATTAAGTGACTTATCTCTGCCTCAAGCCTTGAATAGGATGGTTGAAGCTTAGCTACTGCAGTGTTCTGGTACTGCCTTTTGAAAATGAGATGCAACCACAAGCAATTAGGCAGCAACAGACCCAGGGAACTAAGATGCACTTCATTTCCTACACTAGGACCATCACTACCAAAATGCTGCAGCAGTTGCCATCACTTACCAAAGACAAGAATCTTCCTGGTTGTGCTGGAGGCTTTCAGTTTTCTTCTTCCTCATGCTCTGGTCTTTCAGTCACTGAATCTCTCAGAAAGGAGCTTGTCTGTTTTCTGGTGATGTAAGAAGCCCATGGCAGTGGTATTTGCTGGGATAGTACATGGCAGGTTCTCAGCTGCCTGTGGGAATGAAAGAATAGAGGTTAAATCCTCACGACAACCATATGGTTGTGGGAAATGACTTAGAAGTGTCTGAAGAGCAGGGAAGAGGTTTCACAGGCAGGGCTGTCAGCTGTGACAGTCCCATTCAGAATGTGATTCCCAGACAATCAAATTGACAATACTCAGCATTTCAGGGGAAAATGGCCAGAAAAGACAGAGTTTTGTGCTTCGATTCCTCAGTCCACCAAATCTCAGCCCATTTCATTCAAAAAGTGTCTTTTTACTGTGATCAAAAGAGTCTGAGTGAAATGGTGACTAAATAACTGATTGCTATGAATGGCTGGTTTGGGGTACAGTTAGACTGAAGCTGGCAGGTCCACTCCCAGTAAGGTTTGTTAGAAATGGGTATTGCCAACATGCAGAAGAAAAAGACAATTGCAGTCAGGCAGAGTGGCCCCTGCTGTGAGTGGCAGATGTGTTCTTGAAACACAGACATTTCTCAGAAAGTTTTGAGTGCTGGAATATATCCTGAGTAGTTTTACTTGCAAATCTGTCTTAAAAAGGGAAAGAAAGTAGCCATGGTTAGAAGACAGGCCTGCCAGCCAGGTTGGAGCTATGCTGGGCACCACCCCAGCATTCCCACACAGCAGATCAGACTCTGCTTCTAACCCTCAAGTATCTTTATGGATTACAGCACTGTTTCCTGACTCCCAAGAATAAACATTACTTCACTTTAATAAATTCCTGGCTCCCTTTGAAGCCAGGGCATACTTCTACTCAGGATATTCTATATTCATTGATTATTTAGAAGTTAATTTCTGGGTTCCCCCCAGCAAGGAAGTCTCTCCTGCTGGAAAAGCACAGCTGCACTACAAGTCAGCCCTTACAATGAACACAACAGCAGTCAGAACTTAGCTAAAATGCAAACTAGGCACCTAAGGAGAATGGAAGCAAGGAACAGGGTCAGAGACTGAAGGAAAAGGTTTTCTTGTTCTGTAAGGACAGTGGAGTGGTTTAGCTTGAATAGTGAAAAGAAATTTTAGTATAGCATGAAAACCAAGCAGCTGGGATTTCTTCCAGCAGACAGCATCCCATTCCACCTTCCAATGTGATGCTTCAGCAGACATGACTGGTGCTCTGTCATACCAAACCTGGGCGCTGTTTGTCTGAGCCTGACATTCATGCTACTAAATGTGTGAGAGTTTGTGCTTTACTGCTTCCCTGCATGGATGATCCACCCAAGGGGGCAATCTCCTGGTGCTGATCAGATCTCTAATGTTTAAGATGCACTAATGCAGCACACCCAAGTTCTCCTCATGAACAGAGTGGCCTGGGGCTTGTGGGAGCATCCCTGCCCAGGGTGAGGGGTTGGAGCAAGGTGATCCCTAAGGTGCCTCCCAACCCAAACCATTCCATGACTCCATGATGATGCTGTGACCTTTCCTGCATCTGCAATAGGCCATGAAGCAGTTTCAGCCATGAGACCCCAAGGCCAGGCACAAGAAGCCACTGACAGAGCACATTTGAATTTTGCTGATGGACTCAGTGGGGGTAACAATCCCAGCTACATCAAAGGAATGTCATAGCCAGGTTTCTGTCGGCTGCACTGCGGGTCATGCCCCACATTAGGGATCAGGACGGGCTCCATTGTGGCAGATGGCTTTTTGGGAAGTGCTGGAGAGCTAGTTCTCTGTGAGAGCTATCATTACAAACCATTACCAGCTTTCCTTCCCTCTTTGTGAACAGCTTTTTAAGATTCTGCTTGATAGCAAGTGTTAAATCACACCTTGTATGAATTTCCATAGGTCTGATGTGAGCAACTGCTCTGAGCCACAAGCTTGTTATCCATCATATGTCTGCAGTGCCACTGCCTCCTGCTCCACCATATTGTGCCAAATGCCAGTGCTCAGCCCAAACACAACACTTTTCAGGCAAAGCAGTGTGAACTACGCTGGGCTTTTGTCCTGCAAAGGCTTTCCCCAGCAGCCACCTTTTGAATTTCACATACTGTGACTCGTCAGGGCTTGGTGGAGTCTGTCAGAAGCAGATGAGCAGCACTGCAACAGACACACAGCACAGAGAAACATATTGGGGAAGTCTGGTGTTTGCTCTCACACCTAAAAAACACTTCTTTGTGCACCAGATTGGCGAAGAGTGACATCAACAGCAGAATTGGGAGGGAGAAGGGTGAGACAGAGAGTGGCACAGCTATGACGATATATCCATATTTCTCCGTACTTGCATTCCCAACTGAACATGACTGTGCTTTAAAATTGAGTCTTATGACTTTTCTGAACTCTCCTTCTGTTTTGCTTCTGAATGCAAGAGCAGGTATATCAGTACAAGGAGATGTGGGCTTACAGTGGCATTCACACTGATCTGTTCAAGTGCTTCATTGCTGCCACACTACTTTCACAACCTCAGCCACCTCTATATTTTGTTCATCAACTTAGGAACATGCCAAACTCACTATCATCTTGGACAGGGGTACTTTTTACTTTTTCAGGTGATATAACATTGAAAAACCTCCAAGTCTGTTGGATATATGATCAATAACCACCAGGCAATCTGGGCAGATTGCATCCATGATAAAGGATGAAATGTTAAAACATATTGCAGTGAGGGTCTTGAAAAATGAATCTGGCATTTGTCTGGCTGTCTAGACAGCTGGGACAAAAAGGGAAAAAAAGAAAAGATTATCCCTTTGCATACAGTAAATCCTCCGTCTCCTTTTTGCATTTAGCCGTGGTATGCGAGCAGATAATGGCCAAGGTGCTGGATAAATTGTACTTTATTATTGCCCTGCTTTCTCACTTCGGGGGTTCAGCTTTCACAGCCGTTAGCATTATGAGGCTCTGACACCACTGGAGTGCAGCTGAAGCTGCTGAGGAGCCGCACCGAGGGCTCAGGGGCTCAATCGGGGCTGTGCATCCCAGACGCTGTGGTGACAGGGACGTGCCACTGTATCTGCCAGTTGCTGATTAGGTTTCTGCTCACTTTCTGTAGTGCTCATTTAGACTGGGGAGTGGAGGGCCTAGGTCATCTTGCAAGGTACAGATAACTTGATTAGGTCCCAGGCAAACCCGTGGAAACATTTTGCAGCCCTCTCCCCCTCCTGGCACTCTCCCCCCAGGCTGCATTACTGCACTGTCACACTTTTTGGCAGGGCAGTGGGCAGCTCACTGCATTTAAGGACATCTCTTCACTGCATTCATTCACCCAGCTTGGATCATAATGGTTTAGCTGTCGCAGTCAAAAAGAACAAGACATTTAGGAATTCTTAAACGGACTTGACAAAAAAGCCAGTGTGTTCCTCAAAGGACAGCACCTAGTTAAAGTCCTGTGGAGATCCTCGTGTCCAGCACTGTTTCCTTGGGGACCTGTTTCTAGAGGCAGGTTATTAAGCTGAGGCACATCTCAGTGAGGCAGGAGGGCTGCGCACTGCTCCTTCTCAGTCTGCTCTCACCTGGGCAGCACCAGACCCACTGCCTCCTTCAAGCCAGGCAGTCTCATTAAATGACATGCAATGTTTGGTTAAGCACAAAGGCCACACGGCACTTCCCACAGCCAGGGCAGTGTTACTTAGATCAGGAGCAAGTCAGGGAACCTTCTAGAAGCAGCTCCACAGTCTGGATGGCCCACCCCAGGCAGGTGCCCTCTGAAGGTGCAGTGGCACACGGCATGTTAAGGACTGCAATCAGCTCCTGGCCTTGTGGCACGGGGGAATCCTTGCTCTAGTACTGACACTAAGTCATGCTTACAGAGCCATGGTAAGGGGTGGCAGCTTTACAGAATCTGGGTATCATTTTGGAAAAGGCACCTGGGGTGGATTCAAGTACCACAAAGCATTAACATCTCTGAAAGGATTTGACAGAAGGACGGATTTTTCTGTACAAATCCCGGACCATCCAGCAAACGGAAAGGATGAGTCATACTGACCTCCTACCCAGCATATTAAATATGTTCAGCCAGAGACTGAAAGCTCATTTCTTTTATCCATTTGCCCCTCCAGCTGACAAGGTCAGTCAAATGTCACTGCATGCTTCATCAGACAGAATGAGTTTACCACAGTGCTGGAGTCCAAGCATATATTTTTTTATATAGTGCATGCTTTTCTCTTTGGATGAGTTTAGAGTTCTGTTTTCAGCAAATTAATACATCCTCCTAATTAGTGGTGGCAAGCTGTGTGTTGTAAAGCTTTAAACAGGCATGGCTGTCCATTCCCTGGACCAACCCAAATTAATCAGCATCCAGCTTAACACTGAGGCTTAGAAATAGTCATTGTCTCATAATGCCTTAGAAGTGCTCAGCAGTGTTTCACTGCAACACCCACCACCTGGCCAGACCACAGAAGAGGTTACTTCAGCCTGACAGCCTAGTTGGGTATGGCCAGAAGAAATTGTCCAGCCAGGAGCACAAAAAGAGTCACATCTTGACAGCCCCAGCCAAAACCAGCTTCCACTTATATACAGTTTCTGTTGGCATTTAGTAACTTACCTAAGAAATCCCTGCTTGAAAACAGCAACAACAAAAAAAAGAAGCAGATCTAAGCTTTGCTCATCCTTCTGAGCTCTTTCCATTCCTGCCATTAGACATGCAATATTCAAATGTACATGGACTGAGGATTTATGCAAAGCAGCCTAATATTTTGTTCAATTCCCTTTTCATGCTTGATTGTCAGAGAGCTCATGTTTCCATAGAACCACCCAAGAGCTCATTTCAGAATGCTAAATTGTCTGAAGAGAGCTCATTACACATAAGAGCAAAATTAAGAGCAGGTAAACACAGGAAGTGACCACACTGACAGATTGACCATGAAAGTGTAGGTTCATATTTTCCCAGCCTCGTGCCCACATGAACCAATCGTACCTAATTCCTAAAAAAAACAAAAATGGGGGTTTCTTCAGTTGCTTTGCAGGAAATGTGCAACTGGGCTGCAGCACCAGGACTGCCAGTGCTAAGCAGATAAATGTAATGCCTGGTTAAAACCAACCAGAGTGTTCACTGACTAGATGTAGGTGTGATTAGAGAAAACTTCCTCTGGAAAAGTTCCAGCAGTCTGCAAATCCATTGCTTTCAGGCTTAAAATTGTGCCCTCCCAACAGACTTTCCTGCAAGAAAACCTACCCGTAAAAAGCACCTGAGGATGTGGAACTCTCAAATAGCTTCTCCAGTTATTTAATTTCCTTTTTTATCTTTGCAAGGGTATTGTACACCAGCTACCTGCAAGCAGCTTGCCTGAGACAAAAAACTGTCCCAGAGCAAGAGCTCATGTGAATGTTTTCTTTCATTCAGCTGAAGGAGTTGAAGTCTAAAGTCTAATTCACAGAGAGAACCATTGGCCTGCAGGAGTTCATCATTAGCTTGTTAGACCTGGTCCACTCAACTCTAAACATATTTTTATGGTTTATTCTGACCAGTCAAATGCTGAAGTGAATGTCACCCCCTGGACTGTTCAAAAGACACCCCATTGAAGCTTTAGCTGGGACTGGTCATATCCACTGGCACTAAGAAGTCCAGTGTATTTTTCCTTCAAAGAGCAATTTAAAATGATGGAAAGAGGCTGGAGAGACACAAAAGCATCATGTGCATTGTGCCAAATTATTGCAAATTTCCAGATGATTAATAAAGCCTGAGATGTGTGACAAACCCATAATTCTGTTGCACCTTACTAAAAATCCCTTTGGAAGGTTTCTATGCAGTTTAGAGGAACCATCAACTCTACTACAGCTTTGTTCTTAGTTACTGCAGTAAGGGAAGCTCCAAGTCACTCTAAGACTCCAAGTCACTGTTGCTTTAGTAAATGAATTGACTGCGACAGAGGGACATTTTCTGGGAAGTGACTCTTTACTTCCCTGTATTTCTTTGCAATGCTGTAATGCTGCTTTGGTTATGAAGTTGCTTCACTTACTCAGTCTTTCCCTGTTGTCTCCCCATTTTCACTTAGAGGAACATTTCCTCTTGGTGTTGTTCTCACATGATTTAAGATGCAGAGTTACCACATTGTGCTTTCTGCTTCAGATTAGGCATCCAAAAAAGATCAGGCTGCCCTGAGCACTGTAACATTCGAGGGATCCCAGCCACAACCCCAGAAAAAAGATGACATCCTTCACTCTGAACAGTCAATTTGCCTACAGAATGCAGAACTCATGCACAGTTGTAATCACTACAGAGGCCACTGCTCTTTATGTGCACCAGCCCAACTTTGACCCCTGTCCCCCAAGGTGGGCTCTCAGTCCAGGAAATCAATCCTTTCCAGCCATGGAAGTTATTCATATTGGCATCAGAAAACCCAGTTTATGGGCAGGACTGGTACATCCTTGAACTATGTTCTTAACTGAACTCACAAGTTTACTTGGACATGGGAGCCATGAAGCAAAGCTCTTGATATGTGCAGTTTAGCTTGGTATTGATAACCAGCGTCCTGAAGGCCTTTTCCTTGAGATTTTTTCTCTGTTAATTCCAACAGGCCATGTCTTAATACCATTCCTAAAATCCAGTAATATTTATGTCCTTTAGAGCAAGATGCTTCTAACAAAACTCTTATCTTCCAATTAAACCTGTTTCCCTTAAAGAACAAAGCACAAAGATGAAATTAGCTTTTGAGACTTCTGACAAGTCTATTTCACGTTAGGTAACTATTCCGCATCCAGACTTCATGTTTTGCAAGGTAACAGCAATTCCAGGTCTGTTTGGCATGCTTAGCTCCAGCAGATGTGGACATGTGTTTGTCAGCTGTACGAGGAATGAGATTTCTATTCCATTTTCCAGGCTAAGACACAGAACTGCTGCTGCAATAGTTTATCTCAGCTTTCAGAGTACTCTACCCCAGGTTACAAGCAGCTTAACACTACAGGCCTCCCCCCCAAATTCTTCAGGGAATATTTAGAGGTCTGCTACACCATTTTAAAATCAAGTAGTGAAGAGATAAAACAGGAATGAGCATTTACAGTTCTCAAGACAGTACCCCTGAAGTGGTGCTACTGGAGACCACAGCAGAGTGTTTTTTGGTCGCTTTATTAAATTTTATGGTGGTTGATTTGACTTTAAACCTCTCTGGTACAACCAAGACTCTGCAGCCCTGTCTGGAGCAGTGAAGAGTCTGCAGTGGAAGCTTGCAACACTTCCCATGCAGGGCATCAAAATTCAGGTGAGGGCCCAAGGATAGTGAGGGTTGTACTTGTGACAGCTCAGATGATTGAAAAGGAACAAGGAAGAATCCATGCCTTACTTTCATCTCACTTCATCCAGACTACTCTTTGGAAAACCAGTGCCCAGCTCCCCTGGTTTTTGACCCTTGAGATCTGGGCTGTTCCATTCTGGATTGAACTGAGGCCAAAGGGCAGGGATGTGCCTCCATCCCAGTTCCCTGCCTGCAAAATGCAACTCCACTATGCCTGTCCTTTCCTCAAGTCCCTTGAGTTCAAGGAGACCTCAGTCTACATTTTATCTCACATTTCAAAGTAGCACCACAAGTTGAAACTGTAGACAGAGCTAAGGCTAAGCTTTGAGGCGTTGGGGCTTTGCAAGCTTTGAAAGCAAAGTGTTCTGCACTGCAGATATGTGGTGGTTCCGCTGCCTCAGGAACACTTTCAGGGACACGGGAGCTGTCCTAAAACTAAGAACTTCAGGGTCTTTGAAGAGTGTTGCAACTCAGCCTTCTGACTTTAAATGAAGTGTTGTGCTTAAAATACCCAAGGCCTCTTTTGAAAGCTACTGAACCACACTTGACCTCACTTTTTCACACTGTCCACCTTCAGATGTTGTCTGAGGGACCAGCTCGTCCCTCTCCAGGTGTCAGGAAAGCTGTAACAAATAACTCAAGGGCAGCAGGAGGGATGTAAAGCAGAGGAAATGTTTTTCCATCAGACATAATACGTCTGAGCCCATACATCTCAGTCCTGGCATCAGTCTGCAGCTGATTATTTTGGGAAAAAAATATGTATTAATCTTTGGTAACAGAAGGCTTTAAAATCTCATCCTCCAGCTTGCTTCAATAGTTGCACATGAGCTAGTGAGCAAGAAGATTGCTGCTGAGAGGCCAGAACTAGATGCAAATGAAATTATGCAATGAGTTTTGAAGAAGAGGACATAAATTATGAAAAGCAGGATTCATTGTAACTTCCAGTCACTTCCATTCATGTGAAGAAGTGCTCTTTACACAGGCTTTCTGGCCTTTGCTGGAAATGATGTGGATTGAATTGGTCTTTGCTGATATCAGACATACACCTCAGGCTGAGCACCTTGACTAGGAGCAGCCTACCCTCCCCAGACTGCAGCATTTCAGGAACCCTGTCCTCACTCACCAGGGCAGGTGCCCAGCAGCTCCCAGCCTGAGCTCTGCACCAGCTCGTGGCCTCAGCTCCACATTTCTCAGTGAGCTGGAAACGAGTGCAGCTGACACAGGTCTGTCCAGGAAATCCCAAGGGAACCATCACAGGAACTGCAATGCCAGCAGGAGGTTCCTCTGCAATTCACACAGTCAGGAGGTAATTTAGGCATGTGCATATTTCTTCCAGGGGACTTCAAAACTCTTGTTCTTTATAAAACAGTGAAATCAACAGGGTTTACCCTAAGGTACCCTTAGTTCAGTCAAAAGCTGCCTCTTTGTTAGTACTAACAATTCTCCCTGTCTCTAATAATTGCTGAATGCTCTCCAGGAGCCTCATGGTGTTCAAAATATTACAGGTCATCAAGTTTCAATTCATTAAATTTGCTCTCAAATTCTTCTTTTGCAAGCGATGGAAAGTTACACTGCAATCAAAAATCACACCCAGCTTAGTGAAAACAATCCCAAGCTTCATTTTTATTGTGGCAAGGGGTCTGCAATGGATACACAGGAAAGAGATTTTCCAGTTCAGTCTGTGCTCAGAAGCAGGCAATTGATGAGCAGCATCCCATGGTGCCCGCATGCTATGGAATATGTCTTGCCACCATAAGAAGATTGTTCAAAGCTTAGAATCCCAGAGAACATGTTTTTTTAATGTTAATGTTATGATACATAGCTGGTGAAGGGCTTTTGAACTGCAATTAATTACTGCAGAGGGAATAGCCTGGCTTTAGCAGCTGGGAACATTTCCAGGACTCCACCATTAAACCCAGTTCATGAACAGAACTAGGTCAGGCAAACCTGGTCAAACCATAAGCAAAATGTGACGGTGGAAATGTGCCAGGAGCCCTTCCTTGTCTCCAGATAAAGAGCCCATGGGGTTTTATTACATTTTTATGAGGGAGCTGCAGCTACAGAAAGGGGGCATGCAAGGTGATGCATACAAGCAGCGAGTACCAGGGCCCTTCCAGGGAATTCTTCCCGGGATGTTGGCACAGCCTGCACTGCAGCGGAGCCCTGTCTCTGCCACACTGCTCCAGCTGCACAAATGTGAGTTCTTATCAACAAGCAGCTCAGCAGCTCAAAGAACTGACACAGACACACAGCAAACCTCACCAGTTTCTATGGTGACCGTGTCCTAGATGTCCCCTTTGGGGACCCCCTTCTGACACAGCATCAGGGGCTGATTGTGCTACGAGTCATCCCAGGGGGGAATCCCTCACCTGGGAAAGCTGAAGGGCTGGAGTTACTACACCAGATAAACCTCACTGACTTTGAAGCTAAAAATTCCAAAGAAAGGCAAATTCAGGTGCCACCAATGTCAAACACCCACAGGAATAAGCACCTTCACTAGAACTACTGCCTTTGGCGTGTGGCCAGTCCTGTTTGTAAGAAGCAGCAGGGCTGTACTCCAGGTGTTCCTCCTGGGAGCCCGAGGGTACAGGCATTAAAGTGGGCAATTCTACATGGCCACAGAATTTGGTGATGCCTGGCAGCACTTTTCTTGGACAGGCTGCCTGTTGCACAGCTACAGTCAGTGCATGCTATTCTCTTCTCTGTAGCCAGCAGGACCAGGGAAGTGATTGTCCCACTGCTGAGGCACCTTCAGGGCTATGTCCATTTCTGGGCCCTCATGGCAAGAGACATTGAGGGGATGGAGCATGTCCAGGGAAGGGAATGGAGCTGGGGAAGGGGCTGGAGCAGCAGGAGGGGCTGAGAGAGCTGGGGGAGCTCAGCCTGGAGAAAAGGAGGCTCAGGGGGGACCTTCTGGCTCTGCAACTCCCTGACAGGAGTGGGGAGCCGGGAGGTGTAGGGCTCTGCTCCCAAGGAACAGGGAGACACGAGGAGAGGGAGTGGCCTCAGGCTGGGACAGGGTAGGGGCAGGTGGGACAGCAGGAGGAATTTCTGCCTGGAAAGGTCTGTCAGGCATTGGAAGGGGCTGCCCAGGGAGGTTTGGAGTGCCCAGGCCTGGAGGTGCCCAAGGTAGGACTGGCCATGGCACTCAGTGGGCAAGGTGGGCATCGGGCACAGATTGGACTCAATGGGCTGGGAGGGCTTTTCTAACCTCAGTGGTCCTGTGGTTCAGTGGTTCTGAAACTACAGTCTACTGGTGGCTGCATTTGTGTTGTTAGAACTCACACATGAGTGTCAAGGACAAAAAGGACAGGATTTCTCATCTGAAATGCAGGGCAGTACCATGAGCAGCCCTGACTACCTTTCTGAGCTTTGTTTTCAGGCTCTCTGACATCCCTTTACTGATTAGTAATGGCTCGCACCCCTCCTAACACCAAAGGAAATGTTTTACTTTCTTACCAGATAAATGATTTCAAGTTGCTGTGTAAACTGTGCAATCTGTCACCAAAAATCCACATTTCAGGGGATGCTGGGTTAGCCAACTGCACAATGTCATGCTCTTAAAATAAGTCACGTAGAACCTTCACCAGCAAAGGTTTTGCCAAACTGAGTTGTTTTGAGTTTCCTGTATCAGTTTCTTACCTTGTTTCTTCCTTCCTTATCACTGGATGTCGTAGCATACAACATGTTATAAAACTTTAACGTAATTGTTCTAAAAGATGAGTTTGAACTAATCTAGAGTGACCTCCCCTGTGGTTTTTCTGCATTAAATCACTAGCCCATGTCTGAAAGTTCAAAGGTAACAACTGAGCCTACAATTTTCCATAACTTTTCAAGCTCTCTCAGCATGCCACAGCTGACGTGAGACTCGAGCTTAACATGGAATTATGTGGTGAATCAAATATTGATTGTCCATCAAGAAGGTGACAACAGCAACAGGCTTAGAGACACTTTCAGTGTAATCATATTTAGCCACGATAAGAGTCAATAAAGTGCTGAGTACCTCGGAACTGGCATATGAAGCTGTCACTGGGTTTGCTATGCTATAAAATTCAGGATGTTAACTGACTGCAATGAAGCTGTCTAAGCTTTGGATAGCTCACATAGAATTTAGGACCTAAAACACTCATGCAAAGGCATTTATTTTCACTGTAAGCGCTTTGAGTATCTGCTTTAGAGCTAGAAGACAGAGTGTTGTCAGCCTGAGCAAAGCTACAGCACAACTCCAGACCTGAACAGTGAGTTTGGTTTAATGCAGAGAGTAGTTCTGCAAATCTGTCAGTATTGTAAATGGTTTTACAGTGAAACTTAGATCAACAGGGAGCCAAAACTTGGGCAGTTCAAGAGATAGTTCATCTGAACATGTCAGGAAGTTTCTGGTTAGTGGAAATTCGAGTCCCTGGGGCTAGAATTGAGACGTGACTCTGGGATTCCTTTGCCCATATGGTGAACACACACAATTACTGCTGGTTCACTGCTCTGCAGCACAATGCTTCTAGAAGACACTTAATTAGACCTTGCAAAGGATTTGATCTGTGCTCCCATCTCCAGAAGAGCAGGTTGCTTTTGCCATCCCACCTTTTTTCCCGGAAGGTTTGGTACAGAACAGCATTTTCCCAGTTATGACAGGAGCACTGGGGAACGAGCTCCAGCTCCGACAGCCGCTTGTTGTTGCGAGTCCATAATTAGTATTGTTTGAACTAGTTGGCATTTCTCCTAGAACAGATTTCACACTCCCTGAATGAGGTTAATTCATTAGTTACATTTGTTTCAAAGCCTCTTGAGCAATCTAATCACTCTGTAATAGTAACTGACTGACCCAAATATTTACCCAGTGAAATAACAGAATTTCATCCCAATTTGTTTTGAGAGGAAGCTTAACCTATTTAAGTTTCGATATTGTCTGCAGAGTATGGTGAAGATAATTCAGGAAAACATGATGTTTTTGTATGGGTTTGATGCCAGTCTTTACGGAAATATCAGTGTTAGTAGGCACAAAGATGCATCTCTAACACACTCTCTCTCCTGTATTTTTCCAGACACTCCCTGCATATTAAACAAAGCACTGCTCACACCAACAGCAATCACAGGAAGATCCAGGCTTGAGATTGTGAACAGACACAGGAATGGTCCCAGTTAAGTGAACTGTTGCTCACAACCATTGGCTATTCTTCTCTTTTAACTTCTCCTGGATGGTGCATGTCTTTATGTTCTCAGTTTTCTCAGTTAAACCCTTCCCTGTTAGGTCTACAAATGAGCCTCTGTGTTAAGCTGCCTGTGATGTTCAATTTATATTAAATCCAGGCACAGATCAGGATAGGATGTCTGAACACTTGTTTTACCTTTTCCCACAATTGACATTTCAGCTACTGGACTGGTGACTGAAAGCTAGTGCTGCCTAACTCAGCAGCCATCCAGCTGAACATTTCATTCAGCCTTCCCACTTCAGCAGCCATAAAACATGCTCCACTGTGTCCTACCAAAGCATTAGAGGAAGGTACAGTGAGTGTTTAAATGAAATTCCACGAGGGTTCTCCATTCCCAAGATCTGTGCTTAAGCATCACCCTAATTGATTGTGAACCCTGCCTGCAACTTCTCTGTTTAACTTTTATACAGTCCTATTTTCATTAAGGTCAAAACTCTGCTGCTTGTTTTTACTGACACATTCAGGCTCGTTTCCAGAAGCAGAATGTAATTGTCCATATGCCCCGAGTCCAAGTGCATCAGTTGGGACTCCTCAAAATTCCTTCCTACGCTTCCTATAGAGTGTGGTGGGCAGAGTGGGAAGAGCAGGAAGAGGATAAGCCCTGTCATCTGATGGGAGCTAGAGCTGTTTGAGATGCTGACTCAGTTCTCCCTTCCAGTTAGGGATACCTTCAAGGAACAAGGCACTGAAAGCAGGGGGAAACCATCCAGACTGGCTTTCTGCAGTCACGGCAATGAGAGGATTTGCCAGATGGGGAGGAAGAGGAGGAAGCCAGCACAGATGGAACTTGGTTATAGCCCTGAGCAGAGAACCAGCCGCAGGGGATCATGGTGGGAAGCTTCACCCCTGGAAGGCTTTCACCCTCAGAGAGGAAAACCCGTGACAGGAGGCTAAGTGACACTGGCACCACTCTGTCTGCCTTACTAAAAGCCCATCAGTCCTTCCATACTTGTAAAATTGTCTGAGTTTCATGACCTCCCCAGATGAGCAGCAGTTTCAGCGTTCCCCTGTGAAGTGCCCAAGTTACCCTTGTCCCAGACCAAGGGAAAACAAATCTAAATTCCTCACTGCTCACAGTAAAAGTCATTCCCTGCCAGTTCACATTAAGGCTGATGTCAGACTCTCCTGAGCAGAGTATGAAAGCAAAGAGGTGCACCCAGCACCGCTCTGTGCACCACGAGCAGCATTTCAGGCTAATCTCAGCTGCAAGCACAGCAAAATACCACTTATTGTTACAGACTTCTTACATGAGAAATCTACCTAAGCTGCAACAGTAGCTTATATTTGCTGTAATTTTACAGAGCTTACATGAAAACTATTATGTAGCAAAAACTCAAAAGCTGCACAGGACTATAGATCAAAATATTACTAAAAGGCTTTATATTAACACAGGGGTTTAACGCTTCAATTACTTGTATGCATTAGTTGCATTCATTTACAGTTGAGACTACTCTGGGAGCTGTTTTCCATGAATTTTAGAGCTGGAGGAAGCATACGGCAGCAGTGGAAACAATCAGCCCCCCACACAGCAGAGGCTGCTGCCTGACTCTTGGCTCTGTTGCTCACTTTGGCACTTTCTGAAAAGGCAAGTAATGTGAGGTAGTGCCTCTGCTCCAGACTGGGATGGAGGGAGAAAGGGGGAGAATTATGGCTTTCATCCAGCTTTCTACATATCTTTAGCTTATTGAAACAGTTTAAGGTAAATGAAAGCAAAAATCCTCTTATGTTTGACCAGTTTTTGTCATTATCATTAGTAGTCTGACTGGCACTTGCTAATGGAAGCAGGGACTATATTATTCCTGCTTTTTTTTGGTGCTTTTTTTTTGTTTGTTTGTTTGTTTTGTTTTGTTTATCCACTCAAGAGTTTCCTACCAGAATTAGAAAATAAAAATGAGAAAGATAATAAAAATTATACCAATTTCTGATGAGAAGGAAAAGGGAAGAAGACACAGGTGTCTGTGGCCCTGAACTGTCTGAAGGAGCAGAAGACAACACTTGCAGCAGATAGTAACCAGCACTGAGAAAGCTGGATTTAAACACCTCTCTATCTGATGATTGGAATGGGGAAGTTTCCAGTGATTATCCAGGGAAAAATAAGCTCCTTTGGTACCTGAAAGAATCAGCTCCACTTTTCCTGGTTGCAGCTCTTGCAGCTGAAAAGGGAAGTCCCCATTGAGGCCACCCCACACTGCTGGCACCCTGGGGATGTGGTGACAATATACCATGTTGTGTCTTTCTTCCCCTCTACTGTGTTCCCTTGCCATGGTCAGGGACACCTTCCACTAGGCCAGGTTGCTCCAAGCCCCGTCCAACTTGTCCTTGGACACTTCCAGGGAGAACCTTAATGTCTAAGTGCCACTGAGACTATTGAAATAGCAGATAGTAGTTGCTGTGTATAGCATAAATTGGCAGAAGCTGCTTACCTAAGCATAATGACTCATGGAATACACGACAGAATTCCTCGGAGGTGACTGATGGACACAGAATCACTGCCATTAATTGAGGGACCTGCCTGCAGCCTCCATCCTGTTCTGCCAGGTCACCATGGGCTTGCAGGGAAGACCTGGAACAGAGGATCAGCAGATGAGCCAGGGACCAAAAGACACCAAGTGTTGTTGCTCATGACACAGTTAAGCAGTGGTTTTATGATACTCTCATTCTTCCTCTCACCACCAAGCTCACCAAGCTCTTTTTCTTAAGCTGGTTAGGTCCAGTCATAGTTACCAGTTATAGCAGCAGAGCAGCTGTTTCCACCCTGGAGATCACATGATGGCATCACTTACATTCCCTGGTCTTCTTAAATAGAAACTAAACAAAGCAGTTTGCATCTTTTAATACAGGTCAGTGAATTTGATAACCACAGAATCCCACACTGGTTTGGGTTGAAAGGAACCTGAAAGCCCATCTTGTTCCAACACCCTGCCATGGGCAGGGACACCTCCCACTAGCCCAGGGTGCTCCATCCTGGCCTTGGACCCTTCCAGGGATGGAAGCCACAGCTTCTCTGGGCACCCTGTGCCAGGGCCTGCCCACCCTCATGGACAGGGAAGAATTTTCTCCCAATATCCAATATAAATCTGCCCTCTTTCAGCTTAAAGCCATTCCCCCTTGTCCTATCATGATGCCCTGTTGTGTTAAGTTTCCAAAAACCTCGACCTCTTCTGTTCTTCCCATCCTTCCCAAGGAGCCAACTCTCAAGACAAAGATTACTCAAATTGATAAAATATTTTAAAACCACCAAAATGTAGTTGTAGGTAGCATGAAATAAATAACTGCACCAAGAAAGGAGCACAGCTGGTTCTCAGTCCTGCCTGGCCAGAGCTCTATATCCAAGTAAGGACACCCGAGGGGGAAAACCATTGAAATTATTGTATTCCTTGCTGCAGTATATGTGAGTAAAATGGGTGGGTGCAGTTTTCCTGAGGCCATCCCAGATCAAGCTGTCATTGTGCTGTTTCCTGTATCAAAGTTTGCTCCACGTTTTACAGCTTTGGAGCTCAAATCCATAAAGAATTGATCCTAAAGACGGATTAACGGGGGTCAACGCCTGACTCTGTGCACAGCTGGCTGGCAAAGGATGCTGTTGACAACCCTTGCTTGTGCAGTGACAACAGTTCTTCCTTACACCATGGGACAGATGCGGAATTTCTGACCATTTGTGGGGTTACAGGATGGTTTGGCTCGGGAGGGGCCTGAAGGATCACCTCGTTCCAGCCCCTGCCATGGGCAGGGACACCTCGCACTAGCCTGAGGGGCTCTGAGCCCCATCCAGGCCGGCCTGGAGCATTCCTGGGGTGGGATGTGCATTCCAGGCACGGACAGTGCACCTTGGGCACAAACCTCCCCAGGGATCCCTTCCAGGCCTCCACCGGAGTCACAGTGAGGCGTCCCTGCCCTTCCCTCAGGGATTCCTGCCCTGCCCTGAGGGATCCCTGCCCTTCCCGGAGGTGTCCCTGCCCTTCGTTGAGCGATCCCTTCCATTCCCTGAGGGATCCCTTCCCTGAGGATCCCTGCCCTTCCCTCAGAGATCCCTGCCCTTCCCTCAGGGATCCCTGCCCTTCCCTCAGGGATCCCTGCCCTGCCCTCAGAGATCCCTGCCCTGCCCTNGCAGTGACAACAGTTCTTCCTTACACCATGGGACAGATGCGGAATTTCTGACCATTTGTGGGGTTACAGGATGGTTTGGCTCGGGAGGGGCCTGAAGGATCACCTCGTTCCAGCCCCTGCCATGGGCAGGGACACCTCGCACTAGCCTGAGGGGCTCTGAGCCCCATCCAGGCCGGCCTGGAGCATTCCTGGGGTGGGATGTGCATTCCAGGCACGGACAGTGCACCTTGGGCACAAACCTCCCCAGGGATCCCTTCCAGGCCTCCACCGGAGTCACAGTGAGGCGTCCCTGCCCTTCCCTCAGGGATTCCTGCCCTGCCCGAATGATCCCTACCGTTCCCCGAGGTGTCCCTGTCCTTCCCCGCTGACCCCGGGCCAGGTCCCCGAGGCTCCCTCCCCTTCCCTGAGGGATCCCTACCCTTCCCGAATGATCCCTACCGTTCCCCGAGGTGTCCCTGTCCTTCCCCGCTGACCCCGGGCCGGGTCGCGCCCCCCCAGCTCCTCCCTCAGCCCCGCCCTCAGCCCCTCCCTNAATTCCTCGGAGGTGACTGATGGACACAGAATCACTGCCATTAATTGAGGGACCTGCCTGCAGCCTCCATCCTGTTCTGCCAGGTCACCATGGGCTTGCAGGGAAGACCTGGAACAGAGGATCAGCAGATGAGCCAGGGACCAAAAGACACCAAGTGTTGTTGCTCATGACACAGTTAAGCAGTGGTTTTATGATACTCTCATTCTTCCTCTCACCACCAAGCTCACCAAGCTCTTTTTCTTAAGCTGGTTAGGTCCAGTCATAGTTACCAGTTATAGCAGCAGAGCAGCTGTTTCCACCCTGGAGATCACATGATGGCATCACTTACATTCCCTGGTCTTCTTAAATAGAAACTAAACAAAGCAGTTTGCATCTTTTAATACAGGTCAGTGAATTTGATAACCACAGAATCCCACACTGGTTTGGGTTGAAAGGAACCTGAAAGCCCATCTTGTTCCAACACCCTGCCATGGGCAGGGACACCTCCCACTAGCCCAGGGTGCTCCATCCTGGCCTTGGACCCTTCCAGGGATGGAAGCCACAGCTTCTCTGGGCACCCTGTGCCAGGGCCTGCCCACCCTCATGGACAGGGAAGAATTTTCTCCCAATATCCAATATAAATCTGCCCTCTTTCAGCTTAAAGCCATTCCCCCTTGTCCTATCATGATGCCCTGTTGTGTTAAGTTTCCAAAAACCTCGACCTCTTCTGTTCTTCCCATCCTTCCCAAGGAGCCAACTCTCAAGACAAAGATTACTCAAATTGATAAAATATTTTAAAACCACCAAAATGTAGTTGTAGGTAGCATGAAATAAATAACTGCACCAAGAAAGGAGCACAGCTGGTTCTCAGTCCTGCCTGGCCAGAGCTCTATATCCAAGTAAGGACACCCGAGGGGGAAAACCATTGAAATTATTGTATTCCTTGCTGCAGTATATGTGAGTAAAATGGGTGGGTGCAGTTTTCCTGAGGCCATCCCAGATCAAGCTGTCATTGTGCTGTTTCCTGTATCAAAGTTTGCTCCACGTTTTACAGCTTTGGAGCTCAAATCCATAAAGAATTGATCCTAAAGACGGATTAACGGGGGTCAACGCCTGACTCTGTGCACAGCTGGCTGGCAAAGGATGCTGTTGACAACCCTTGCTTGTGCAGTGACAACAGTTCTTCCTTACACCATGGGACAGATGCGGAATTTCTGACCATTTGTGGGGTTACAGGATGGTTTGGCTCGGGAGGGGCCTGAAGGATCACCTCGTTCCAGCCCCTGCCATGGGCAGGGACACCTCGCACTAGCCTGAGGGGCTCTGAGCCCCATCCAGGCCGGCCTGGAGCATTCCTGGGGTGGGATGTGCATTCCAGGCACGGACAGTGCACCTTGGGCACAAACCTCCCCAGGGATCCCTTCCAGGCCTCCACCGGAGTCACAGTGAGGCGTCCCTGCCCTTCCCTCAGGGATTCCTGCCCTGCCCTGAGGGATCCCTGCCCTTCCCGGAGGTGTCCCTGCCCTTCGTTGAGCGATCCCTTCCATTCCCTGAGGGATCCCTTCCCTGAGGATCCCTGCCCTTCCCTCAGAGATCCCTGCCCTTCCCTCAGGGATCCCTGCCCTTCCCTCAGGGATCCCTGCCCTGCCCTCAGAGATCCCTGCCCTGCCCTCAGGGATCCCTGCCCTGCCCTCAGAGATCCCTGCCCTTCCCTGAGGTGCCCTTTCCACTCCCTGAGGTGTCCCCGCCCTTCCCTGAGGTGTCCCTGCCTTTCCCTAAGGATCCCTACCCGTCCCTCAGGGATCCCTTCCATTCCCTGAGGGATCCCTTCCATTCCCTGAGGGATCCCTGCCCTTCCCTAAGGATCCCTACCGTTCCCCAAGGATCCCTACCCTTCCCTGAGGGATCCCTACCCTTCCCGAATGATCCCTACCGTTCCCCGAGGTGTCCCTGTCCTTCCCCGCTGACCCCGGGCCAGGTCGCGCCCCCCCAGCT
>WBMV01000954.1:373820-578041 GCA_013396655.1 Campylorhamphus procurvoides | reverse complement strand
AGCTCCCCCAGCCCGTGTCTCTGTGCCCCCCCAAAGCTCCCCCAGCCTGTGGCTCTGTTCCTCTCCAGCCCGCGGCTCTACAGCCCCTCAAACCTCCCCTGCTCGTGGCTCTGCTCCTCGCCTTGTCTCCCCCATCATGTCCCTGTTCCCCCCCAAACCTTCTCCAGCCCGTGGCTCTGTTCCCTTCTTGTGTCCCCCACTATGTCCCTGCTCTGCCCCTCCAAATGCCCCCAGCCCATGGTTCTGTTCTGCCCCCCAAGTCCCTCCTTGGGAGCAGCTGCCTGCCTGCCCTTCTTCCCCCGTGGTTTTTTCGCGAGTCAGGGGGTTGTTTCAGCTTGGTCCCCATCGTTTTCTCCGTGCTGAATGGCCAGGGTGCCCCCTCGGTTGAGATTTGTGGGGTGTAGAAGTTGTTTTGGTACTTGCTCGCTGCCGCTGTGCGGGAGAGCAGCGGGCTCCTGCGGCCCGGGGTGCAGGGAGGAGGAGGAGGATGCTCGGCTTGCCTGCAGAAGGCTTCGGGAAAAGGCAGTTTTCTTCGGTGCTGCCTGCAGCGTGTGACGGAGACTGCGTGGGTTGTGGTTCAGGGGTGTGAAGTGGGTAAACACGGCGTGCAGCTGGGTTACAGAGCCCTGTCGGTCTGGGCAGTGGTGTAAAAGCAGGTCGGGAGGCAAGATGGAGATAACAGTCCTCCAAGCTTAGATTTATGTGCATCTATCACCGCAGGAGCACCACAGAGGCTTGAACTGCTTAGGATGTGCAAAACGAGGGGAAAATCATTTGTGTAGGGAAGCCTGCAGATATTTTTCCTTGACTGTCGGTGCACTTAAAAAGACCAAACAGCACTGGCCAGGAATATGTATTTTAAGGAGAAATTTCAGCATTATTTTGCATGGTAACTTGCTGAGCTTCACGTTGCGTGCTTTCCCAATAGGAATATCCTACTGCTGTTTTGGAAGGGATTCAGGGCAGCAGAGTATGATATACAGCAGCTGAAACAGAGCTGCCTAAACCAGCTTGTGTTGGTGGCCTGGCTGGTCCTTAAATTATACGTAATCAAAAAGTCCTGATGGAAAAGCTGCTGTTGAGATTGTTACTTGAAAGATTTATTTGTGTGCCTCTTGAGCAGTGCAGCTTGAATAGACAGACAGCATGTTTATTGCTGGTAACATTTTGGGTTCAGTGTGTTTGTGGCAAGTCACTGAGGCTGGCAGTGCCTGTCACTTATTAAAGAACACAGTCCCCAGCTAAGTATCCACATCTGATCAAGTGTGTGGTGTTGATTTGTGCATATTATCTGTTTTATTAGTTACTACTGAAATTATGGTGTGTGGCTGTTGGCTTTGTGGAGTCTGGGAGAGTCCTTTGCGTTTTCTCTCCTGAAGAGAGAAAGACTTGTGAATGTATATTGTGGGAAGGCTGTGGCACAGGCACTGTACCTTTCTCTGTGCAGCTGCTGTTTGGATTTCTGCAGGAGAGATGATAGATGATGCCTTCAGCAGATTGGTTTTTTTAAAGTGGTAATTAATACACGTTTATGTGGTAAAAATACGTTTCTTGAATAAGATGCTTGGGATATAGTGATGTGCCAAGTTTGTGTGGAAGTGGGAGGAGGATGTGAAGCACTGTATGTAGTTATCTCCTCAGCATGTGACTTGTGTTAGTCTTTTCATGTATTAATGATTTCTGTTACCTAACTGTGGCTCAGCTCATTTGTCAATCACAAAGACTTGAAAACCAAAATAGCAGCCCGCAAACATGTTTCAAAAGCAGAGCTGATGAGTAAAATCTTCATAGACAATTTGCTGTCAACAACTTACATTGGACACTGAGTCGTGAGAGCAGTAGCTCTGATTGATGGGAAGGATTTATCTAGAAGAGGAGTCTATGTTAAGTCTTTTCTATTCTGAGGGGTCTTCAGCTAGCTCTTAAATGTTAAAATTGCATATAGTATAGAAAACAACTTCTCACTTCTTTGTATTATAACTCTACCAGGTTGCATTATGATAAACCTCCTTTACCTGACTGTTTCTCACTGATGGCAGCTTTCAAATCTGTGTAGGAGTGCTGTGTTGCACGTAGGAAAAACAGGCATTTGCTTTGCAGAGGTTGCATTCTGATTTTGCTGCAAAGAATTTAGTGTTGCACTAAATTGTTGATCTTCCCCAGGTCACAAAACCTTTTGGACTCCAGGTACTCGAGGTTCCCTGACTGGGAGGAATCATGGTGTGGTTGGTGTGAGGAAAATATGAAGTGACTTTTTGCTGAAATAGCTCCTTCCAGTGCAGGGAGGGCTGTGCCCCCTGAAGAACAGAATGTAGTCCTGTTAGTTCAGGCTGCTTTAAATGAAACTCCAACCAACATGTGCGCCTCGAACAGCTCAGATTTAGCTCTGCTGCTCAAGAGGGGTTTGACAGCTCTGGAGAGGAACATGTTTGGAATCTAAAGCAATTTGGGACTCTTTCACTGGAGATGCTATTACTGCTTCTCAGAAATTTCTTTCCCATGCAGAGTGCACTCTCTTCCCAGCACTTTGGATTTTATTGGTGATTGAAACCCCGTTTAGGTTTGGAGCTCTGCTATAGCAGTGTCTGCACATACTTACTGGACTAATGAATATTGAAATGATGTGAAATTCAAACTCCCCTTTCAGCAGTAGCAGTTCTTTATATTCAAATACACGAGTTCTATCTAATCTGAAGAGAGCAACTGCTAAATTTGTTCCTAAATTGACATGTCAATATTTATTGCACAGAGGTTTCTTGCCTTGTATTTTTCTAAGTTATGTGTGACACTGCGTAAAACAGTTCTGGGTGGTATTTCACTTCATTAGTTTTTCCTCAGTGGATAAAAGTGCTAAAAATCAGCTACTTTGAGGTTCTTGCATGTCAGAGTTGCAAAGCCAGCAGTTTAAAAGCATACACTTCTGTGCTGTATGAAATTCATACTAAGTATCTGAGCAGTTTTAAATGTTGTTATTTAGACTTATGTTTGTTTGATAACAGTGTAACTATTATTATTAGTCTGTTGCACAGCCTTTACTGAAGTAAAATCTGCCTTCACGTGCTCTGTAGTTCACAACATCAGTACTTGATCAACATTAAACATTTCTTACATCAAGTATGCTGTCTGTTTAACAACGGGGAGAGGAAAGTATGACTTGCTTTCAGGCGTTTTTAAATAGCTGAAAATATCTTGTGGGTTCCAGGTGTGATGGTCTGTAAGGCGAGGTAATATCTGAGCAGTTCAGTTTCAGTTTCCATCATCCAGGCTGAGACCAGCACTGTTTTGTCATGAAACTGTAGGAGTGATGGAAACCCAAGGAAAAATGGTGAAAATTTTCATTTTTAGTTCTTCATGGAGGGATTTTAAAACATCATTAGCCAAGATGACGTTATTAATAGACTCCAAAAACACTTAGTAATATCCTTATTACTAACCTGCTGATGCAGTAAGTGCTGAGCATCTGAAGTAGTTTGCTGTCCTCCACAGTGGCAAGCCCACCAAAATGGGAACTAGAGCCGATCCTCTACTGGTAAAACTTAAAACAAAGCTTAAACAGTGAAACCTAAGATACTGGCTTCAGTTTGCCTTGTGAGCAATTGGAAGCTGTTTCCTGTAGTGTCCGTGGGTACTTTTTATCGCCCCTCTCCAAATGACTAGGAAATCTGTTTGTATGGATTATTAATTTAAGGGGAGGTTGTTGCTTTAATCGGAATGAGTGCCATGCCAGACATCATGTAGTTGTGAGTTGCCAGGCTCCAGTGCATTTTGTGATTTTTATTCTTGCTTTCCTGTTAAAAATAACAATAAAAAAAAGTGTTGTAAATAGTAGTTTGAATTTTGAAATTATGATTATGAAGCAGGACCCAAGAAATAATCCAGGTCTTAGGGGAAATAAGCGATTGTACATTTGGAAGCTGCTGCTCAGGGCAGCACTAAGATACACTGGGGGACTGGGTGGGTGGGAGGAAATAGTGGAGGGTACAAACTGATTCTCCAGTCATCCCTCTTGTTTCAGATTTCAGGCAGAGCATAACAGAACATGAACATGTGCTTTTCTATTTATTTTTTTTTTAATGTTGGTTTGCTGGGGGATTAAATTTGTCTGATTCAGGCATGGGGAATCTGAGTACATACCTGGTGCATAAGTGTATCCAGGTGAGTTCTGAGCGGGCATGTACACAGTGAGCACTGACTTCGGTGGTGGTGCTGCCTGTGGGAGCCCGTGCAACGTGTTTGGGACGAGTCTCTCACTGCCTTTTCCTGCTGGCACAGGGTGCCCAGAGAAGCTGTGGCTGCCCCGTCCCTGGAAGTGTCCAAGGCCAGGTTGGATGGGGCTTGGAACAATCTGGGCTAGTGGGAGGTGTCCCTGCCCATGGCAAGGGTGGGGGACTGGATGGACTTTAAGGTTCTTCCCAACCCAAACTATTCTGAGATTCAGTGTTGCTGTTTGTGGACCTCCAGTGTGAACAAATTGATGAAATGCAGTCCATATATTGTAGTTTTTGTGGCGCATATCAAAATGGGAAGACATTTCTTCTTAATCTGGAATACAGCAGACTTCAATGTGTGAATAACCACCAAGATTCAAATGCTTGATATTAACTGTACTTGCAGGTTAAACTAAAAGTGAGATTTAGTGTTTGTCTTAGGTTACTTATGTCTTATCCCAAGTTGAAGTGACTGTGCTTTCTGGCTTTAACTTATGTGTTTTGTTGTTACTCTCTGGAAAAGCTGCAGGATTAAATATCAGATGCTTTTGAGTGAGCACATGAAAAGTACAGCTCAAGAGAAAAGCCTTGAACCATTAACTTCTGAGGAGAACTTCTATTCCCCCCAGGCAAAGAGGGAGACCTGCTGTGGATCAGCTGATGTTGTTGGAACAAATGTGTTGTGAGGCTTTAGGTTTTTCAGGGAGTGTGCTGGGCTTTTCCCACCGTTTGCTTTGGGGGATTAGTTAAAAGCAGCAGGCAATAATGCTGATACAAGAGTTCATGCTGCTGTGTACACACATCACTGTTTTTATTTCTGTTTAAATTGGCAAATGAGTCTTACTCCCTAAGAAGAGGGGGCATTTGGCAGTCCACTGGATTGGACACTGGATTTGCTTTTGCTCAACTCAGGCACTTGGGAAAAGGAAACACTTCAGAACATGGGTTGCTGTGTTTATGTTCTGCATTGTCCTGACAGGCACAAAATGGCAACTGTGGTTTCTGGAAGGTGACATGGGTGCTCAGGGTGTTTTCACAAGTCTTATTTTCCAGTGAGGTTTATTATCCTGCACTTGAGGTAGCCATGGTCTTAGTCTTGACTTTGCCACCTGAAGGGAGAGATTTGTGTCTTAGATCATGTTGAGAAGACTGATAGGCGAATATGAGGTATGTCATTAATTGCTAATATTTAAGGGATGTGCTTAGAACTGTCAGGCTCCAGTATGTTTGTAAGTGAAATTAAAAAACCCACACTTTTTTTGGCTGATGGTAGAGGTTTGGAGAAGTGCCAGGTGGCTGAACAGCTTCTCCCCAGACCTCAGGAATACTGTTCTCTGCTGTGTCACCTCTGGGAGGTGGGTTTGTCCCTACCAATAAGCAAGGTGAATGACAGTGCTGATATTTTTGGCAAATCTTTGAAGAAAAGATAATGTAAGCTCCAAAACGTCTCAGAACTCACAGTTGCATCTCAACTGTGTGACCTTTTGCTGACAGTGCATTTCAGATATCCTTTTCTGCAATGGTTAGTTTTTATGTGAAGGGTTTTCTTTGTGACCTTCATACCCATGGCTTTACATCGTTTGTGGAACAAATCTAAAATGATTGCTTAGTAATCTACAATGGATAAAGTTTTCTGTCCTGAGAGAGAAAGCATTGTATTAAATAGTTTTGGTAATCCTAACATCTGTGGGAGTGAGGGATTTGTCTTCTGTTATTAGTTTTTGTCCTTGACTGCCTCCAAGCAGTGTTTGTACTTCGTGTCACCTGTGCTGGAGGGCAGCTGTAGCTCCACTTCTCTTTTGTATTACTGGTCCTCACACCATGAAATACTTGAGCAAAGGCAGTGCCAGATGTGGACAAGCTGAGGTGCTGCTGATGTTTGTGTACAGATTTCTGTATCATCAAGACTTCAGTAGAGTTTCCTGGGTGTTGTCTGTGTCTGGAGAGACAGGTGCTCGTGGAGGGTGAGAGGGTGTCCTGCAGGGGCCAGGAGAGCAGAGGGTGAAGGGCAGAGATCCTGAACGCTGCCTTGAAGTCTCTCTGGTTTGGGAATGGCCCTGGGAGCCAGGTGAGAGCACTGGTGTGATGAGTTGTACCTCTCTGGGCAAACAGCTTGGCCTGGGTTCCTCCCCCCCTGCCTGGTGCTGGTGGGGTGTGTTTTGGGGGCCCTTCTGTCTTTTTTGTGTGGTTTGGTTTTTCTTTGTAAAGTCTAAATTCCTCCCTGGCACTGGCGAGGGCACCAGGAGTGCTCTGTGCAGCTCCCCAGGGCAAGGGAGACACGGGCATAGTGGAGAGAACCCAACAGAGTGATTTGAACTGGGGACTCTTATGTCTATAAGGAAAGACTTTTCAGCTACTTCTTAGTCCTGTGGACAGAGCTTTTGATCTGTGGTTGTTGGCAATTAATTTGTGCTTCTGTGCAATTGTGATAAGGTTATAAATGCTGTGTGAATCCTGTGACACAGCTTAAAAAGAAGGTAACAGTGCTGTCTCTGATGTATTTTGGCTACCAGGAACCTGTGATCTCTTAGAAAGTTTGTTTTAAATTCGTGATTCCAAGGTGGAAACAGCAAGGCTGTCAGGTTTCCTTGTTGGTAGCGAGTCCATTGTGGGCAGCTGGCAATTCCAAAGCCCTCTGGAAGTATTTAATATCTTTTTTTAAAGTGGATGGAAGCAGATGTGTTGTTTAATCAGTATGTGCACGTTCAACCTCATTAATGCCATTTCAGGATTCTGACTAATATACTTGGAGCCTGTATAAAGGTACAGATGAAAGGCTGTTAAGATGGCAATGCGTTTCTAACCCAGGGAATGACTTGTTCTTTGACTTCTCTTTTTTATCGATTAAATAAGCTTCATTTAACCACTTCAGGAAGCAAGTGTTAAAACCACAGGGTTGATGTGTGTGAAATGTGCAAATTCAGTGTCTCCTTTAGTAACTTTATTTATGTAGTTGGATAATGAATGTAAACCTAACCATTAGAATTGAATCTATAGCTTTAGCTTTTTCCTTTTTCTTTTTTTTTTTAATTATTTGTGAAGGGATTGAAGAACTGTTTATAGCTTAAACCAGATCAGTGCCCAACACAATTTAACGTGAAGCCTTGACTTGAACTTGGCATTGATTACGTTTTCTATGAAACTAAAACTGCCAGTGAAGCTCTTCCTGGTGGTAGATCTTGGATTAATTTATACCACTGCCTCTACACTTTGAAACTGTATTTTTCAGTGGCATAAGCAGAAGGAGCACAGACACAGCAAGACAGTCACTGTTGCAGGGTTTTGTAGTATCACTGCTTTGTTGCACAGATACAGGAGGTTCCAGTGTGAGATATCCATTATCTTTGTGTTCCAGCTTCCTGTGCTCAGGAGAGCAGCCAGCAATCCTGTCTTTTAGGTATCACAGCAACTGTGCTCTCCAGAGGAAATATGCTAAAAGCCTGGCACTGGGGTGCCCAGGCAGCAGCAGGGTAAATGGATCCCACTTAGCCTGCAGAGTGCTGCTGTGCCTGAGTTAACACCTTGTGAACCAGCAGCTTTCTGAGCTCTGGGGCAAACACCCATGACAGGTGTCTCGGCACCTCGCACAGGGAGGTGGCTGGCATGTCAATTTGTAGGAACATGGAACGCAAGGGGAGCAGAATGATGGATTAGATGTTAGACTGCAGCTGCCTGTCTGAAAAAGTGGATTTGCATATTTATATTGCCTATGAAATGTTTCGTTATTGAAAGATAACTTGTACACGGAATATAAAATCATCAATATTCTTCTGTATTCTGTGCTGTCAGAGCCTTTTCCTCTGTGGAGGTGCTGTTAGATGGAGTGCAAGCCTCGAGGCCTGGAGAGGCATCTCTGATCAGACCTGCTTTGCTGGGATAATCAAGCTGATGAACGGAAGGTATCCTCAAGTTCTCAGTTAGGGGTGTACCCAAAGGGTGGAGTGGGGATGGCTGGTGTGTGGGCAGACAGGGAATTTTGTGCCTGGTTAAAATAATCTGGTTTTGGACTTAAAAGTTTCAGTGTGCATGTCGAAGAGATGTTATTTATCTCCTTTTTTTACCCCCTGTATCCATGGAACCTTTTGTTATACCTTCTCTAACAGCTGGAGCTGTGTCAGGGGAGGTTTAGGCTGGATCTCAGGAAAAGGCCCCCTAGGCTGCCAGAGCTCCAGGAGGATTTGGATGATCCTCTGGGGCACAGGTGGGATGGTTGGGGTGTCTGTGCAGGGCCAGGGGCTGGACTGGATGGTCCTTGTGGGTCCCTTCCTGCTCAGGGTATTCTGTGTTTCAGGAGGGTGATGGTGCTGTAAATGATCAGTGTTTTGATAGCTGCTGTTTTTCATCCAGCAGTGAATTTCCTCAGAGATAACCAGGCTAACTCAGGAAAACTAACTGGGGGAGTGGGGAAACAGTTTGAAATGTTCAAGGCTGGGAATGGATTAATAAACAAGGAGTTGAAATACATCTCCAGGACCAGGAAAGAATCTTAAATAAACTTGCCCAGACACTTAGCGAGGGAAGTGTTAGAGCTGTGTAACTCCACGATGGAGAGGATCTAAGAGTGTTCTCAAAGCATAGAAACAATTGTGGCATTTCAGCTTGAGTCTGCTGCTTTGAACTGGGTTAGCAGGTGCAGGGTGATGGAATGGCCCTTTTCCCCGCCTGCTTTCTCTGCTGTTACAGCCAGAATTAGTCATTCAGTGAAATTCCTTGAGGTGGCTTGAAGCTTGGTAGTAATTTTCATGTCACAAAGGCAAAAATCAGGTCATCCATTAGCCCTCAAGTGGCAACTGTATCACTCTTAAAGCAGTGAAGGAAACCAACTATAGCAGTAGGAACTGATGGCACTTCTTGTCATGGACTTGGCTTAACAAATTACCTGTGTTGCTTTGAAAACGTTGAGCTGCCTGCAGGATGCAAAGGATCTCTTGGAAACGAAGCCTTTAGTAATGCTGGAGTGAAAAGAAGCAGCAGCTGAGCTGCTGCCATGGGATTCTTAGGTTTGAATACTGATATCTTTGGTGAGTGACTGAGTGCTTTGTGATGAGCAAAGATGAGATAATAACTGATATTTACGTCGTATGAAACTGTTCTGCCCCTTGTACAGCTCACCTGTAGAGCTGGCAGGGCCTTATAATCAGGTGAAGGTGGCAGGAGGTGATGAATGTGACCTGATAAGAAATAAGCAAGAGTCAGAGAGGGGAGCTGGGCATGATCCCTGCAGTGACAGATGGCTCAATACCTGCTGGCGGTGGGAGGCAGGTTATACGGCAGGTGTGGAGTGCTCGACTAAAGACAGGCTCTGTGTCTCCGGTTTGGAGAACTCTTCAGCACTAAAACCGGAGTGATAGCTTGGAAAATCTTAACAGATGTGGGCATTTCATTGTGAGACTTCTGATAAAGCAGTTACAAATCTCTTTGTACCATCTCTGTGTCTGGCCAGAAGATATTATTGGTTGTACTGCCAAGGGTACAATTGTCAACTATCAAAGCTAATAAATAACGACAGTGAAGGAAAATAATATTCCTTTGCTGTCATGAACATAAAATCAATGATGTAGTAGAGTTTAAAAATGCTTTTGTAGGAAAGCTTTGTTAGTATTTTCAATACATGCTAAAAGATTAATAGGATTATTTTCTTTCAGTTGTGAATAAAGCTGAGTAATAGTTTCCCTTCAGAAAATTTGCTTTGGATTGCCATTCAGGCTTGGGGTCGAAAGCTTCCTGTGGGTCCCTGGGCCAGCTTCTGAACCTCTGGGCAGGGTGGGGCCAGGAGGATGGGACTGTGTGAATTGACCTGAGTGCCCCCAGCCCCTGGAGCCGCAGCCCGAGCACACGGGGGGCTCAGCGCCAGCCCTGCATCATCGCTTCTCTGGCACAGTCCTGTGCCCGGAATGTGCATCCCTGCGCTCACCCTTGGAGCTGAGGAAATGCCAGCAGGGAGGAGCCCAAACAAGCCGTGCAGAACCATCCCTGTACCCGGAGGCGACTCATCTCTTTAGTCCCATTTCGTTACTTTTCTTATGCAAAGTAAGAGGCTCATTTTAACCTGCATTAATTAAGCTCCAAGAACGCTTCACCGCTCTGAGGTTGCGGCATTGAACAGCGTGTAGATGTGTAACAACACCTGAGTTCATGGGCGGGAGGACCTGGCTGTTGACTTAGCTTGAAAAATAACCCCAGGTGGGGGGTGTGTTGGTGTGGGGATGGCAGTGGCAGCCAGGTGACCAACATTTACACAGACACCTGCCTTGATAAGCCCTTCATGCTGTTCAGTCTGGTACTTTAGCTGAGGTCGGGAGACCTGCGTGGCTTCCAAAAAGACATCACTGCTCTGGGAATATTTTCCTTACTGGAACATCTTGCTTGCTGCCTAATAGGATTCAGTCAGAGGGTTGCTGGTGTGATTTATGATGCTAATTGCTGTGGTGGTTGATGTGAACTGCATGTACTAATTGCTCACTTGCTAATCCCCTCCAAATTATCTGAAAAAAAGCTTTTAAGATGGAGCATGACACAGGTTTTAAAACATAAACAACTGGAGGCCCCTGTTTTCCTTTAAATGCCTAATCCAAATGCTGGTCCATTTTAGTCACTGTAAAGATAAAGGGAAAATTCAGTGGCTTTCATGTGGCTCATTGTTATTCTTTGTGATGTTTAAACAACTGCTGGAAAAATATTTTTCCAGAGCATGCTTTTTTCCGCCTTAAGCTGGAAAAGTACCATTATCTATATAGTAATAATTTTTACATTGCTGTTATCTATATGGTGAAGGTAGAATATGTGTGATAGTTGTCTGTGCAGTTTTAGGTAATGAAAGGCATGCTGTGCCATTTGAATTGGTGTTGATGGGGGTGCACCAGAAACTGCAGTGGGAAAACATAAGGAAAATAAAATAGGGACAATTCCTGCAGTGTTATTGGGATAAAAATAAATGTATTTTTACTGTCTGTGATCCTGGTAAAGGAAATGGGCATTGAGTATTTTACTTACTGTGTAAACTAATGGACTTTAAAGTAAACTAGAGAGCTTTTATTTCTGGGCTGATAGGGAAAATCCTAATGTTAGCTCATGGAATGCAATAGTCTAAAGAGGTAACTTTGACCTTTCCTTAAATCAGGCCAGAGCTGTTCCAGGGGGAAGCTGGTTCTTCAGTACTGAGAGTTGTGCAGGCTCTGTGTGAATGGGGAGGAGCTCTTTGCTTTTCTGACATTACATTGAAGAGGGTGTTGGACAAAATGAACATTAATCCATCTCAAAGTTAATATTTCAAGGTGATTTAGACTCTTTAGTCATATCAAGTTTTCCAGTTTGAGCCTTACTGGCTTGCTCTCACAGCAAGCACTGAAATGAGACCACAGACAGCTGAAAGAAATTAGCCAATTTGGAAGAAAAAACCCATTTAAATACAGGTGTTTGGCTGTGATTTGAACATAGGCTGTCAACAGCAAGAGGCAAAATACCTCAGTGACCTAAAAAGTGCAAGTATGTCCCTTGAGGGATTACTTGATGTTAGGTAATGACATGCTATTAAAATTAAAACTCATGTCTATATCCCTTGATTTGCTAACTAGGCCAGAAGCTTTTTAAAAACTCCATAGATAAACGGGGAAAATGACTTTTCCCAGAATTTTTAGGGAGCCTACTGGTGGTGTTTCAGGTTATTATTGTTTAAGTTTGTATGTAAATAAGGTGAACCAACTACCTGCTAGAAACCTGAGTACAAATATCATCTCAGAAGAATCAAGACTACAGTGTTCTAGGAGTTGTCTGGGATTGCTGAATTCCAGTGAAAGGTGCTGGCAGAGGACCCTGTGCAAGGCTGAGGTGTTTCCCCTGGGTTGCCTGCCATTCTCCAGCTGGTTTGGGGTGGTTTTCATGCTGTTCCTCTCCTCAGCACTTGGGAGTATTGCCTACAAGGCAAGTGGGGATATTTGATTAAAGCTGCTGAGTGATGACACATCAGCTAAATGAAACACAGATAAATAGATCCAATTATGAATGGGATTAAGTCTTTTGAAAACAAGATCATTGAGGCTGTAATTAAAAAGATCAGCCCAAAACAACAACCTGCTACGAACAGGTATGGAATAGCTGTATAAAATTGCTCTTCCTGGATATGAACTTACTGCCTTGGCACCAGTCTCTTGTTTGCCTCTGTGAATGTGTTGATCACATCAATAAAAAGGCTGTTCCTAACTAAGTCAGTCAGCAGAGACAGAACATTTATCATCCTCAGGGGAACATATTCCCTATGCAGTGGTTTAGATGCAGGTTTCACTGGGAGTAGCGGGTGGAGAGCACTTCAGGGTGCCAGAAACCCCCCTACTACCCTGTGGCTGTCTAGTTGGGCTGATTCCTGCTAACCACTCTCGTGTCCTTGGGGTGTCTATTGTCTAATTCTAGTCCAGTCTTTTAAGGCAGAACTTAAAACCTGGTCTAAGATGATAGTCCAGTAAGCACCTTGAAAATGTTGCCTCTGTAATTGTGACAGTGGCTCCTTTGTTGGCATCCAGGGTGGGTTTTGTGTTGGATGCTGTGGCCAAGCTACTGCAGAAGCCATTCTACATCACATAGAGCGAACTGAAGGCCCAGTGTGGTCACTGCTGGGGCTGGAGTTAGAACCAGTTACTAAAACAATTTATATACAGATGTGGCTGTGGAGGGCACAAAAAACCTGAGTAGTTCCATTCCCACCTGGAATTTGAATATGGGGGAGCTGGATATGAGAGAGCTTCCCGAGGTTTGATCTTCTCCTGGGGAAGGTGGACGAGCAGAAGCTTTGATGCTGATCAGTGATGTGAGATGCAAAATCATCCCTTAGTGACAGAGCCATAACAGCTTGTAAGTAACTCCTGTAAAGCTGTACAAATGGAGTTTAATGGGCAAGGTAGCTATATACATTTGAGTTGTGGGATAGGCAGTGTTTTCCTTACTTGCAAGGATCATTTTGTACTTAGTTTGCCTCCAAGCAGGGCAAACAGGCCATTGAGACATTGGAATACAGAGGCCTCAGTGTACTTTGCTTTGATTCTGTCAAACTTCTGGAGTGGTTGCAGGCTGTTGGCTTTTGGAAATAAAAAGAAGCCAAATTCTCATAATACTCCAAGACCAGCAACTGTTCTGGGAGACTTTGAGATATCAACCAAAATGCCATAACGTGAGAATTTTGAAGGTTTCTGGATTATCACTTGCATCTGCTGGGATGCTGTGAAGGGCTTTGATGCTGGACCTGGTTCTGCTTCTGCTCTCCGTGACTGCCAACTTTCAGGCTGATTTCTGTATTCAGTCAGTTCTATGTACTCTGCAATAATGAGCAGCTGAATTCAAAGCAGAGATTTTTAACTACAAGTAAACTATGGCACTTGTTTAATTTGCGTCTTCCATCCACTTGTCAGGAAATGCATGAATTTGCAGTTAACTTTTAAGTGTTTAAATTAAAAAGTAGAGTATTAATTTCCTGAGAAGAAGAGTAAATCAAGTTACTTGTATTTATGTTGTAGTCAAGTGAGATGTGACAGGGGAGTATTTGTTGGAAGGAATAGGTAAAGTGCCTTGCTAATGACAAATTGTGATGCTGGATGAAATAATTGAGGTACAAAATCAGATCTGTGTTCTGTAACATGGTGTTTTCCATCCAGTGCCTCAACTGGCTTGCACAAAAGGAAGCAAACTGTTGTACCTTGTGCTCTGTGTTTACTCTTCAGGAGGTGAAAGCTTTATGTTGACAAAAGGACAAGGGATTTGCTGTCATCTTGTAACATGTGGCTGATTGCTAATCTTAGGGAAGTGATGTATGGAGCAGATGAGGCCTGATTAATAATGAATAAAGTTGCTGCAGAGTCTTTTTGGGGGAAAAAAATTAAGCTTTTATTGCAATTCTCTTTAAACTCTCACAGAGTAGAGCCTCTTTAAGTTAGTCAGGAAAGCAAAGCCTGTAACCTGAGGGTTCTATTTCTCTGCTTCTTTGTGCCTTAGAATTCCTACAAACTCCATTCAACCTGAATTCAAAATGAGGTGATGTGCTGCTTGATTCCCAGGCTGGATTTAGCTGAAAATGATACTAGAAACGTGAAAGGCTTATGGTAAAGAGGAGGCACAGAGGATAAACTTGCCAAAAACAGTTGTAGATCTTGCTGGTCTGAGAGCTTTAGAGTGGGTGAGTCTGTGCTGCTTCATTTGGTGTTGCAGAGCTGGTGGGTGCTGGGGGCGTTGCTGGCTCTCTTCAGAGTTGCTGTCTTACACCTAAACCTCCTTTTCCTTAAGGAACAGAGGCAAGGGGGATGGTGCACAGGAGCTCAGTGGGATATAAAAGAACTTGGAGGCTGTAACAAACTTGAACCAGTTTCTCTGGGAGGTGTGTGTGTGTTCCCTTTACCTGTAGCTGGTGATAAATATGTTGAACTGGAGTTGCTTGTGTGATCAGCAGTCTGAGGTTTTAATTAACCTTGCCAGAATGCTCTTATTATGTGTTGTCTTTATGCCTTCTTTTCAGTTCTGTGCAAGTGACAGTACTGCAAGGCATGCAGCTAAACACGCTTCTTGTTTACAGCAAGGAGAAATTTATCATGCAAAAAAGTGCTGAAAGATGGTACAGCATGGTGTGTTTAGGCTGCTTGGATGTGTAGGGGTCGGAGCTGAACACACAGTTCCAGGGACTGCTCACTCCTGCTCTCCTAAGTATCTGCTGGTGTCTGCAGTTGTTAAAAGGGAAAGGCAAGTTAGAGGTTGGCTTTTTACAAGGATGTGTCCTGACAGGACAGGGGGGAAACAGCTTTAAAAGAGAGTAGGTTGAGGTTAAATTTAAGGAAGAAGTTTTTTACAGTGAGGGTGGGCAGGCCCTGGCACAGGGTCCCCAGACAAGCTGTGGCTGCCCCATCCCTGGGAGTGTCCAAGGCTGGACGGGGCTTGGAGCAACCTGGGCTGGTGGAAGGTGTCTCTGCCCATGGCAGGGGGTGGGATTGGATGGTCTTTCAGCTCTCTTCCAACCCAAGCCCTTCTGTGATATTAAGGAAAGGCTATCTAGTCTTCATTTTAATCTTGTGATTGACCTTGACTTTCCAGAGTTTATCTTTTGGAGGATGATCAAGTTGTCTGTTGGAGACTCGTGAGTGAAAGGGACAGTTTGTTGCTGCCTGGCACCCACTGTAGTGAAGAATGAAGAATTTGTATCACTTGGTAAATATGCACTGTGCCTTAGACTTGAGTGAAATGAGAGAGACTTTCCTGAAGTCAAATTGGCTTATGTTTTTCAGTGCTGCCACTTTGTATGGTATAATGTAAGTAATTTTACAATTAATGGGTAGCTGTGGTAATCCCTTAATGTTGAGATAATGGCAGCACTTAGAGGAGCAACAGCTGGCCAAAGCATTCAATTAAGTTTTGCATTGGACAGTTGGCCTTTTCTGGAAAAATAGTTCTGTATCCCAATGTTCATGAACACTTGAGTCCCGGGTACATTTGACTGGATCTCCCTGCACTCAATCCCTCCTCCCCTTGTCTGTCTGCACTGCAAAATCCAACTGCTCTGTATCTGCTGCCTTCTGTCAGTGAGTGTGGAAAACCACATAGTGCTGTGGAGAGGAGGATTCTGCCAAGGTGAACTTTCCATGGAGACATTTATCAGGAAATTTCATTGAATGAAAAAATAAGCTAATGGGGCAACAGAGATCAACCTCCTCATGGTGTCCTAAGACTTTTTTTTGCCCAGCTGCCCTGATACCCAAGGGCTTGGGCAGTTTGAGAAGTGATGCCTGCAGTATATTCCAGTTGGAGCAGTAACCCTGCTCCAAACATGCTCCTAAGCTTTGAAGAAATGTGGTCTTGTATTTCAGTGAGTAACACAGGATTTATGTTTTCAGGTTTTCAATACAGGCTAAATTTACATCACAACTTGAGGGATTAAGTGCTTGTAAGCAGAATGCCCAGTCCACAGGGTAAATCCACAGGTTTTCTTTGCTGTTGTACTTGCAGTAAAGCAAGGAGTGCCTGGAAGTGTTATTTACCTTATTTTCTAAATATTCAGGGTTCAAATCACTTACTGAGATTTTTTTTTTAATTGTCAAAGTGCTCAGAGGAGATAAATGGTATAACTGACTGTAATGTCTGCTGCATTTCTCTTGAAGTCTCTTTCTGTCTAGTTGTCCTGGCTGTAGCCCTCCTAAAACGGGAGTCTAAAATGCTAAACTCTCACAAAAATGCTGCAGTGGTGGAAGAGCTGTAGATTCTGACTAGAGTTCTCTGTGTTCCCAAACACAAGGTAATCTGATTTCTAATGTGATACTGTTGGATATTCAGAATATGCAAACAGGAGGAGGTTTTCTCCTGCAGTGTATGTGTCCTTTGGAGTGTGAGGGACATCTGAGATGGATCTGTGGGTGCAACATTAGCAAGTTTTTTCCAGGTAGCTCTTGAAGCTGTACTTTTTCCTTTTTTTTGACAGCCACTGTGGCTGTACCAGTTTTAAAAGCAGATTTCCAATTGTTCATTGGCACTTTTAGCCTAGTACCTTCTGGGAATGGAGAAATGGCTTGGGGGTGTGACTAGAACACCACACCACGTCTGCTGCTTTGACAGTGGGGCAGGAATTCTCACTGAAGGAATAACTTTGTCAGTCTGGGTGTATCCTGACTGAGGAGCATCATTAGACACCAGTGTCACTCCTCAGCTGTTCAGTAAAGAAATGCTCTTCCCTATAGAATTTAACCATCTTCCAAGTAACTTAGGTGAGGTTTAATGAAAACACATTCTGACTTACTGCTGGGGAGTGTTGGCCTTTTTAGAATGCATGCAGCTAGCAGCTCTTGCTAATTTTAGATCGTGTGTTCTTGAAATGCCAGGAGTAGCTACATACTTAGTAAAACTGAAAATAAAGGGACTTTTCACTCGCTGGAAGATGTGTGAAAAACATGGTATGGTGCCCAAGTTCTGTGTTGAATTCCATCATGGCTGAGGCTCAGGAATTCTGGACTGACTTGCCCTGTGCAGTTTCTGTAGCAGTTTCAGTAGGGTTTCTGTGCAGTTTCAGTAGCTCCCAAACTTAAAGCAGTGTGGCTGTGCCTCAGTGTGTATTGAATGCAGCTCCCAATGCCGTGGCACAAGGAGCAGCACGTCAGACCTGAACGCTGTGTTGGCACCCAGTGAAAATGGAAGAGGAATTAGTGTAACAAGTGAGCATGTCCTGGAAGTTGAATCATCTCACTGAAAGCTTATTTCAGTTCACAATAACTCACTGTTTGCCCGAAAGAATTAGAACTTCCATTTGTCTTGAACCACAGTGAAGAATTGTGTAGCAGGTTGCTACTGGTTCATGTCTGAACAGAATTCTGAATGGTTGTTGCTTGGGTTGTGACACTGTCAGTGTGTAACGTGGCTAAAACAACTTGGCCTCCATTACTGCAGCTGCAGAACTTCGCAGCTTTGCAGGAGGAGTGTTTAATTCTCTGACTTTTAAATGAAGACTTATTTCAAGGCTGACAGTGAACAGCAAAGGATTGATGTCAAGAACAGAGACACTGATATGTCACTGGGTAATTTGAAAGGGTGACAACAAGACAAGTTCAGTGAAAAGCCAACAGAGTGAATTTTGGGCGTGTTTGGATGTCTTTTAGAGCTCTTAAATCTGTGAGCTGGAGATGATGGCAGAATGAACCCCTGCTCTGCTGTCCTGCAGGGGATAATCAGTTGTGTACACAAGATTTGATCTTGCTGGCAAGGTCAGGAGTAGCTCAGTGATCCAAAACTGGGTGGCCATCATTTCTGGCACATGTGTCTGGGCAACCTTGATAAGGGAAAGCCCTCTGGGGTTTTAAACTGAAAGAGTAGATTTAGTCTGGATATTAGGAAGAAATTATTCCTTGGGAGGGTGGGCAGGCCCTGGCACAGGCTGCCCAGGGAAGCTGTGGCTGCCCCAGCCCTGGAAGTTCCCAAGGCTGGGATGGACGGGGCTTGGATCACCCTGGGCTGGTGGAAGGTGTCCCTGCCCATGGCAGGGGGTGGAGTGAGATGATCTTTAAGGTCCCTTCCAGCCCAAGCCATTGTAGGATGAAGTTTTGCTCATCCCTATAATTGTGCTCCCTTCGTGTGCCTTAAGAGGTCTCTCTGTGCTGGGTTGTTGGCAGGCCCAGGCTGTTTGTGTGGGGACAGTGCCTGGAACACCTCGCCTCTCTCCAGGCTGACCATTAGAGCCTTTATTAAACAAAAAACCCAAACGAAAACTTGCCGCTGGTTTCAAAGGTTTTCTGTGAAGTGGGGACAGTGCTCATGGTCTTCATCTCTTGTGACAGAGAAGTACCTGCTTGAAAAAGGAACTTTCTGCCTGTGTGGGGTCTGGAAACCGGGCTAGGTGGGCTGCTTTCAGAAGCCTTGGGGGTCACAGCACTTTGCCAAGGGCAGGAGCTGCAGTGTCACTGTTGGAGTGGGGTGTGGGTGGCAGCCCAGGCTGTGTGAGGAGGGCGAGGGCAGGGCAGGGTGCTGCCCCTCAGAGCCAGGGCTGCTGCCTCTGTGATATTCATTAGTTGTCACAGCATTTAAGGTTACCTGTTCCTCAGGTTACCTGAAAAGAAACACCTGCTGTTCAGAAGGGGGTTTTGTTCCTCTCTGTCCAGGACAAGGGATTTATCACCAGGTGTTTGTAAATAGACAGGCAGTGTGTACTGAATGCCTGAGTCTGATCAAGTGCTTGATCCTGTAATCACTTGCAGTGATTATCTTTATAAACAAATCTGCCAAATGCTATGTTATTTCCTAGAAATACACAGCAAGCTATTGTGCTGGGCTGGTGCTTGTTTGTCAACAGGAAAGGAAGTGTAAGTGTTTTCTTGTGGAAACACTTCATTTGGCACTGGAAGCCTGGCTGGGTTTGGTTGGTTTGTGGGCTCAGCCAGGTGGACGGGACACAGCGCTGAGCAGGAAGAGCCATTTATGTTTTGGCTGAGCTGTAACACTGCAGAAGGCACCAGTGTGTGGTTTGAGGCTGTGGCTGAGTTGGGCACCTCCAGCAGCCCGTTCAGAAGGCAGAGGTGCCTCTGAGCCATGGTGTGTGTGCTCATCAGGGCAGCCTTGAATCTCCCTTGGTGGCTGCTGCTGCTCAGAGCTCAGTTTTGTTGTCCCCAGGTTTTGTGGACCAGCAGAATTCCTTCGCTCCTGAGTCATGTCTGAGAGCGATTGTGACTGAGCTGCTTGGAGAAGAGTTTAAGCAAAACTTTTTAGGACTTGGTCAGATGCTTGCTTGGCTGTGACTGTTGCAAGATGAGAACTGCAATAATAAATATTGCAAAGAAAGTGGATCTTATTGCATGCTCTGAGCAGTTGTTATGAGAATGACTTAATTAGATTTCTGGGAAAGAGATGATGAACAGTCTATTGTGGCTGAGCTGGGAGAGAAGCATTTAGACTTTGGCCTAGTGACTCTGCAGAGAAAAGAATTTGTATTGACTTTGTGCAACTGAAGTGAAATACAATAAGTCACAATACCAGGAGAGTCCTGTACTACTGTAACTGACTGGGACTTGGCTGGATTTGTTTGTTTGCTTTTCAGGAATGACAGAGTCAGGCTAATGATTATTAAACCTTTGCCCAAGAGCAGTGAGAATTACTATGGAGGAATGTCAGATGCTTCTTTTAAACACTGGTAAATACAATATAAGGAACAAGCCATGGAGCTGTTACTCAACTCTGAATTAGGGTTTTCAGCTTATGCTTAGTATTAAAAACAAAGAGTAACTGAGTGCCACTATCTTAATGATGTCTCTTTGCTTCTTGGAGGAGCTTTCTAAGGAGTTCCTGCCTCCTTAGCATTAATTGCTACTCTTGGAGATGGACTGAGGTTCTCTGAAAGGTCTTGAGGATGTTTTGGGCTTTTATTAGTGTTTATTTGCATGGAAGGGCAGATGATAAGCGGAGAAGTGAAGTGGGAGGTGGGCACCTGTCCAAGCCAATAAACACACTCGGAGAAGTAATTAGGATTTGTAAGGAAGGGGGAGGTGAGGTGCATCTGTAGCCACTGGCTCAGGAGTTTATTTAGTGTGGGAGATTAATTATTGAAGGCAGATGTTCTTAGAGCATTCTAGTTCTATGCTAATGGAACAGGGGGTGATTAACATGATGGGTGGGGAGGAAATGCAAAAAGCATCCTAAACTACTGGGAATTGTTGCTCTTGAGAGTGGGTTCCAGTGAGGGGAGGCTTCAGTTCAACCTCAGTTTACCTTAAATTGAACAAGCCTGTTGAGTTTAGGCTTTGTCTTTTTGTGCCTCTCATTCTTTTTCTTTCGTAAATTTGTTATTCCTAACTAAACATAGCACAGATTTGGTCCAATATCTTCCCAGCTAGGAACTCTGTTACAGGGAATTCCCCACATGAAGATGGGGGAAGCACTATGAGGCGTGGGCTGTGGCAGCTATAATTGGCTGTGCTAGCTATAGTTGGCTGTGCCAAATGGAATATGGACCAGTTAATCAAATACAATAATTTAATGGATTTCCAAATCCTTTCTCTGGCAAACTCCTGAATTTTGAATTTCGGTGGGTTTTGGAAATAGCAGCATTTATTATATTCTGTAATAATCTAGATCTGTCTCACTGGTTTGTTCTCATACTAAAAAACCAAACTGACATCAACTCCTTTTTCAATATCTCTTTGTTCTTGTTAGGGGTGAGTTTCTTTGGCAGGCTGCTTTGAGTGAGACGTGCTTTGGCAGGCAGCTTCAGAAACAGAGCTCTGTAACACCTAGGTTTTAGCATAACAATGGCTGATGGATGAAAACTGTGTGGAAATGTTGACGTGAAGCATAAGCCAGGATGGTGACAAAAGGATCTACAGTATGTATAGATATAGAGCAAAGGTATGGAAAATGTAAAGAAAAGCAACACAATTTTATGGAATTGTAGATTGTGAAGTTATTGGAAGGGACCTTAAAGATCATCCAGTGCCACTCCCTGCTGTGGGCAGGGACACCTTCCACCAGCCCAGGGTGCTCCAATCCCCATCCAGTCTGGCCTTGGACACTTCCAGGGATCCAGGGGCAGCCACAGCTGCTCTGCCCAACCTGTGCCAGGGCCCCTTACCGAATATTCAAAGATACTATTATTTTGGAATAACACACAAGGAGATACCTGTCTGCAACTCCTGTTAAGCTTTTTAAAGCTCAGCTTGGAACTTTGATGGTTTAAAGATAAATACACAGAATGGGCTGTATTGATCCTTTGCCTGAGACACAGCTCTGCCAGGGGCAGGGGTCCTGCAGGGTGCTCACTTCTGCCACTGTAGTTGATTTAGGGCACTCTGAAACCCTGAAGTATTTTGAGGATGAGCTGCTCAGTTCATGACTGTGCATTTTGTGGTTTGCCTCACATCCAAGGCATCTGTGGGAATGAGGGTTGGAGACGTTGGCTACAAAAGCACTTGGAAAGCAGATCTCCTGACAAGCCCGTGGTTTAATTCCGACTGACCTTTGTGGCTAAAACAGCCAAGTGCAGCTGCCTGTTCACTTGAACTGTGTGTTGTTTGAGTAGTCAGGGCACAGCTGATGTGCAGAAGCAAGATGGTTTTAAAATTTCAAATAGTTAATACAAAATTCTTCTCTTTGAGGCCCTGGCACAGGTTGGGCAGAATAGCTGTGGCTGCCCCATCCCACCCTGGGAGTGTCCAAGGCCAGGCTGGATGGGGCTTGGAGCACCCTGGGCTGGTGGAAGGTGTTCCTGCCCATGGCAGGGGGTGGCACTGGGTGGACTTTAAGGTCCCTTCCAGCCCAAACCATTCTGTGGTAAATGGTCTGTCATATCTTGGTTGTGGAAAATAGAAGGCTTTGCTGTCTGATGGGGGAATGAGGGAGAGCTGAAGGTGTTGCTCAAGGATTAGCCCTGCAGGTGTTTTCTGCAGCTTAGACCAGCCCTCTGGTGCATCACCAACACCCAGCAAGCTGCCAATATGCAATGCTGAGTAATAGATGAATTACGTTTATCAGATTATAATAACAGAAAAGCCTTTTAAATAATGATGAGGACTTCATTCTGTTGAGTTGGCTAAGAGCGTTCATGTTGTAACCATCAGCTATAAAATCATTCCAACACGGAGGAATTAACTTCCTTAGCTGATAACTAGTAACTAATGCTGGGGGAAATCAATGTCTCATACTTGCAAAGATACAAATGGTTTACTCTAGGTAACAGATATAACTGAAAGAAATGTGTAGAGTGTTTACATCTGCATTTTAAATAATTATAAAACGTTCCATGGCTGCTTAAAATAATTATGTAACATACTCATGATGTAATACTTGCTAAAGGGTTCAAAACTAACCAAATGGTGATAATTGAAGAGTAAATTGAAAATCCTCAAGTGGGTGGAAACACAGCATTTTGAACATATTTTCACCTGGAAATAAATAGTAGCTCTGAGTCAATAAACATCCTGACATGACTCTTATACTGCAGAAAGTAAAAGGCCAAAACTGCACCATTAACACTTGGAAAGGAGAAACTAGAGAGAGGAAAAAGGCTGAAGAATTCTATTGAGCTTATTTTCTTCTGAGTTGGCTTACTCAGTTTCATTTAATTTATTTTAACAACTGTAAAACTCTTCTAGGTGTTCTGTACTTAAAGCTTCAGCAATGGATGGAAGGCAATAAGAGTATCTATTGGCTGTTTTTTTTTAATGCTGTAAATGGAGATTGCAAATAGATGCAGAGTGCTGCTGAATCATGTTGGTTATGTTGAAAAGCATCTATGGGGCATTTGTAATCTGAGGAGTGGGTAGATGGAAGGTTAAATTCTGTGGGATCTCTGTATTAATTTCCTGACTTAAACAGGTAGATAACTTACAGCCTTGTGCAATTTTAAAGGACTGAGGTGCAATTTTACTTTCTTGCTGTGGATTACAGAATTAGTTCTTAAAGTATGATGCATACACTTTTTCGGCTGAGCTCAAATCTGCATGAGCATCATGCTAAGAATTAGAAGGAGAAGGCAATAAAAGAAAGCACCTAGATGAGGGATTTGTGTAAGAAATAATAGAACATGGCTTCTGCTTTAGGTTAGGTTGTGCCTCTGATGCTTTCCAGTTAGTCCTGTTTCTGATCCCCTGTGTTCCACTTTGAAACATCTGAGTCAAGTGTGGGTTAAACCCAGGAACATTCAAAGACTGATCAAGTTCCCCCTGCTGAGGAGAGACAAAGCACAGGTGGTACAAGTGGAGAAACTTGGAAATCCTAAAAAGACTCAGCTCACTCTGCATTTTGTAGCCAAAGCAATGGGCGCTGAGTGTTAATGGCATATCCCTGTTAGTGTCAATGCCCTCTGGCTGAAGTACATGAGGCCTCAGTGATCCTGACTTGATATTCCTGCTTCCATTGATGGTCATAAAGCTGGAAGTCCCAGGCTTGGCTTGCCAGTTAGAGCTTTGGAAATGTGAGACTTTGCAAATATCGGTGGCTGTTCCAGTAAGGAGGAAGCTGTAGTTACTTGAATGAAACTTGACCGACATATGAACAAGAAGTATCTGTGGAGGGCCTGTTGCCAAGTGTGGATTTGTATTTAAGCGGATATAATTACGTGGACTTTGTACTGGGTTGTTGGACAGATGACATTTCTATGATAGTGCGAGATAACTGTAGGTCACAGTCCAAGAATAAGGTTCTGGAGAATATGTATTCACAGCTGGGGTGCTAATCTGATTAATTGAAAGCAGGCTGCATTTGTGACAAATTCATGTTGCTAGATGCAAGTGTCAGTGCCAGTTGTGAAGGCAGTGTGAGGTCTGTCTGTGTGATGAGAATGGTCTTTTGCAGCAGTGCTGGGAAAACTGAGGAGGGTCTCCACATCTTGACATGCTTGGCTGCTTCTCCAAGCCTGAAACAGCCTTCTCCCTTCGGAAGTGTGGAGGAGCCACAGCTGATGTGCATTGTTACACTAGAAGAAGGTTTGTTTGGGGTTTTTGACCCTGGTTATCAGGCTTTCAGCAGATATGGAGTGCAGTATGAACCTGTCCCGCTGTATCACTGAGGAAACAGGAGGTCTCATGTGTGGGACGTGGTCAGTGGTGCTGGGTGTGGAGCACACGGGCTCCAAGAGCAGCTGGTGTTCTATTTTCAGAAGCCCTGAGGAGCTGTGATCCCAAAGTGCTGATCTGCTGCCTCTTAGCTCAGCTCATGGGAGAGCCCAGCATGGGCACGGGGCACCTGCAGCCCCTTCCTGCACAGTGTGTGGAAACTCTGGCAACTGGGAATCCTGCCTGTTATGTAAGAGGAACCAATTACTGCCTGGGATAATGTAAAAGGAGCTGTGTGTCTGCATGGCTGAAGGTGTCACCTCCAAGAGCTCTGCTCTCCTCTGACCAGAGCCCTGACTGTGTTTGGACCAGCATCGATGCATATAAGTGATTTCTGCACCTTGATTTTTGCGAAGGATGTTATTTGCTGCAAAGGAGCTGGAAGGAGATGGCACTTCGGAAATAGGTATGGTGGTTTCCAGATTTCAGTGCAGTTTCTGTTCTGGAATAATGTCTTTGAGTGCTTTACCTATTTAGGAACAGGCATCTTATGACTGATTTTTAAGTGAGGTGCTAATGAGGGATTGCTTTGAACACAAACAAGTTGATCTTGTCAGAATTATTCACGCAGGTACCTTGCAGCTGTATCTGAAGAAAATCCAATCTTCTCTATAGGTATTCAGCTCATGCCATTTGAAATGGAGGAGTGTTTGGTGGAAAGAGAATTAATTTAAGAAACCCCATTAAGTGAACTGTGGGGTAGATGCAGTAATTCAATAAGCTGAAGTGGTTCATATGCATTCCTGATAATTAAGAAGCTCTTGATGCAGTGCATGTAATTTTGTTTGTGTGTAAGGTTTTGCTCATGTAGTGGGTAACCTGGAGATGTGGTGGATGTGCAGACTGGACTCAGAGGCTTTCTGAAAAGCTGCAGTAACCATTGCTTTAGGTTGTGCAGAAAGCAGTAGGGTTCTGTGAAGTCTTTTGAAAGCCTGGGTAAGCAAACACTATTATCGTTATAGAGAAGCTCTGGAATGAAAACCCTGGAGGAGCAGACTAATTTTCTATTAAAAACATCTGAAGAAAGGTAATGATCTGTAGAAATGGAGTGTTTGGAAACAGTTAATTTAATTAATGTGTCCTCTTTGCTTGCCTGAAAAAAGCTTTTAGAAAGGACTGCAGACATCTGCAGTGCTTTTTAATATTTGATGGGCTTGTACAATTCCTTACAGAAAATTCATGGCCTGCTCTATTTCTGTGAGGCTGATTCGGTGAGAGCATCAGTGAAAGAGGTCAGACAGATTCCTTGCCTTCCTATTACAATATAGATATCGAGAGATTAAATCTGCTACAGATTTGCTTAGTGTTTTCTTCTCATGTCTGGGAGCTCTGCATCAAGAGATAATTTTCAGGGATCTGGAATTGACTCGTTGCCCAGTATGCTTGTTCTGCTGATGTGTGGAATAAATGCATTGGTAAGGCAGAGATTCACTGCCTGATGCCCTTGGGATTCTTATTGCCCAAGGAGATGCTGTAAACCTTTTGAAACATTGGAGTAGCAGCTCGGCATGACTTGTATGTGCAGGAAGAATTCCAGTGCAAGGCAGATGCAACAAAAGGAATGCTGAATCTGTAACAGGCTTCAAACCATGCTGCTTTCAGTATGAGAAACCCTGCAAACCTGAACATGTCTGTCCGTGGGTCCCCTGTGCTGCCTGGTTGATGTGGTTCCCATGGCTTTCCCTGCCCTTTGGCAGAGGGAGCTTTATTGACACTCGATTTCTACTCCTCACACTGCCAAACTTAGGCAAAGGCCAGGCTTGCGTGGTTGCAAAGGGCAGGAGGAGCCCCCTGGAGACACTGTTTGTGATCAGGTTTGGTAAAAGGAGAATATCTGCTGAAAGGGTTCAAAAAAGCTGTTTGGCCATGGACTTTTTTATTTTTTTTCCCCTGAGTGAATATTAAGTGTGCATAGTAACATCCTCACTTCTCAAAGCTGTTGACTTGGTTTTGGTCCCCTGTTGATGGATCTGTTGCCACAAGGTGCAATCAAGTTTTAGTTGTGGGGAATGTGAGTTTTTGGCATTTCACATGACCATGGCATCCTAGCTCAGTACCTAGTGCTGTATTTCATGATTTGAAACCACCCAAAACCTTGTTAGTCTTAATTCTGTAGCTGATGATGTTGGTTTTCCAGTGCTTAACCAGTTGTCCACAGTCAGTTATGGAGAGTAAGGAAAATCTTGCCCAGGTAGAGCCAAAATGAGCACATGGAGCATATAAGAATCTGGTAAACCTATTTTTTAGGGGAGCAGGGGTCTAGCAAGGTTTACCAGGTTGAAGAACTGTTGATAGCAAGTGTCAGTATTTGCAGTGGAGAGTTCAAGTCCCTGATGTTACCTGTGTGGTCCAAGCAACTCTGAGTTAGATTCATATCCTTATATTTTGTCATTAGGTAGTTTGAAAACAGCCGCATGAAACACTCTGCTGGCAGCACTGAGTGCTGTGGTTTCACTGGTCCTTATCCTGGAGTCGTTAATGTTGGAAAAGACCTCCAAGACCTGCGATCCAGCCTTGGACCAAACACCACCTTGTCAGCTAGACCAGAGCACAGAGTGCCAGGGCCAGTTCTCCAGTGATGTCAGTTTGAGCGGCTCTTTAGAAATCTTCTATATGGAAAATGTCTGAAAATACAGCGGCAATAGTTAAGACTCTGTAGTGCCTGAATGTTTGCTTAAATTAGTGGATAATAATGAAGATGAGATGTGATGCAAAGTTTGCCATTATTGATGACGAAACTCCATCTGTATTACAAAAAAATTGTTGTCTTTGCTCTTGAGGATCTTAACTTCAGTTTCTTTTCCTTTATGGAGCATCCACAGTAAGAAATTTCATTTCTTGGTAGTTCAGAAGTGTTGTAAGCCTCAGGGATGTTGTTATCCCAGGAGCAACTGGTGGCAGTAAATGCAAGGGTGGTGATAATGAGCAGTGCTTGCTGTTGCAGAGGGAGCTGATAAGACACAAAATTCGTGATTTGCTTCAAGTAGTCTCTTTGTGAAGACAAAAACATGGAAACCTTTTATATAACCCGAACGCAGCAGCAGCAACAACTAACTAAATTTTACCCCCAGACTGTTCTATTTTCTGCTGTTGGCATTAAGCACTAATTAACTTTTGCACAATGATAACTCAGCTGAGCTTGGTACCAGTCAAAACAACATATTAGTTGTGTATCATTACTAACACAAGGAAAAAATTGGGCTATTGGTAAATATAAAGACATGCTTGGAAGCACAGCCAATGTCAGTGTCAGCTTTTACAAAAAATATGAGATGTGGGGCTGTAGGATTTTCCTGATGGCCATCAGCTTCTTGTCAATAAATGGACCATTTCATTTTTGCAGGGACTTGAGTGATTAATTGAAAGTGCTGATGTGCTGGGAACTGTGCATTAAGCTAAAGAAAGAGGAGAGAAAGAACCTTCTGGTTTATCAAAGCGTTTTTAGTAAGTGTGCTTAATGTCTAAAAGGAAACATGATTCTCATTGCTCATGTGAATATAGTTGAAACCTCACCCTTGGGGTGGAGCAGGGTTGTTTCTCCTGTGATTAGCAATATTCATAATACTCTGACAGGGAGACTGGTGTGTGAGTGGTGGGTTGGTGGGTATTTGCCTTCAGCTGGGCAGTGTTTCTTGGCAGAGCAGCAAGAGAAAGGCTGTGCTGTGGGCAGATCAGTCTGGAGTAGCTGCTTGTGCCTCTGCAGAGGAGAAGATGTAGGTGTTGTTCATGATCTCTGAAGGTAAAATATTGATTCCTATTGTGAATCATCTCCTGCATGGGGAAGAATGATGCTATTTTGGGAGCCTTTGCCTGGATAGTATTTACCACCGCTGCTCTCAGGAGCTGTGCTAATAATGTGTTAAGCAAGTGAACAGTTGGCCTTATTCTGCATTTATTTTCAGTTGATTTTGTGGAGTTTGAACTTTCAGTATCCTCGGGTATGACCTTCTGTAAATAAGGATATGGCAAGTTAGTTAACATTCACAATTGGTGTGTTAGTAAAGGCAGAATTGGTCAGTACATGAGGAACTCAGACCAGTAATTCTGAATACAGTAGTACCAATAATTCCAGTGATTTTGGGGAGCAGAAGGATGCTGAGGTGGGAGTTTGTGGTGTCAGTGCAGTGAAACTCCAAAGGCAACTGGCAAGGGAGCCTAAAACCACCTTCCAGGGACATGACATGGAATAACAGTGCTGGCTAATGGGTGTCCAGAGGTTTGGAATCCCACAAACCTTTATATTGGCTCTAGTCCTTGGGGGTCTTGTTTTTGTGTGCCAGCTAACTGGGGACACAGGTCGAGGGGAAATACAATATTCTCTTTGAAATGTAAATGGTTTTCTCTAGTCAAAAGAGGGTGTGTAATATAATACAGCAGGGAAAGAGAGTGTAAAACAGGTATGTGCCGTGTGTAAGGGAAGAAAAATCCATCTGAGTTCTGATCGTGAACTCCCAACATGTTAAGAATATGTTTTTTGGGGGGAAAAAGTGTATACTTTAGTCAGCTGATGATGGCAGTGTTGGTTCTTTGGTAAATGAGAAATGGAGGCTGTTGAGTTGTGCTTGAAGGGAAGCAGATTTTCCATATATCTACACCTGAGATGCTACTTTAGCTAAAAATCAACAGTCCTAATTCAGCAGTCAATTAATGCATGATTGTATAAGTAATTACATATTCATTCTTTTTAGAATACGATCCATTGAAACTTGATTAGTAAACACCCACCTTCTGTATTTTCAGTCTGTGTTGCTTAAAACACAGCATGTTTTGCTTAAAGCAACTTCTGCCCAGGAAATGCAGTTGGGGGAAAACATCTGGGAGGGATCATACCCAGACCAAACTGGGCTGTTTGATCGTGGTGCCTGAGCTGGTGGGGCGGTGATCCTTCATCCCCTAAATGGCTCCATAATTAGTGGGCTTAAGGGGCAGCTTAGCTGGACACACTGGAAGAAATGTGACACTCGGTGTCCCCAACTCTTGGTATTCATGAGTTGGTATAAAAGGGCAGTTTGTGCTCAGGTTCTTACTGGATTAGTGGGGATAGATCAGCCTGGGACTGAATATTTCCATCGGTATTAGTAACTCAGTGTGGCCTCGACACTCCTTCTGTGGCTTCACTTAATTCCTTTTTTGATTATGTCCCTGTTCTGACATTTTACTATTTCCTTTGACTTAATTATGTAGTGAAATTTGAATTATTTTTTTTTTTACATCATACCTTGAAAATATTTCACAGGGTTTTAAAGCTCAATGCATCTGTAAAACTGTGGGGAATTTTAGAGACTTACACAGTAAGGACTTAGTTCTCATGGAAACAGGGTTAAAATCTTGTAAGATTCTGGTACTCCTCACATTCAGGTCAATCCAAGTTGGAAATATTTGTTGTTGTTGTTTTTGGGCTTGTTTTGTTTTATTTTTTCTTGTTTTTTTTTTTTTTAAAATTAAATTAATGCAGCCTATTGGCATCCACATAAGGCAAAACAGACTTCTTTGGTGAATCCCAGATTCACTTCCATTGGCAGCATTCAACTGTTCTCTTGAAACTGTATTCCCATCATGGTAACATTTTTCCCCTGCCCCCCAAATTTAAAAAAATACAGTTTAAAGGCCTGAGGAGCTCTTTGGCATGGCTCTCCAGGGTGGTGTTTTGGATGTTGCCCAGCCCTCAGAGGCATCACTGGAGCAGCAGTGTCTGAGAACCTGGTGGGGAACAGAGACCTGCCTTGGGTGCATCAGAGCATTTCCCTTGCTGGATGTCACAGAACAGCTAAAGCCATGTTATTTACCATGAGGTGAAGAGGTTTTGTGTTTCCCTTATCATAAGTGGATCATCATTTTGCCTTTAATGTCAAAGTTAAGTATGTTGCATGAAAAAATAAACTTATTCTGGGTCAGCTGTGCAGACTGAGTCTAATTTAGGAACTCGGTTTGGTAAATAATGTGAAGATGCTTCAGAAGAGGTCTCATTTTTAAATTCAGTGCATGAAATTGTGCAAGTTAACTGCAGTGTTTCCACAGAACAGTTGTGTTCAGACTGAGGCATCCCAGCACTGCACTGCAGTGAGACACTGAATTCACTGCTTCCATCAAGTTTCCTCACCAAATCACTCATGGAAATTCATGGATCTGTAAGTAGGAAGAAGAAATGGAAAATTTCCTTGGAATATGACAGGTGAGGAGCTTGGAGGCAACGTGCTGATTCTGAGCTGGTAAGAGCAAGCACATCAAATAGCTCTGCACCTGGTAAGGTTGGTGGTGTTTTACATACGATTTAAAATGTTGCCCCCTTCTGGTTACTGACGGTTCTGAGAGCTGGGGAGGACTACAGTGCATTACACGGAAAGAGCTGGGGAAAGAAGGAAACCTGTCTGGTTTTGCATTAGTATACAGTTTTGGTGCATTAAACTAATGTAATACTTTAAAAAGAACAGCTGAATGTAAGGAAAGTTTCCAGACACATGTAAAGATGGCATGTAATAAGAATAATGTGGGGGAAGCAAGATTTAGGAGTCTACCAGTGTCATTTAGTATTAAAACCATTTTAATGTGTCTGACCTGTAGGGGGTTATTTATTTTGTTGTTAAATTCTTTCTAAGGAGTGTTTTGCAGGAGTGTGGCCCTGTGCAGGGATAGAGGCTATGGGTGTGCCAGTCCAGGAATTGTTTGAAATGGAAGCCATTATTGCTCTTATTGCTCTTCTGGCCCATCCCTGGAAGTGTCCAAGGCCAGGTTGGATGGGGCTTGAAGCAACCTGGGCTAGTGGAAGGTGTCCCTGCCCATGGCAGGTGTTTTTTAAGGTCCTTCCAATCCAAACCAGTCTGTGATTCCATGATTCTCAGAGGCAGCACTTGGCATTAAGTGTATTCCCAGCCAGTGCTGCCTGTTGATGAAAATGTAAGGCTTTGCTTCACTGTCTGTCCTAGACTGAGTGGAAACATCCAGTGTAGTAAGGAAGGTGCCAGAAATGCTATTCTTAGCCAAACCTGGGCTTTGAATTAAGTGGGATAAATAGGATGATGCTTGCTTGCAGATTATTAAAAAAAAAATTAAAAATTACTCTGCAACAGCTTATTTTTATGTCACAATAGCAAAATGGTCTGTGATTTCAGTGGCCAGGCAGAGAACTCACAACCCTTAACTGGCAGTGCTGACAAGGAGCTACACCAGAGTCACCCCTGCTCAGCAGGAGTGGCATTGCAGGCTGGGAGGCTGTGCCTCACTCAGGGAGTTTTGTTCCTCACGGTAGGAAATGCAGCATCCAGAATTAAAAGACTTAAGGCCTGAGCAAGTTCAGTAACATAAACTGTATGTGCATTGGCATGTGAGGACTTTGAAGGCTAATGCTGCTTTCCTGTTTAAAAATGAACTGAGGCTTAAGTGGTAAGAGAAGCTGTGGCTGCCCCATCCCTGGAAATGTCCAAGGCCAGGTTGGACAGGGCTTGGAGCAACCTGGGCTGGTGGAAGGTGTCCCTGCCCATGGCAGGGGGTGGGATGGGATGAGCTTTCATGTTCCTTCTAACCCAAGCCATTCTGGGATTCTGTGATTTTATGTCTAATGTGTTGCCAGTAAAGGCTGTGAAGACTCATATTAAATCACACTGATCTCTTAGACTGACTCTTAGACTAAGAGCAAGTACGAGAAGGTACCTCTGGCAGGTTCCTGCTGCTGGGTTTCAATCGAAAGGTAAATTTCCAACACCACTAGGGGGGAATAAATTCTAGACATCAGGAAGTAGTGGTGTGAGGTCTAAAAGCTGGCCTGTACCTTCAGATGTTTAGAGTTGAATTTTTTGTGTTCTCCTTTCTCCCTTAGTTAAATATCAGTATTTCTGAAATCAATTTTTTTTAAATACTAAAGAATGTGCAATAGGTATGGGGGTTTTCACATACAAGCAGCAGCTCTTACCAGTAGATGGAGGTAATGAGATACACAAGTCAAACTAGATTCTCCAGTCCTTTGAGATAAAAGCCAAGTGATCTGCAGCAGAAAGAACAACTTGTAGTTTGCTTTTGCATTTTGTGGGACTTGCTGAAGAGCTCAAGAAAGCCTATTTTAACAGGACCTAAACTAAAAAGCTACTGTGTAAGTATTCCTGCATCAGAAGGATTTTCCTGTTTTCTCTCCATTCTCTGCATGGTTTATGCAAGTAATCAGTATTCTTTCTATAAGAGTGTTTTGGGGCTCTTCTAGTAGTATGAGTCACAGCAGTTTCCTAGTTTGCCTTTTGGTTTATAACCTTTCATCCTGTTTTTTAAAATTAGATAAAGGAAGGAAGCTGGCTTAGTGGAGTCCAGGCTCTTGGGGTGCGTGTCCGAGTTTTGTGAGGGCTGATCTTGTGGGACAAGACTCAGACTTGTTTGCAGTCTGAAGTCCTCCTGATAACCTCAGAACCTACAAATGATGACCCACTCTTGATAGCTGGACATTATTAATCTAGCAGGTGACAGTAATTGCAGGAGCACAGTGCTGCCCTTTGCCTGAGAGCATCAGGACAGTTCTTAAAGTCAGTTTTGCAGATGCAACATTTACGAATTGTTTGCATGTTGCATGTTTGCATTCTCATGGCTGCTTTATATCTAAGGAAAGGCTTGCAGTCAGTTCTGTAACTGAAGAATTTTAATTTGCCTGGTTTTGGGAAGGCTTTCCAAGGGCCATAAGACAACTTGATGCTTAACAACTCTTGCATGTGCTGCACTGCTGGCTTGGGCTTGGAAACCCTGGGATTATTCCACACATATCTTGTCTTGCTACTGCACAGAGTGAAACTTGAGCCTCCGAATCCCTCAGCCACTCCTTTTAATTAGGAAATTGCCCAGAGGTGTCAGAAGTACTGGTGCTGAGTAAGTACCTGTAGCAGGACTTCAGCTTTGTGGTCAGTGAGAGAAGGAGCTCAGATCCCTGTGCTCCCACCTGGGACCCTCTGCCCATGAGAAGAGCTGGGGAAGGGCTGGCTGACACTTAAGGCTTGCAGGCCAAGGTCCAGCCAAGCCAGAACAGAGACCCAGAGCTGAGAGATTTTTGGGCAGCACGAGAGCAGTATGTTTGGACATTCCCAACATGTTTTTCCTTAGGGAGATGTGTGTGAGTTCAGAGAGCCTTTTTAGAGAAAAAGTGCCTAGCTAAGGAAGGGTCTTTTATTTTTTTCCCCCTTGGACTGTGACAAATTTCAGAGATGTTGGCATGAACTCTTATTCTCCTTATGTGCAAAAGTGGAACTTGCCATGAGCTGACTGTCATAGGGCTTTGTGGAAGGGTAGCTCTTGGGGTGAACTGTTTTATGGTAAGTATGCACTGCCTGTGGAATAAATGAACATAATATAAGCAGTTTATGGGCCTGTATTTCTCCCATCGTCCTGTTTCCCATCAGTGAAAATAACTGTGAGCTTTCCAGAAGCTTGTTTGTGCAGAGCCATATGGAAAACAATGCCCTGGAAGGAGTGCTTGCTGATATGGAAATAGCATCTGGAGTTGTTAGTTCATGTGAGTAACTTTAACCCAGCAGGAAAAGAGGTGACTGTGCTTGAGGGTGCTGCTCTGTGTCCTTGGTGTGTGTTGGGGTGCTGCTGATGCTCAGGTTCTGGGAGCCTCTTGGGTTGCTGAAACCAAGATACCTGCCCACCTCTACATCCAAACCTGCAGCTGAAGTGCATCTCCAGCCAAGATAACCTCAGCTTCTGTATCTCCTGCTTGTTCCACCTTCAAACATTCTACGAGCAGCAATTTTATCCGTAACACTCGTGTGTTCACAGTGCTTGTTAAACCCATTTGTAGATGTGCAGTGGGACATTAGAAATGCAGAGTGTGTTGGCCGCTAATCTGAGGCCGACTGAGCTCGGTAGCAAATTGTTTTTCCCCTGGCTGCTGAACAGTGCTGAGGGGCTCACTGGAATGGGCACTTGCATTTTAAAACTGTGCTCTTTGATTCACACAAGGCCAGTAGTGAACTGGGAGGATACAGGCCTGGACAGATGCAGGAGCTGAGCTCAATAGTCCCCTTCTCCTGCCTGGAGAGCGACAGGCAGTGCGTGACATGGGAACAGTTGTGCCAATGTACCTTCCCACCCCGGGGTTCCAAACCCTGTGAACAGGATGTGCCAGGTCCCTTCCCCTCGGATCTGGGGGAGGAAGCCTGCAGAGGACAAATGGTGACTGTTGCAAGAGAGGATGTAGCATAACAATCTCAGGGGAAGGGTCTTTGGCACAGTGGCTTTGCAGGAAAGCTGATGTTTGGGGATGTGCTGGAGGGTGGGAATGGGAAGATGTGCAAGACAGAAGGCAAAAAGAGGAAAGACTTGGGTCCCTGGCATTGGTGTCAAGTGCACTACTAGTTTTAGGTGTGTTTGGTGGCAGAGCAGGGTCCTTGGCTTATTTTGCATTTGTACCAATAGTTTTAAAAATACTGTTTGGCTTAGGTTTGCAGACTAATGTTCCTTGTGTCTACTTGGCCTGTGACTTGCAGGTTTGAGTAGTTTAGGGGAAAATAAATCTAAACCCCATCAACCTGGCAAGTGGGCTGGCAGGGCTCAGTGCTGGGTTGCTCCCAGGTGCTCAGTGCAGACAGGAGGCAACCCTGCCTGTATCCTGTTTCTCTTTGGCTGATGTTTCCAGCCTGTGTGTAGCTTTTCAGGGGGGCTGGTGGACATCAAATCCCAGTGCTTTTCCAAGATCCCCTGTGAGATGCATGGTTTGGTGGTTAAAATTAACAATGTAGGATGCTTACAGATCCTGGAGGGATCTGTTCCTTGGGTTTCTGTTCCTTGTTGGCCTGGTAACTGCGCCGTGGTGTGTTCTGGTTGTAAATATCTCCTGGTTAGTAAGGGAGAGGTGCTGTAAACACGTGTTCCTTCTTAACCAGGGTTAAACAACCTTTACCTCCTCCCTCTGAAAAAAAATTGTGTATTTGCTGTAAAGAACAGTGGGAAGAAATTTAAATATATGCACTGAATGTATCCAAGGTCTTCCGGGGGTGGAGTTGAGCTTTAAAACAGGCCTTGGGAGCTGAGCTGCTCTTGGTGTATTTCTTGTGTGTGTGTGATTCCTATCTTCAGGTCACTGCCTTGCTGATCAGAAAAGGAGTAAAGACTTGGAGCACAGGGAAGAATTCCCTGTACAGCACCAAAGGCTTCATGATGTATTTGTGAGAGTAAAGAGATTACAAATAGTGCAAAAGAGTAATTTGCCTCCAAATCCTAGGTTTTGACACATGGAATACTGTCCTGTGTGTAGGGACTGATTCTTTTTTCTTTTACTTGTTGCGGTAACTTCAGAAATTTCTTGAACTTTTAGTCAGCTGAGGTGTGTGAAAACTCCCTTGTGGTACCTTAGATCAGCCTCATGAAGGGATGGGGAGGAGCTCCCACTGCTGATGTGATTCTCATGATCCACTTTGCATCAGGAATATCTGTTGTGTTCTACATGCTTGGACTGGTGTTCAGACTAGTGTTACAGATAATCCTGTCCCATGAAAGTACTTCTATATAAACTGAAGGCTGGATTTAGTACTAAAATGGAAGATCCCATCTTGGTGCTTGGCAGGCACCTTGGTGGCTGTCATGGACATCAGTGTGCTGCATGAAGGCACCTGCTGAGGTTGATGTTAGTGACACTGAGTATGAAATGAGTCTCTGTTGTGGTGTGGTCCTAGAGGAAAAGCAAGAGAGGCTTCACTCAGTTTTGGGGAAGCTGTGGTTTCATCACTCAGGGCTGCTTTCTGGTGGGGGAAGAAGAGGAGATGGGGAAACCCCACTGCTGGAGTCTGGATGCTGCAGTTGGTGTTTCTCTGATGGGTAATACATTTTCTTCTGCAGCCACACTGTAGAGGGTCGAAACAGGCCTAAGCCAGAAGAACAGAGCAGGAATGAGTGTGTTCTGCTGTCCCTGGGTCTCTCCGTGTGCTGTCACTCAGGAAACTGAAATGGATTACCTTGTGCTTTGGGTACAGGTGATTAAGACCAAGAATTTTTGTTTCTGTCAGCATGTCAGAAGAAAAGGAAAGAAAATGCCTGTATTCTCCAGGCTGATATAATTTACCTTGAGGTTGTATTGAAAGCATCTGTGTACTATCACTTGTGATGGACAAACTCTGCGGCCAAGAGCATCCTCTTGTTCTGTGGAATGAATGTTAGATTTGAGCTCAGTTTCTGGCTTTGTTTCCACGTGGTGGTTTTAAAACTGGGGCACAGATGCACCTTCAGCACATAATGCATATGCATAATCAAAAGCACTGGTTTGCAGTAAATAATTCATGTCAGCTGGGCCACTTGGTTCTCATAATGAGATCTCAGGGGCTTGGCTCTTTCCAGATGATATATGAAATATTTGCTGTTAGTCATTCACACTGACAACTACTTAGTTGCTAAAAGGATTTGTGTGTTGAGGGGAAGGAAATTCTTTAAGTTCTCTAGTTTTTTCTGTACTTTCTTGATGTCTCTTTCCAAGCCATGCCTGAGCTCTGAGCAGCTCTGAGTGGTAAGACCTGGAAGGATGAATGGCTACCACCCCTGAGTGAAAATGTCTAGGCATTGGCACAGGTAGGGATATAAATCTGAATTATGATGTTATTGACAACCTGCTCCTCAGAAAATCCATTTGGAAATTGTCTTTGAAGGGGTGGGAAGTTGATAGATATGTGGAAGGGTCTTGGTATTTCTGTACTTGCAGAGGGTCATGAAAATTTTGATGGAAAAGCTTACATCTGTTTACATACCCATTAAACTTTTCAGGAATATGGAGATTTGGTTAACTTTGCCCTTCCCTTTAGGCAAACGTTAGCAGGACAAATAAAGTCATGTGTGTGGGTCCATTCCAACCCAACCCATTTTAGGATTCTGCCCTAACCCTGTCAGGACTGGGGCCTTGCACATTGATTGCCAGGTGATGTGTGTAGGATAGCAAACATCACTGCTGTGGGTTCCCCACCCTATTCTTTTGGTCACTAAGAATGTTATATTTTTATCAAAAGCTGTTATTAGTCAAAAATCTTCCTTAATGATGTGTTTTCTGGCACCCATGCTTAGTGCACAGTGCTGCAGGAATCCTGACAGCTTCTGTAATTAATAGCAAATTAGCATATGACGGTGGTTTCTGCTGAACCTTAAACCATCTGCTCGTGGCTCTGGGCTTGGCAGTCTTTTGTGCAGGGATTTGGGAGACATTAAAGAGGAGTTCTGTGGTTTTCCCTTCCAGAATGTTTCAAGTTTACACCTTGTGTATGCTGGGAGGGCAGCGTGGGGAAACCAGCTCTGGTGCTCGACCTTAAAACCAAGGGGAGGCTCCTGAGGCTTCTGGCGTGGAGAGAACAAGAATGGGTTTGTTACAGGTTGCCCAGAGAAGCTGTGGCTGCCCCTGGATCCCTGGAAGTGTCCAAGGCTGGGTTGGATGGGGCTTGGAGCAGCCTGGGACAGTGGAAGGTGTCCCTGCCCACGGCAGGGGGTGGTATGGGGTGGGCTTTGAGATCCCTCCCAGCCTAAATTGTTTTGGGATTCTGTGAGATGCAGGATAGTTGAGAGGACTCTTCTTGGCATCTGTAACTTGAAGGAGATAAACTGAAAATTCACTTGATATGTGAGATTCACCTGTGTTGCAAAAGGACACATTGCTCCTCTTGAATGTGGAAGCACCTTCTGAGCTTGGTGTGGCTTTTATAATGGTAAAAACTGAGCTGCAGGATGGGTTGCTTTAGGAATAAAGACAAAGCTGGGTGTGAAGGGATAGCTCAATGTATGTAAATATCTCCCCTTTATTCTTGTAATTCTGTTATCCTGATGAGCCTCCATATTCTCCAAAGCCTTTATTCCATATGTATGCTGATGATTATTCACTGTGAGTGTTGCTGTTGCAGCAAAGTAAGCCTGGTGGGAATGGTGCAGACACTGCTGCTACAGTGAGGAATTTATCTGTGCTTCTTGCTTGAAAAAAAATAGTGGGTTTTATTTTTTCTATTCCACGTTCTTCCATTAAGACCCATGCTATGGTAATTTCTGTATGAAGATAGTAATCCTTTAAAATACCTATATTTTTTTAGCAGAGCGAACTCTGATGAGCATGTACAGCAAGTGAGGCGAATTCAAAATCCCTTTGGTTCAGCTGGTTCCTGCAGAGAATAAATTAACAGAATAAGGACATGTTCTGTTTTCATGTGAGCTTAACATGGAGTGGTCATATGGGTTCCTGCAGAAGTGGGTCAGAGTTATTTTTGCTCTTTGCCTCCAGCCACTAGGAGCAGATATTGGACACCTGGCTCTCCAGTAGGCCAGGCGTTTTCTGTCCATGTTAGCACGCCTTCACCACAAGAAAATAAAGCCCTTTCAGCTACTGTTCTCACCTCTGGAGGAACTGGAGCTTTAAAAACCGATGGACACCTTTTCACAAGCTCATTTCTGGTTCACTTAATGATGAAAATAAATTTTACTCCTAAGAGATAAGTGATAATTGAATACGTGGGTATTTGAGCTAAGGCTAAAAAAACATTCTAGGGATTTGGAAGTGGTATTTAAATTTAACGTACAGCTGTGCTTACAGAGCAAGCACCCTATGGAACACAGACATAACCTTGGAGCAGAACCAGAACAAAAGCAAAATCCTGTCAGGATTGGAGCTCGGTTGGATTTTGTTACCATAACTTCTGATGCAGCACAAGATACTTTTGGCCATTCAGGTTGAAACCCAAGTCATTGAAAAGGGGCTGGGGGTAACAGCACTTGAGAAGGAAATGCAAGTGAAGATACCAGGGCTGTCTGATGAGGATCCCAAGACAATCCGGCAGGGGGTGGTATGGCTGTTGGCTTTGTTTTGTTCTGTTTCCCTCTGCTGTCAGAGTGGTCCCTCAGCTTTGCATGGTTGCATGGTCCATGTGCTGCAGAGATACACAGTCATGGAATCACTGAGGTTGGAAAAGCCCTCTGAGATCGAGCCCAGCTCTTAACCCAGCACTGCCAAGGCCACCACTGACCCATGTCCCCAAGTGCCACATCCATGTGGCTTTTCAGTCCCCTCCGGGAGCGTTAGGACCTGTTGTTTCCTTCAGGAAATGTGGTAACAATAGCACACTGTACCTCAGGGGTCAATTTTATTAGGAAGCACAGAGGTGTTAATTTTTTTAATAACTCAGGCCTGTCAGATGCAATGACAGAACTGTGTGGGATGATCCCTGCTCTGTCATTTCCTGACCCCTTCCTGCAAGTGCAGAATTCCATCATCTCTTACATGGACTGACTTGAACTGTGTTTTGCCTCAGGAGGAGCTGAGCGTGTTCTTTTGGACTGAATGCTCCTTTTCCCCTGGAATGGGCTGTTTAGGCTTGTTTTCAAAAAACATACAAATACAGAGAATGTACCTAATGTGGGAGCAGCACTGATAAATTGTGTTATTCTTAATTTGAAAACTACAGTTGAATTCTTGTGTAATTTTCAGGGCTTTTTGTACTTCTGTTGCTATGAAAGAAACATGAAGATGTAATTGCAGTAAAAGCATTTCTGTTCTCTCTAAATACTGTCCACTTCAGGAGGCCAGCTCTTCATAGCAGTAATATTGGTCTGAAATAACTGGTTTAAAATCCAAGCTGTACTGTGTTGTTTTGCCTCCAAATGTGTGTTCTCCAAGACAGTGGATGTGTTTTATTTCACACATGACCCTCTGCATCCTGTCAATGAATCTTCTGCTCTGCCTCTGTAAGAGAAGGACTTGGATTTTCCACATCTGGTTTTTTGGCTGATGTTTATCGCCCTTCAAAGTATTTTTCCCTTTGGTAAGGTCATGCACAGTGGGAATTTTTATTTAAAAAAAAAGAAAATAATTCTGTGGTGGTTCGGGTCTCCTGCTTCATTTCTGAGGCACCTGTAGTTTGCCTCGCTGACCTTCCCAACCACAGGGTGCCTTTCAGCTCCCTTGCTGTGGCAAGTGGGAAGACCTGTAGGAGCGAAGGAACTGGGAGTTCTTGGCTCTGAGAGTAGCATTTGACCTTTGCAAGGTCGGGGTGATTTTTATTCAAGCAAACAGATAGGACTGGGATTGTGCAGGGCCCCTGGAGCCTCCCTGGTTTGCAGTGGGCGACAGGCACTGCCTGGACCGAGGAAGGGGAGGCTTCTCTTCATCCCAGATGCCTGTGGGAAAGATGTACATGGTAAATAACAAGTGCCTTGGTGCTCCCTATCCAGTTTTCATGCCACATTTTATATCCCTCTTTGAATTAAGAAGGGATTGTGGTTTTTGCTGTTTTTATGGAGTGTCTCTATCCTATGTTGTTTTCTGCATGACCACAGTTGTTTGTTTTTTTACATTTAAAGGCATTTCAGGAGGGAATCAGTCTGAACCATATTTCCTTTGTACTGTAGCAGGTACTAATTCTTGCATTATTCCACACTGGGAAATGCTTTAGTGGCATTAGGATGGGGGGAATGTTGTGTTTAAATCCCATCTGGTGCTGAGCTGAGCGTGGCGAGGAAGGTCACTTTAGGTAAGCCAAGGCACACATCCTGCCCAGAATAAATGGTGCTGGTGACATGTTTTTTCCGTGTTGATGGTACCGCATCCTGGAAAGATGATAGCCCTTTTATCTGGAAAGTGAAAGCACATAAATGGCTGAGGTCCAAGGACAATTACAGCTGCAGAGGCACTTTGGGTTGCCAGCGGAATGAAATATTAGGCAGTCACGTTCCTTCTGTGGGGTGACCTCAGTTTGTTGGGTTAAGGAGTGTGTCTGCTCCGAGTGTGCTCTGCTGGGAGCGGCTGGGACTCCACGTGGAGTGCCATGGGGTGTCCTCAGTGGAGTTACTGCAGGTGTAAAGACAGGGGCTGGAAGGCCTGGCCTTTGTGATTGATGTTTGTAGCCCTCCGGTGGCTGCTGGCTCTCTGTAAGCTGTGATTTCTCCCAGTGCTGGGAGACAATCCAGAGGGAAGTGTGAAGGCTGGGTCCTTCACACACTGTTGTTGATATCCCAGCATGGAGCAGCTGAACCTGAGGGGGACTGGCTGAGTGTCTGGGTACTGTCTGTCAGAGCTTTGGGAATAACTGGCTTTTTGTTGCCTAGAAAACAGTGAAAAGCATCCAATACAAGCCTTTTCATGAGCCCGGGGGCAGGCTTTCCAAAGCAGGAGCCCAAATTCTCATGGAGCACACCTAGAAATTGTGTATCATGCACTTTGGACAGTTGTACCTCATTTAACTCAGGTTTGGCCCGAATTTTACATGAGCTGCTATTGTTTCAGTGCAGGAAAGGAGGGGTTTTGGAGTCAGTTTCTATTATTTGCCTGACACTTCTCAGACATAGGGCTTTATTTCCCCTCTCTAAGTGCACGTGCCTGGGTTGCCCATAATGCCTCTAACGCTAATGCTGCCTGTGTTTACAGTGGGCTCTTTGGGGATTGTAAATAATTTTGAAGCAGCAGGAGTGACCTACTTCTTAGAAGCATTTGCCTTCTGGCTGTTCTGTGGGTTCTGTGGATTCCTAGATCCCTTCCCTGGCAAGGCAATCTCCTTTCTGGTTTAATGCTATATAAATGTAAAGAAGTGTCATTTTAAATATTATGCAACTAAAATGCAGCTTCTTTGTACAGTTATTATGGTACAGAAGGAAGTGTGGCTGAGTAGCAACTGTGAACTGTGGTGAATTACTTTGGTGAGCACAGGGAATAACTGCAAGCAAAACCCTTGTATATTAAGGTGATGGGAGGGATGCCTTGTGAAGGACTGTGGATGTGTTCAGGAAAGGGAAGGCCCTCGCCCTCACTGCAGCCCTCCCTGCCCTGTGTGTGGCTCTCTGGGACTGCTGGCACTGCTGGTGTGACACTCATCCCTCTCCAGACAGGGACACGCTCCTTCCCAAGCTCATCGCAGCAGCAGCAGCAGCAGCTCTGCTCCTTGAGGAGTCACATCCTTTTACTGGGTCTCCCAGGAGCATGAAATCCCTTGAGACAGGGAAGCTCCCTGGATTACCATGATGCTTTTGATCTTTTGAAGTGGTGTGTTCCTGTACATTTCGATATCTCAAATGGGTTTGAAGCAGATCTGTTTACTCAATTTGCTTCTGAAAAATGGATCCTTTTTGTACCCTGTTCCCCCCAAGTGAAGCCTCAGAGGGCACTGCAGCCTTGGCAGTGGGCAGGGCAATAGGAACATGACCTCCCATTCCTTTCAGGAGCAGAGGCTGAGGCCAGTTTCCCAGTTTTTGGTGCCAGCTGTCTCCTGCTGGCTCAAAACTGTACTTGGAATTTATCTGGTTTGTGTTTTGTGACATAATTTTAATTCTTAGATCTTTGCTATGCAGCCCATGCCAAATCCTGGAATGTAACCTGACTTAATAAATCATTCCCTCCCGGATGCAGGAATATCTGGGACCCTTATCCATTGTTCAGCACCTGATCTTGGCATCTCTCTGGGCTGTGGGCACGTGCTAATATTTATTTTGGCTGACAGATCCTCAGATTTGCCTTCCAGCAAGTGCATGGCTTGGGCAAGCTTTTTATTCCTGTTCAGTGTTTATCAACAGACATCAAATTCAGCTGTCTTGCCTGTAGACAATGGAAGTGTCACTTGTGTCCCTTGGGGCTGGAGAAAGCGTTTTTGGAGGTAGTGGAAATGTATTAAAAAAACCCACACAATTTCTGTTTGTTTGGGGTTTTTTTTCCACTTAAACATTTTGAGGATTTTACATCTTTGAGAAAGAATGATGGAAAATTATATTTTTCCGGCAGTTTGTTTTCTTCAATGGCAAATACTTTAAAAATGAGCTTTGGGCAGTGAGGATGTAGGTCTTGGGGAAAAAAAAAAAGAATTGCGGTGTTGGGTGACCATTTCTCTTCTGCCTGGGTATTATGAGCAAAATGGAAGCCATTCCAGTAAGCTTCACTAAGATAGTTAAATTAATTTGGTGGCGGGGAGGGGAACCTGGAGAAATTCAGTGTAGAAGAGGCTTCTGAAGGGCTGGCAAGAAGTACAGGAAAGCAATAGCTGATTTAAGTTAAAGTAGTTAAAATACCTGAAAATGAAATGAATGCTCCTGGACTTGGAAGTGGATAAGGAAGTGAAGAATTGAATGACAGGCAAGTAACTGAGACAGTAATTTTATGGAGCTGATGTGTTCATCTGGACTTGGCAGCTGTGGAATGCTGTCCCAAAACACAGGGGTGAAATGCCTGCAGGGGGGAGGTCACACACTCTTTGGTATTCCAGCAGCCACCTCCTGTGGGCTCAGGCAGTGTCTGAGCTGGAGGAGAATCTCAATTACTGTGCTGGGATTGCAAAAACCTGCCTGGAAGGGCAAAAGGAAACACAAATGGCTTTTCCTGCCTGGCTTAAAACATCCCCTAAGACTGGAAACATTCCACTGTACACGTGACTATGTGCATGGTCCTTGGGATGCTGGGTAAAATCATGGAATATTGCAAAAGAAATGAGGGCCAGATGGCAGGAGGTGGCTGGAACAACCTTAGCAGGGATGGCTTAATGGGTATTACCCCAGGGAAATAGTGGTGTTTGTGTTGCCCTGATGAAGTAGTGTGTGAGTCCCTTGGGAAATAGGTTTTTACATCTTTAACCAAATAGTCATATTTTATTGCATAGGTGACCTGGGAAGGCAGACAAGCAGTCACTGTGCCACTGATATCAGTTGCTCCCTGTCATAGCAGTCTTTGCTGCTCTGGAGTCTCTGATGGCTAAATTGGAAAATATTAACTAGAGGAATTTTTGCCTCTGCAGGAATATTACCAATTTGAAGGAAATAGATGCTTGCTAAGGTACTCTGTGTGTCACATACTGGACACAAATGTTTCCTGCAATGGAGTCCCAGGCAGATGAGCACGGTTTGATGTCGCTGTGATTGCACAGGGATATGGCTTTACAGATGGATGTTTGGCAAGAGAGCACACAGAAAACCTGCAGTATTTGTAGATATGCAGCTCTGCAGCAGTGCTGGTTTTAATGGTTGCAATCAGTCTGAGAGGGCTTTTCCAACCTTAACGATTCCATGATTCTAAAGTACCTCGTGTACTTAGCTTGGAAGGGGAATTTCAAGGGACATCTTTTTCAGATAAATATAAAACATGTTTTTGTGCTTTTCCATGCTAAGTACCAGTCAGATACCCTTAACTGTGATTATATTTTTTCAGAAAGCTTAAGGTACATGATTTATACTCCAAATTGTTGTTCAGCTGGTATGTCTTGCTGCCTTAGCCAATAATTTTATTATTAGTGCCCTTCAGGCAGTTGAAATGTCCTTGTCAGGTAAGTGAGGATGTCATTGTTTAGTGTGGCAGTGCAGCCTCCCTGTGTCCTGTTAATGAGGGGGTTCTTGAAATGTTTGAGCCAAGCTGAGCCCTGCCCTGTGGGTTTGTACAGCACGAAGCTGCCCTGCTCTGACTGAAGGCAGTCACAAACCAGAGTGCAGATTGCTCCCCATGACCTTGGTGCTATTGGCAGTGTTAACAAGATGTGTCCAAAGCCTGAGTAAGGCTGGTGCTTGGCCCCCAAATGCTGTGCCTGAGCAAAAAACTCTCACCTAGAAGCTGTCTAGTGCTACAGGGTTCCCATTTCCCTCTGAAAACCAGGAAGCTACAGGTGTTAGTGAGCCCCAGTAGTAAATATGGTACAGGTGGTTTAAGTTTCTGTCATGCTTTTTCCTCAACACTGATATTCCTTTTTATTTAATAATACTACTTCTGCTGAGAATTTCAGTGGGTTAGTCTTTCCAGCTGAGCCTGGGAAAAAAAGGTGTTTGAGGTGATTTGGTTTCCTTTCTGTCAATTAATATAATCAATATCATCATACCAGGGTAGCTGTGGCTGCCCCATCCTTGGGAGTGTCCAAGGCCAGGTTGGAAGGTGTCCCTGTCCATGGCAGGGGGTGGAATGAGATTGGCTTAAAGGGCCCTTCCTACCCAAACCATTATTAATATTGTATTTTTTAAACATTTATGTGTGTGTGTATATATATATGCACGTATATATAAACTTGTATTAATATCATTGGCACAGCTCACATTTGATATGGATCACTCATTTAATTTTGGCACAACCAAAATCCATTAATAGATTGGGCTGAAAGCAAGATTTGCCCAAATGAAACTTCAGCAGGGGTAGTGTGGGACCCAGAGTTGTTTTTTTAGCCAATGAAATTGTACTTTCTGCTTATGAGATGTAAGGGTGTGCTTTGTGTTGCCTTGACCTATTATTTTTATGTTTAATACTGCAGCCTTGTTATGGATTTTTGAATATCCAAAGTCAGCAGCTTTTTCACTAATGGCATCAGGCTTTTTGTAAGAGCTTCCTTTCGTTTATGTTTTAAATGAACCTGCACATGGTTTTCCTTTTTAAGGAACTTGGTTTTTGCCCTCTTCACACACAGTGTCTCGGTGAAGGGCTCTTCTGCCCTGCTGGATTGCAGAGCAGCTTGCAGACATCTCCGACAGGACATGCTGGAGCCACAGAGGGATTTAGGACTGGTTTAGAGGGCATCCAATTGTTAGCAGGATCTGGCTTTAATATGAAAATCCCTAAATGAATATCTAATTCTCTGCTTTTGGGTGATAGCTGTTTTATCCTCATTTTGAAACACTGCCTCCTGCTATGGCAAGTGACTGGGAAGTGATTTGCGTGTGCAGCTGGATGCTTGCCAGGCATGGATCCAGGGGTGTACATTTCATTTTGGCAATTGGAAAGCACTGGGCCAGAGCCAGAGGGAACTTCCAGGGCTTGGGAGTTGACAACGTGTGTTATGATAATGTTACTGGGGGTTTACTTAAGTGAGGCCTTGCTTTATTATTTCTCATGCTCACTGAAACAAGATCTGCCAAGTACAAGAGGTTAAATTCAGCATAAAGAAAACCAGTCTAGGAAATTATTCCTTTTCTGAAGGAAGACTGATGGAAGCAGAGGGAGCTGATCATTCTTCCTCTCTGCCCCGACTGGCGAGGCCGTATCTGCAGTGTCACCATTAACTGTGGGCTGCTGTGTGCAAGGAAGATGTGCATTTCCTGGAGCAAATCTGGTGCAGGACCAAAAGCTGATGAAGGGAGAGGAGCATCTTTCATGTGAGGAGAGGCTGAGCGAGTTGGGGCTGCTCAGCCTGGAGGAGAGAAGGCTTGGGTGAGGAGGCTCATCCACTGTTACTTCACTTGCCTGTGAAATGTTCCGCTGGTTGGAAGCCAGACTGAGTGCTCTGTTTATCACTTCAGCTTAAACAGCCCAACAGCCTGCATTTTAGACTAATAAAAGTTTATTTTGAAGCTCGTCAGGAGAGTCCTGTTGTTGATAGGAAGTGTGATGTTCAGTGAGATGTGCACCTCAGTGCTCGGTGCTGCCAGGAAGGTTCAGGGGGCTCCGAGTGTTCTGTGGCAGAGCCCTCCGAGCTGGTTCTGCTGCTCTGCACACAGTTCAGCTGGAGGCTGACTCAGTGTTCCCCAGATGGATGAGTGTGGTGGGAAACTCCGTGGGCTGGAGCAGGCTGGAAAGACAAACTTCCTGGGTATCTCCTCTTGGGAAAAGTTTCCTTCTGACCGAACATCTGTTACTTGTCTCCAGATTAACCTTTCGCATTGTATTTGCTGAACAGTTAAATCATGAATGCATGCAAAACTTTTTTCTTTCCATTGTGAATATAAATACTAAAAGCAACAGATGAGCAAGGTTATAATTTGTTGTAAAGTAGGAATATATATTTTCAGTCACATTTTAAGCTCAATCTGTATGTACTGGAAAAGACAATGAGCTCTTGAAATGAGCAGTGAATGCTTCATTAGGTGTTTTTAAGCACCTGCAGAAAACCCTTCATGATTTTTTTCCTACTCGTGAATCAGCATTTTCAGTACATAAAAATGCCAGTTGTGAGCATCAGCTTCTACCCTGTCACTGGGTCACTGAGGCCTGTGTGAAGAACAAACTGTTTGTTAAACATTTGAAAGAATGTAAATATTTCGATAAATCACTTATTTTGCTTCTATTTCTGTGGGCTCACAAAGATCTCCATGTACTCAGTTTGAGGAGCAGTTGCAGTTCCTGAAATTTCACTTGGTGAATCTCCATTCTTAGAGATGTTTAAAACGCAAGGGAATGTGGCCTGGGACAACCTGCTGTGCTTTGAGCTGCTTTGAGCAGGGAACAAGGGTGGGTGATGTTCAGAGGTCCTGTCCCACCTCAGCTTCTCTGGGTGCCTGCCTGAGAGGGGAGATGGTGGGCTTGTCCTGGGACTGACTGGGTCACCATCCCTTCTGCCAGGTGTCTTCAGTGTTTTGGGTACCAAGCCAGCAGGACTTAGTGACTTAATCAACAAAAGGTCAGTTGGTGTTAAGGTGGCCTTTTGCCAACATAGCTGTGTGAAAACTTGTCTCATAGGCATTTGATTGATAATATTAGATCAACACTGTTAGGCCTGATAGGCACATTTTTAGGAATAACTCTGAATTTCTTCCTGGAGTTGTTTTTGGTGTGTAGTTCTGACTGGAATAAGTGTTGAAAAATCCTAACCATCTGTTTTTAAAATGAGCAGGTCCCGTGACATCCTCACAAGACAGTGGTGCACAAGGGGAATGACCTGGAAGTGCTGGCAGCTGTATGAAGGTGGTTTTTGTTGTGTGGTTGTGGTTGGATATGATTCACAATCACAGTTTGTGTTTTACAGGGCAAGTGCTTGAAACTCCACCTAGTTAAGGAAAGCTGTCATGGAACTCGTTGCAGCGACACGAGGTTGGCAGTCCCTGAAGTCAGAGTGTTGGGGATCCATACATTAGGTTTATGGATTTTGCTAATGCATTAGTTATGTCTTGGAATTGCATCTTCAGTGATGCAACTGAAACTGCTTCTTGGGGAAGGATGAGTCTTTTACAGGGTTCTGTTACCTCGTGGTTAAACACGCCAGCAGGTACATCATGTGGGAGGGTCCAAGCTTTTTTTGCAGGAGGAGCTGGCTTCCTCTGCAGCAAATGGTGCAGCTGAGGAATTAGGCCTTTTTGTAGGCAAATAAGAGGGGCTAAAAGGGGAAGGCTGCTTTGAAGTGGGAGGGAATACCTGTGTTACATGGTAAATCCAACCAGGTGTGGTGTCCCTGCTCCAGAGCTGCTTTGACACTCGTGTTTCCTGGGAAGAAATGAAGAGACATCAGGCAGAGGAGGAAGAGACAGGTGCCCCCATGAGCACTGGAATGGCTTTGGGGTTACCTGTGGCCCAGACGCTCGTGCTGGTGTTCCAAAGGTGAGGGATGCAAGTTCTCCCTTTGTCAGTGCTTTTCTCCCTGGGAGGTGCTGGGAACTCAACCCCGGAGCCTTTCACATGGGGAGCACAGGGAGTGACCTCGGATTTTACACAGTCATATCTGGGGTTTGATGTAAAGCTCCTTTAGTTCTGCTACCCAGCAGTTGTTTGTTTTTGCTTGCAGAGTATTTAAAGAAGACAGTTCAGTGTCTTTTAGGACTGTTATTTTGGACATGGTTCTTCTCCTCTGTAAGTGATATTTCAGTATAAAATATGATTTAGGCTTATTAATGTATGATTACTTGTATCAGGAGGCATTGTTTAAATATCACAATGGCTTTAATCAGATTTCTTTCTTCATGTAACATTAATATGTTATGAATAGTCTTTTTTTTTTTTTTTTTTTAAGCTTGAACCTTGATCCAATGTGTCCTTGTTAGGAGGGGAAAAATCTCCAACTGCCTTACTCTCTAGGACTTTGCACTTTGTTATAACACAGAGAATGTGAAGAAGAGGATAGATAAGAGTTTCCTTATATAAGCACTCCATTTTTTGAGATGTTTTCTTTTGCTTTGAAACTTAAAATAGCAAAGCTATATTTGACCAGTGGTAAACCCTTCACCTGCCCAGGAAGATTCTGGCTGGGGAGCCTGCAGGAGGTTATCTCGTGTAGCCTCCTGCACACGACAGGGTCAGGCCAATAAAACCTGTGTAAAACCTGTGTTCTTTGTGACCTGCAGCTGGGAAAAACCTCCATGACTCATGTTAGACATGACTTTCTGGGATTGCTTTTCCATCCTCCTGCTCTACCCCCACCCCTGGTGTTTTGCAAGCAGAAAGCTGCTTCAGGTGGGTTTTCTGTCCTGGTGTTTTCCCTCCCCTGCATAAAGAAGGATCTCCATGAAAACAGGCTGGAGGAGGAATGAAACCCATGTTGGGTCCTGCTGGCCTGGGAAGAAAGTCACAGGGGACTGAGCTGTAGGTTTGACACTGAAGGATTGCCAAGGTACCTGTCTCTGTCATTTTCCTGACTCCTTTGCATGTGATCTTAATCTCCTGTGAGAGCAGCTGGAGGCAAGGAAAGGAGGATTGCTGGTGATTTCCCAGCCTTTTCTGCTGCAGCCACCAGGTGCTTCTTCCCAGTTGCTGCAGGAAAAGCCACATCTGTCAGCTGAGGGTGAGAGGTGATGGGTCCAGGGTGACAGCAAAGCCTGTGCCTGTAACCACCCTCCCATCTTACTGGGGTTCTTGGCAACTGGGGACTGCCAAATTCAGTAAAATACTGTGCAGAAGATGTGGCCTGTTCTGCCAGTATTCCCTAATACCACCTGGATTTTTCCCCGTGGCTGAAGGTGCCCAGATTTGTTGCTGTCTCAGTTTCTGAGGGCCAGTCTTCTCCCACCTGGTATTTTGGCCTCTGCCTCTCAGTTGAGTCCCTGCGTCTCCTATTGAGCAGAATATCTGCTGCAGTGTAACTGTCTGCCTTCAGTGTGATCTCCACCCGCTCCTGCCAAGCCAACTCACCTTAAAGATGAGTTTTCACCTTAGAACAAGGTAAAAGCACAGTGTGGTTTGGGTCACCTCAGCAGCAGCTTATTGAATCCTGGGGAATCAGTCCTGGGCTTTGTGGTCTCCAGCCAGAGGAGCTGCAGCCACCAGCCTGGGTGTGAAATCTGGAGTTTAGAACACCCTCTTGTGATCACATGATGATTTTCTTTGGTGTTAATTGCAAAGGCAGGTTTACATCAGGTTCTCCGTGTTAAGCACATTGTGGCTGGTGAAGAAATACCAGGGAAAGTAATGTGGGTAAAGCAGTTTTGGACAGAAGTGCTTCTTAGCAAGGTGCAGTTGTCAGCCTTCTGTATCCTCACTGTTTTTTGGACAGAGGGGCAATGGTTGGAACTCCTCACCTGGCAGTTTTCTCCTTGGTGCCCCTTCAGTGGGACAGCAGTCACAGTCTTTTCTCTGCTGAGAGTATCCCTCATGCTATTGCATGCCCAATTTCAGTGAACAAAGGAAAGGCACAGGTCAGAATTATTTATGCCAACTGTTCAGTCTGAACATTCTGGAAACTCAGTATTTGTTCAGAAGATCTAAGTCTTCTACTTTGATAATAATTCCGCCAATTCACTGAATTTCAGATCACGTTGCAGTTTGAATCAAGAAGAGCTTTTTACAGGTAAAACATGCTTTTAAATGTACCTCTGCCTGATAACCTTTCTTATGGCATTTGGGTCTCAATTAAGCATTATTCAAAAGCATTCTGATCATAGAATTTGTAAGTTTACAAGTTAATTGAAATGCTAAACATCTTATAATTGCCCAAATAGAAGAAACTGATAAATCTTCAAACAAACTGAGTCTGTTTTTCAATGAACTAGTGAAGAATGGTGATATTTTTATTTTTTTCCCTTTCTCAGAAATCCTGTTTTGAATACTTCTTTTTTTTTTTTCAGATGCTTGCAATTAGGGAAAAGGAAAAGTTTTATCAGTGCTTCTCCCTTCTAGCTATGCATACAACCCAAATCATGGACTTCATAATATTTCATAGGCAATCTTAGAATTTTGGAAAGGTCTGAGTTGGAAAGACCTTAAAGCTCATCCAGTCCCACCCCCTGCCATGGGCAGGGACACCTCCCACCAGCCCAGGTCACTCCAAGTCCCATCCAGCCTGGCCTTGGACACTCCCAGGGTTGGGGCAGCCACAGCTTCTCTGCCCAACCTGTGCCAGGGCCTGCCCACCCTCCCAGGGAAGAATTTAATCCCAATGTCCCATCTAGCCCTGCCCTGTGGCAGTGAGTCATTTCCCCCTGTCCCCAGTCCCTCTCCAGCTCTCCTGGAGCCCCTTCAGGCACTGGAAGGGGCTCTCAGCTCTGCCTGGAGCCTTCCCTTCTCCAGGTGAGCCCCCCCAGCTCTCCCAGCCTGGCTCCAGAGCAGAGGGGCTCCGGCCCTGGAGCAGCTCTGTGCCCTGCTCTGGACTCTGCAGCAGCTCCATGTCCCTGTTCTGCTGGAGGCAGCACTGCAGGTGGGGCCTCGGCACCCGGAGCAGTATCTGCTGCTCCAGCAGCTTCCTGTGGTGAGCACATGGAATAACCTGGCTGACCCATGAAGTGTTAATGCAGCCTGAGATGGGGCTGGGAGCGATTGTAGCAGGCGTGGAGAGGAGTGTGCTGCCTATTTGGGTCAGAAGTAGTTACTGACTGTCTCTTGTGGCATTCCCTGGTGAAACAGCAGCATTTAATGTTCAAGTGCTCAGCTTGTGACTGCCCAGTTGTGCTGTGCTAAGGTAGAATTCTGGGAGCTCGAGCTGTGTAATAAAAAATGGGCAGCATAGTGCAAGGAATTGTGTGTGGTTTAACATTTCTGCAAGAAGGTTGTTAGGATCAAGAGGGTATAAATAGTCCAATTAAGAATTTCCCTTTGCAGTCATTAGCTGTCAGTATTTGGTTTCACATGTGCCAGGAGCCAACCATTTGGGCTGGACATGAAAGCCATTGTAGAAGTTGAAGGAGCATACTTAAATCCTTTTCTGATAAGAAGGGAAGGGAAAATAAAGCCATTCATTGTATTTCCAGGTGGACAAGACTTGAATTTTTGAATGAATTTTTGATATAGTGCATTCCCTCTACTCAGGAAGGCAAACACATTATCTGTTCAGCTTTCATCTGTTGTGACTAATCTTAATTTTAAAGCAGCTTTAGTTTAATCTTCAGCTTCAGAACCTGCATTCTCTTTGTTTTCTCATACTTGCAGGATCCTCAGGACTAAAGTTCACAGAGCTTGTTCCATGCTGAGGTCATTAATTCAAGAGACTCGGAGACAGAAGTTAATTTCTGCTAAATAATCCAGACCGAGAGCAGATGCTGTGACTTCAGGCTGAGAGGATAGCTCAGAACAGGAGCAGCAGTTAAGTCTTTTTAAGTTTTGAGGAATTCTTTCCTTGGACAAGAAATTGTCTCAGTGCCCTTGTCTGGGGTATAAATGGAAGGGTGCCCTGGCAGTGTCATCCTCAGGCAGCAGTTTAGATAAGCCAGGCTTCAAATAAGCTTTGGGAGCCATGGTTTGAGGCACCAAATGTAGGTAGTGGTGGTCACTAACATGTTTTTCTATTCATGGTGGAATCACAGAATCACTAAGGTTGGAAAAATCAAGTGAAATGTCCCAGTGCTAAATTCCATGAGATCATAATACATTATGGTCAACACAGTTGAGAGAAAAATAAAAAAAAAAGGGTAGAAAATGGTTATTTCAACTTAATAATGAAGAGAGATAGAATTTGCAAGAACAGCTTTGGTTCACAGTATCTTCCTTTCAGCTGCAAGTTCTGAACTGTTGGATTCTGAAGGCCACCAAAAGGTTCTTTTGGGGAGATTTGGTTGGAAAAGGAGCTGGGTAGGCAGTTCTATTCCATATGTTGATGCAAAGATGACCAGACTTGTTAGACATATTTACCTCAGAGTGGCCCAGCATTATGAGAGTCACAGGAAAACCAAAAACAAGAGGCAAGTCTGTGACACTGGGACATGTGAAACCTGCTGTGAAATCATGGAATGGTTGGGTTGGAAGGGACCTTAAACCCATCCAGTGCCACCCCCTGCCATGGGCAGGGACACCTTCCACCAGCCCAGGGTGCTCCAAGCCCTGTCCAACCTGGCCTTGGACACTCCCAGGATCCAGGGGCAGCCACAGCTTCCCTGCATTTCAGCCACAGACTGGGAGCAGTGGGAAGGCACCTCTGGAATTCCTGGGCATAGCCCCCATGAACAGCAGGGCCACTGGAGTGTGGAGGCTTCACAGCTTGTCTCAGGAGCCTGTTCTGATCCATGGCCCCCATGGGCTTCCAGAAAAGAGCCCTGTTCTGCCTTCTACCTCGCCATCAGGCAGCTGTGGATGCTGTGCCTACCCTCAGCTTTCTCCTCATAAACCCACTGACAGTATTTGTCACGTGGAACTGCAGAATTTCCAGATAAAACCGTAGGTGTTCTGGGGAATTTCCTTATCCTGGCTGTAGGGGAGGGCCCCAAGCAGCTGTAGGAACTCTGGCATTGTCCACTTGTTCATCACTGTCAGCTGACTGAGAGAAACCTCCACGGTATTCAAGTATTTACAACAAAATAGGCTGAAGTTGCCCTTTAAAATAGTCAGTGTGTTTTGTGTGTTGTCAGCAGATGTGTCAGTGAAAGAATCCAGGATGAAATCAGTCACACCATGAGTAGGTTTGCTATTTGGAAGTCATCTTCAACTGCAACCTTTCTGTCTCCTCATTGGGTCTGCCATAAATGCAGTATCTAGAGAACAGTAACGTTATGTCAGGTGTTAATGGCAAAAAAGAGCTCCTGGCTTCCTATTGGAATTGCACTCATTCAGTTCTTTTCTATTTGAGTTCTGATTTTTGAGGCAGTTTTGATCATGTGCCCGAGTTGTGAGAGAGGCAGTTGTTGAACATGACCAAGAAGTATTTCGTAAGGGCCGTGTGATTGCTGGCCTGTTTGCAGCATGTGAAACTTTTGACAGCGATCTCGATTGATTCTTCCATGTTCAATAATGTGTTCATTCCAATGGTATTTCCTGAGCAGCTGGCCTTGCTTAGCTTTGGAGCTAAAACAGCAAAAGCAGGGAAGTGAATTTTCCAGCCCCCTTTGCCCCCCCCTTTTTTTTTGCATGTTAGAAAATCATGTTAATTTTTTTCTATCCTGTTAATGAAATGGCATGGAAACCATTGGAATAACAGGGTGGAGCAGGAGCAAAAGTGGAGGACAGGGAGGAAATGGCACATTTTATAGTCCTGTGTATGGTGAAAGGCTTGCCTTCAGGAATTAGCTTCTCCTTTCAGAACCAGGCTGATCAAAATTCATATGGAGCTGCATTTCCTGCTGGTCTCTGAGTTAAGAAGTGCTTCTGTTTCAGGCAGATCTCCTCAAGTGGTAAAGGATGAGTTTTCTGCATTAAAACTATTGGGTAGGTTTTCAGATAAGAGCTGGATTGTCCCTTGAAATGCTTCTTAACAGAAATGTGATGAAAATGTTTGTGAAATGGTGGATCCGTAAGGGAGGATTTGTGTGCTGGTTTAGTGCATTGAGACAAATGTGTGTTTTAGAAGGTGCTGTAACAAATGTCTTTCATCAATGGAAAATTCTGTTCTTCAGATTTTGATCATGTGTCCAAGCAGTATCTTTGTCTATTTATTTATTAGAGACGGGCTGAGCATACAGAAATTTGGAATATGGAAGGAATTTTCCCTGGGAGGGTGGGCAGGCCCTGGCACAGGGTGCCCAGAGAAACTGTGGCTGCCTCTGGATCCCTGGGAGTGTCCAAGGCCAGGCTGGACGGGGCTTGGAGCAATCTCGGCTGATGGGAAGGAGTGAAACTGAAGGAGCTTTAAGGTCCCTCCCAACCCAAACCTTCTGTGATTCTAAATCTGTTGGAAGTACTGGAGTGCTGGTATTTAATGTCATTAATATCGTTTCCCAGCTGATCTGAGCTGGTGTTTTGGATCTCTGCCTCCTGCACCCATCACCTACTTAACAGCCCTGCAGGTCTGGAGGGAAACAGCCAAGCCACTCCAGCTTCCCAGAGAGCTGTCTCATCTTGCACCTTGTTAATTGCTTGCACATCCCAGGAACTATCATACATAATGGGAATTAATTTCTGATCTAATTCCAGCCTCCCCTTCTCTTCCCTTCTTCCCCATGCACGGTGGTACTTCTGCTCTGTAGGCAGGCACGCAGGAGTAGCTGCTGGGTAAGACAGGCTGGGGAGGAGCTGAAGCTTTTTGGGCTTGCTGCTTTTCATGGTTTGTTTTACCACCCTGCTTATGTCCTTGGTGCCCCTTGGGTCAGTATGTAGTTTGCAGGAAAGTACCTACCCAAAACTGAGGTCTTTGTGTTTGTTAAGACTTTTTGGCTTCTTAGCTTGAGGATGACTTGAAAATGCTATTGAAGTTTTTCACATCACATTATTTTTGCTCCTGTACTACAATGTTGAAGACAGAAGCTTTAAAAAGTTTGGGTGATGGTTAAAAGCTTTTACAGACGTCACGGTTTGTTCAGTTCCAAAGGCACTGAGGAGCCTCTCAAAGCAAGTATTGCATAACACATGGGGGGCTTATTGAGTGCAGCACCTTCAGGGTCAGAGCTTGGAGCAGTTTCCATCTGCTTTGTGCTGAATCAGAAGTGCTTGTGTAATTCCAGACGGAGTCAGAGGCCTGCCATCCAGATGACCTTGATTTATACCTACAAAATACACCACAGAGATGGAATATGTAACTGGAGAGAGAAGTCTTTCTGGAGATTGTCACAGAATACCAGAGTGGTTTAAAGCCAATCCAGGCCCACCCCTGCCATGGGCAGGGACACTTTCCACTGTCCCAGGGTGCTCCAAGCCCTGTCCAACCTGGCCTGGGACACTTCCAGGGATCTAGGGGCAGCCACAGCTTCTCTGGGCAAACTGTGCCAGGGCCTGCCCACCCTCCCAGGAGAGGATTCCCTCCCAATATCCCACCTAACCCTGCCCTCTGGCAGTGGGAAGCCATTCCCCTTGTCCTGTCCTTCCAGGCCCTTGTCAATAGTCTCTCTCCAGCCCTCTTGTAAGCTTCCTTTAGGTACTGAAAGGCTGCCTTGAGGACTCCCTGAAGCCTTATGCTTGAGTGAAAGGAGGTCTCCCTTTCTAAAGCTTTTGAAGGGAGTGCAAATCTGTAGCCCAGGTTTCTCTTCCCTGTGGTAGGTTCAGTGTGAGCCTATGGAATGCTGTATATCCAGCACAGTACCCCTAATCCAATTCCAGGGCTCAGAGTCCCTCCATTATCCACCCATAGAGGAGACCAGGCCACCCTCCCCATTCTATTCCTGTTCCTTGTTTCCTTCATTTTCTTGCCTAGGGGTGAAAAAGTCAAGAGTCAAATCTGTGATCCATGTCAGGCCCCCCAGTGTTGCAGAGCAGTGCTGTGTCCCTGGTGAGGTGTCTGTCTGTGGCCAGCAGTGTGGCACTGCTCAGGTGATGGGTGGCTGTGGCAGTAACAGATGGCATGGCATAGCATGGCATGGCCCTCTTTTTCACACTGCTGGACTGAAGTTCATGCTTTTAGAATAGTCCATTTCCACAAAGACAGAAACCTCTGAATTCTTGGCACTCAGTCTGCTCAGCCTTGGTGCAGGTATGTAGTGACTGTATATACTCACCCAGGTTGTTGTTAAGGATAAATCCATGTCCTTCCAGTATTTGTGAGCTGAAAAGTTTAGCCAAAAGTGGTTTGATTTTTCGTTTGGTTTTGGGTTTTTTTTGAGCTCTGATATGCAGTTTGCCTCACTGCAGTGCAGTCTCTTTGAGTGTGGAAGTGATTGGAGGTGAAAAATGACCTGCCTGAAAAGGAGGAGCACTGGGAAAGCTGGAAGGCACCTGGGAATCTTCCTGCTTGGGAGGTGCTGAAGCACTGTAGGGAATGAGCAAAATCCTGAGGTGAGAGACTGACTGCAACTGTGTATTTTTGTTGCCTGTCAGAGTATTTTACTGTGCACAAGAAGGGGATTAAGGGAAATGTATGATAGCCTGAGTTAAATAGCATTTAGCTTCCAGAAAAAAAAAGGAATAGTATCTAAAATGAGGTAAGGATTTCTTGAAACTTATTCTGCTTCTTATCAAGGCAACCATGGCTTTATATGAATGTATTATCTGTTAATAAGTATGTGTATTTAAAATGAGATTGTGAAGGGACACTGTATGCAGACTTACTAACAGTCCCTTTTACTTAAACTGGGAAGATGAATCTCATGGACTTAATTCTCTGGATGCCTCTGTTTAGTGAGAAGAAAACTTACGACAGTTTTGGTTATTCAGTAGAAATCCAGCTGTAATGAGGTGTGGTGTTTTGATTTTAAGCTGAGGAGCACTTGGATAGGCAAAATATATTAATTTTAACAGCTCCATCAGCTTGGGGACAGAAATGAAAAGGATGATCTTAGTCATGCAGAAAAACTCGAGACTTTCTGTTCTCTTTCCCTTTAAAAAGTGGGGTTTGTTCTGTTCTTTTAAGTAAATTACAGTGATGAAATCAGCTATGCTTGGGCATCAGAAACATGTTGTTTATGGTATGCAATTTGGAATTTGCTTGAAGTTGTCCAATATGAGAATTCTTTTTTAAATAGTATCCTAGGCTTGTATTATGGTACAAAAATCATAATTGAAGAGATCTTTAATGATGGATTTGAGTCAAAAGGTGTTTCATTCTTGTATTTATATTATAAAATAATGCATTCTTATGAAATGAGAGCCTTTAAGGCTGTGAAGTACATACCTGGTGTGAAAGGAAGGATTGTAATCCCCACTCAGAAATCAGAAGTGTTGTGATCTGTGCTATCCCATATGGTGTGACATCCCTGGCACTGGGGCACATGGCCTTCCTGGAGCAGTGATGCCAACTTTTGGTGGCATAATCTCCAAGATCCCTTCCAACCCCAACCCATTCTGTGGTTCTGTGGGGATATTTCAGTGCTGGGGGCTTTGAATGACCTGTCTGTGACCTCATTTTCCCCACGAATACAAAATGTGCAAATGTTTTGTGTTTCTCCTGGTGAAAGGAAAACAAATAATTCAGTTGCATTTTCACTCCATATCCCATTGCCATTGTTGCCTTTCCTGCTCAGCATCCAGTGTTTTCAGGCCAGGAATGTGATTTCCCTGTGCTGGCAGTCGGCTCAGTACTGATGGCCAGTGCTAACTTCTCGCTGGTAGCCCCTCTTCTCTGCTTTGTTGTGAGATGTCTTAGCAAAGCATTGCCTACAGTGAATTCAGGCCTGTGTAATGGACAAGTGCAGAGTGACAGAAGAGCACAGATCAGTGGCTTAATGCAAACCCCGTGGCTTGAGAGAGCCCTTGAGTTTGGGCTCTGTGTTGCTGGGCCCCTCCAGCGCAATGTTGTTCTGGTCCAGATGCCTTCCCTTGTTTGCTGGTTGAACACTGATGTGTGCTGACAAACAGCGGATGGAGCACAGTCTCTCCAGAAGAGAGAAGTGAAACCACGTCTGAATTGCTGTAAGAATTGCTCAGGTGACCTATTTTTGTCTTCCACAATCAGTTTGTCGAAGGAAGGACTACTTGGAGTGATACTGTGTGTCTGGAATTCAACCTGCAGTATGCAGAACAGGAACTTGTAGGTCTGCTTTTCTTACAGGGGAAAAAAGACCATGAAGGCAGTGAAGATTTGAATGCCTAGTTATCCAGTAAAAACATGGGAATATAAACAGTCTCAGGAATTGTGCACCCCTCAAGGTTTTAGGGTTGTCTCAGGATGGGAATTTTAATGCTCAGATGGTGCTGATGTATATGAGGCATTTCATAGAATTTTTAAGGTAGAGTTAGGGATTATTATTTAGGATTATCAAGTCCAACTGTTCTTCCTCCTTGTCTGGGCTTTTATGTTTGAACAGTGGTTGTGTTGGATCTGCTGATGGAATGTGAAACTCTGGTAAGGAACTAGAGAATAAGGAATTAAAGAATTATTCAAGAGTCTTTTTGCAAGGAGTTCTTGGGAAAAGAGAAAATGCCAAGTCTATTTTCCATCGCTTGGAATGGAATGGCAGAAGTAATATTTGCTTTATTAAACCAGTACCAGTAATATCAGTGGCTCACAGTGACCTTGCTTTAGAATTGTTGGAGAGCAGGGATGTTTCTCCTGCCAGCAAGGCCATTTCTGCAGTGGCTCCTGTTGAGCAGGCAGTGCTGTGTGCTGGGGATGTGTCAGCAGTGAAATTTAGCTCAAGAACATCACTCAGGAAGGGCACCAGTGAGTGGTGTGCTCATGGGGCTCCCTCTGCACTTGCTCTGATCATAGGACCTTTGCTTGAAGCTTTTTAAGGATGTGTTTGGGACACCCATATTTCACTGTATGCATGAAGTGATGGCATTCATGGCTGAGAATTGTGAGACTCTGGGTTGCAGTAGAGAGCTTTTCCTATGTGGAAAGTACATTTTAAGGCATTAGGCTGGGTTGTTGTTAGTTTGCTGGAAGTGTTGAGCTCCCTGCATGAAAAATCAAAATACTCCATTCCAAAAATCCAAATATTTTATTGCCCATGCTGAGTTGGCTTTTCACTGTCTCTGGAGATGCACTGGGGTTTGGTTTGTTGGTGATGAAGGTCTTCCAAGCAGTGTGAATAGGCTTGACCTGGGCAGTTGAGTAAAAAGTGGCAAATCTGACCCTATAATGGCCATGTGGGATGGAGGATTTCCACGGCTCCACTTTCCAGTGTGACTGTTGTGACTGCCTTGGAGGGACAGTAAGACTTGGTCAAGGAAAATACTTTGGGGGCATTTCCTGCGCTTGGCATCAGGTCATAGAGCAGTGAGTGGTGCTGGAGCTGGGTGGGATGAATGGAGGGTATGGAGCCTTTCAGAGCCCTGTATTTATTGTGCCCCCGTGTCACACGCTGCTTCCAGCTGCCTGTGGAGTGAAAGGTGAGCGGGAGCCGCTGCCGAGGGCCCTTCAGGACACACGGCGTGGGCTCAGAGCCAAGGGGCTTGTTTGGCTTGGCTGCCGTGGCTTCTGGCTGCTCTTGTCCCAGGGCCTGAGGGACTTCTCCTGTTCTGGGAGCGGATCCGTGCTAATTGCGGGTTGGGAGGAGCGGCGGGAGCCGCCTGGATCCCTGCCCGGCCCGGCTGGAGGGATGCTGCTGTCCCCTGTCCCCCCCCGGGGGAGGGGTGCTGCTGTCCCCTGTCCCCCCCCCGGGGCGGGGGGCTGCTGGCCCCTGTCCCCNTGTCCCCTGTCCCCCCCCGGGGGAGGGATGCTGCTGTCCCCTGTCCCCCCCCGGGGGAGGGATGCTGCTGTCCCCTCTCCCCCCCGGGGGAGGGATGCTGCTGTCCCCCCCCGAGGGAGGGATGCTGCCCCGGGAGCTCAGGTGTCCCTCGGGTACCACGGGCATCCCCCAGCTCTTGCCGAGTGTTCAACACCACATCCCTTAGTCGGGGGACTCTGTCCCTGCTCGGGGTCATACGACCAACCAAGGGCAGGCTCCTTTAAGCTGCTGTAGGTCCTCTGTCCGGGGTGGAGAGGGGATGGCAGGACCACCGGGGTAGGACGGTCTCTGGACCACGACCCCGGGCGGCTGCGTTACAACGAGCCCCGCTCAGAAGAACCTGCAGGGTGCTCAGTTGTGCTGAGTAGCAGCAGAGCAACCTCGGAGTATGCCTTGCTCCCCGTAGCAGAGCTGCGGGCGCATCCCGGGGCGGGGGTGCGTGTGCGGGATGCTGCGGGGCGGGCTGGAGGGATGTGCGGGCGGTGTGTGTGTGTGCGCTGGAGAGCGGCTCCTTGGAGGGGTCTGCGGTGCCGGGAGGGTGAGGAGAGGAATGGAATGGTCGGTCCCGCTCCGGCGGAGGAGCCGGCGCTCCCCGCGCGGCGCCCTGGAAGGCGCGGCATGGATCGGGATGCGGGATGCTGGCTTTGCGGGTTTGGCTCTCGGGGAAAAATTGCTATTCCTCTTTTTCTCATTAGACCCTTTTTTCNCCCCCCCCCTTTGGAAATGGCCTTTTGGATGTTGGAGAAGTAGCAGAATCTGCTAACATTCTGTAATAGCAAACAAGCATTTAGAAGGAACTGGAAACTGTTTTCAGGCTGGTCAAGACCTCAAAGAATCCCAGACTGATTTGGGTTGGAAGGGACATTACAAGATCATGTCATTCCATCCCTCCACCACACCAGGTTGCTTCAAGCTCTGTTCTTAGAACTTTTTCTCCAGAGCTGGTCTTGGTCAGGTGTCTGCTGCAAATCTATTCCATGATGAATAGAGTAATGACGAATAATCAATGTTAATTAGTGTTAAAGACAACAGCATCTGTCATCTGGAGGAATGAGTTAAATGGGGAATTCCCCATATTCCAACTGGCAATCGAACAGTGGTGTCTGTTGTGGGAATCTGGTGTCATCAGCCAACTAATGTGTGTAGTAGCATCCTGTATTCCTGGGTGCAGCTGGTGTGAGAGTACAGCCTCCCACCTGGAAATGCTCCTGAGGGCATGTCCTGGCTGGCTTATGGTCTGGATGGGGCTGCTCATCACCAAAGGGCTGGTTGGGCCCTGGCACAGCTGCCCAGGGCAGTGGTGGAGTCACCAGCCCTGGGGGATTTCAGCCACATGTAGATGTGGTGCTTGGGGATGTGGGTTCATGGTGGCCTTTTTACACCTTTATATATTGCCTTTGGCCTTACTGACACTGGGGAAGAGTGTTTGTAGGCATGGAAGGGATGTGTGAGGCAGCTGAAGGGAGGTTTTTGAAGCTTGACTCGTAAAAGGATGTTACACAGGGAAACTACAAACCTTATTCCCAGTGTTGCCTACTTCTGTCTGCCATGTTGGCTTATTAATTATTTTATTTAATAGTGAACACTTAATGGTTGGTCATTAGCTCAGCATCCCCAAATTGGCCTGCAGGAGAACTGGCAGGCCTCGTGTGAAAGGGGGGTGTGTCACTCCCTCTTCCAGCTGTGTACAAGAGCCAGGTCCTGATGAAACCACTGCCTGTGAAGGGAGCAGCAGGTTGGTGTTTGTGTGACTAACCATAGAGTAATGTGGCTTCTTAATTGCACAAGGTGTGTACGGGGGAAACATTTGTTAAGCATGGTCACAGAAAAAAAATCAATTCTGGATAATTTGGCTCTATTTTTAAGGAGGGAGGGTTGTCTCGGTTCATCCTGCATCCAGAATCTGAGCCCACGTGGGATCTGAGTCTTGGTCCAAGTTGATGCTTTGCTGTTTTGGGGGCCTGGGTATCATTAATGCATATAAATATCTCAAAGGTGGGTGTCAGAGGACTGTGCCAGGCTCTTGTCTGTGCTACCCAGTGACAGGATGAGGAACAATGGCCATAAACTAAAACACAAGTTCCNCGAGCCGTGCGGCGAACAATGAGCGCGGCGGCGCCGGGGATGCTCCGAGCCTGCCGGGCAGCCGAGCCCGGGGTGGCGCGGCCNTGGCAGAGCACTGGAACAGCTGCTTCTGTCTGGAGACATTCCAAATGCACCTGGAGGTGCTCCTGTGTCCCCTCCCCAGGTGGTGGGTGAGACCAGGTGACCCCCAGCACCCCCAGGGATGCCGTGGCTGATGGGGGTGCTGCAGGACGGTGGGTTGGACCAGGTGACCCCCAGCACCCCCAGGGATGCCGTGGGATGCCGTGGCTGATGGGGATGCTGCGGGGCGGTGAGTGGGACCAGGTGNGCCGAGCCGAGCCGTGCGGCGAACAATGAGCGCGGCGGCGCCGGGGATGCTCCGAGCCTGCCGGGCAGCCGAGCCCGGGGTGGCGCGGCCGGGGCCCGGCCTGGCCCCGCCGCAGGGCCGCCTGTGACACCGGACCGCGCTGCATTGATTTATTTCATTATTTTATTTTTTCTAACCGGCTCGCAGTGGTTGGCGGCTCTGCGTTTGCAGCCCACCCGCCTCTGTCTGTCCCTCCCTCCGNCCAGGGATGCCGTGGGATGCCGTGCTGCGGGGCGGTGGGCGGTGCGGCCCCCGCGCATCCCGGGGCTCGTCCCTCGCCCTCTGCCGGTGCCTCCTCCCGCTCCCGGCGGGCGGGACTCCAGTCCGGCGCTTGGGCGGTCCCGGCTGGCGCGGCCGAGGCGCTCGGATCCATCCATCCGTCCGTCCGTGCGATGATGCCCGCGGCCGCCTGAAGGACAGAGCCATGTACCTGCTGGACAGCAGCGAGCCGGCCGCCGCCTCCTCCCCGGAGAGGATGCCGCGGGGGGCCCCGCAGCGCAGGACCGTGTACCGCATCTCCGTGACCATGGTGAAGAAGGAGCTGCTGGGGCCGGAGCTGCCCCGGCGCGGGCGGAGCCGCCCGCCCGGCTCCTGCAGCCTCACCCGGGCCGGGCTGCTGCTGCTGGAGGAGGAGGAGGGCGCCGAGGAGGAGGAGGAGGATGGCGGCGAGGAGCGGGACCGGGTGCCGAGCCCGCTGGGGCTGCGCACCTTCCGCACGCTGAGCACGGGGCAGCTGGAGCTGGGCCGGCTGCGGGTGCCGCGCTGCGCGGGGACGGCCCTGCCCGCACCCAAACCCGGGCAGCGGGAGGAGGAGGAGGAGGAGGGCGAGGAGGGGAAGGCGGCGGGGGAGAGCGGGCAGAGCCCGCGGCGGCAGCTGCGCCGCAGCCTCAGCTTCAGGCAGTGGAGCGGCGCGGCGGAGCCGGGGCGGGTGCGAAGGCACAGCAGCTCGGGCAGCCTGCCCGCTCCGCACAGCCCCGCACCCGGCCCCGATCCCGCACCCGGCCCCGCACAGCCCGGCCCCGCCGACCCGCTGTCCCGGCCGGAGCGCTGGGAGCGCAGCAAGAGCAAGAACCGCACCCTGGATAACAGCGACCTGCAGCGGCTGTCGGAGCGCCTGGGCCGGGACGGCCCCGAGCACCGGCTCCTGCGCTTCTTCAGCGGCATCTTCGCCCGCAGGGACGGCCCCGCCGCGCTCCTGGGCAGCCCCCACGGCCGCTCCCCCCGCGGCAGCTTCTCCAGGTCCAGGGCGTATTTCGGCAGCCTCCGGAGAGCCGCCGCCGACATGCAGTCGAGCTCCGAGAGCATCAACGGGTCCCCGCACAAAGGTGCCCGTCCTGGTCCCGCCGGGGTGGGCAGGGGGCTGTGCTGGGCGAGGAGAGCGAGGAGATGCTACGCTGGGGTACCTGATGGTGGGGCTACTCTGGCACAGGGTACCCAGAGGAGCTGTGGCTGCCCCATCCCTGGGAGTGTCCAAGGCCAAGGTTGGACAGGGCTTGGAACAACCAGGGCTAGGGGAAGGTGTCCCTGCCCGTGCCAGGGGGTGGGACTGGATGCTCCTTAGCATCCCTTCCGACCCAAACCACTCCATGGTTCTGTAGTTGTAGGGGGGCAGCGTGTTTGAAGCATATGGCAGCTCTGCAGAGGGTAGGTCAGGCTGTGTGGACCAAAAATCCTTCTCTGGGTGATTGATGGTGCATTCCAGGACAGCTGAGTGAGGCAAGTGTAGCTCACCTAGTTATGGAACAGGAGCTGAACTCCAGTGCTGCTGAATATAGGTCACTGGGTGGCCCAGTGCTGCACAGCACTGGGACATTCTCCTTTTGGAAAGACTTCCGTAATCCAGAAGATTGGATACGTTGGTCAGAAACATGCCTGCAGAAGAAGTAAGTGAATATGGGTGTAAACGTCCTAAAAATCCTAAAGTTTTATTGTAACAAAAGAGCTAAAACTGAGTTTGGTTTTTTTGACAAAGCACAAACTTGGAAGCTGCACTCGTTGAATTATTTTATTATTTGAGTTATTTTATGTAGCTGTGTACTACTCTTTAACTAGCCAAAGCATTGCTAGTGCAAGGTGGGAACCAGGTAGGGAACTCCAGGGTTTGTGAATCCCTCAGATACAAGAAAAACTTGAAAAATAACCTTACTGTGGGCTGGAAGTGGAGAGCTGAGGAGCTGTAAGGATCTGTAAGGATCAAGGTATCGCTGACTGGGACATGTTAAACCAGAAATGCTGGTTGTGGAGCTTCATTGAGAGACTCTGCCTTCTTGTAGCTGTGCTTTCAAATCTTTAATAGGCATCTGTGATGAAACATTTAACTGGCAATTATAGTCGCCTTTGAGCACCAAGTGCTTATCAGGTGGCAAATGATCTGTAAGTCGCTGCTTTTCTAAAAATACAATTCGCAATTAGAAAGATTAAGCGTTCCTCAAGGCACAGGTCCAGCAGAGGATGGTGTGGAGGTGGGCCCAGGTGGGTCACTGGAGGGAGCAATAGCCAGCCCTGGCACATCCAGAGCTCCTGCTGCGAGTGCAGCGTGCCCGGAGTTTGAGGCACAGGAGCAGAGCCAAATATTTAGCCCTAGTAACTGAGGACTGGGTGGTTTTATTGATGCAGAGCTATTCATGTGGGCTTATAATAATCTTGACGGAAATTGTGGTCTGACCTTGGTTAAAGTTCAAGGTAACCACAACAGAGAATTACTTCAGAGGACTCTTTATGCCTGTCCTGTGCCAAGGCACTCAAAGTGTTCCTCTCCTTCAAGAGCACACGGTCAAATACCCTCACACGGTATCTCCCAGTCCTCTCAGCCTGGGAGGAGAGCTCAGTTAATCAGTAACTGTTGGCACACGGCAGTAGGATGGTCCTGAGAGCTGCTTTGTGTAGGTGGCAGGACCAAATTTATCTGGTGCAAGTCAGCTTTGAGGCTGGTGGTGCAGAAAATGCCTCCCCTCCTGGGGCCAGCAGAGTGGCTGCAGGTTGGTAGCAGTGTTTGCAGGCTTGGGTTATGGGGTAGCAGGCCTGGCTGCTCTGCTTCCTTCTCCTTTTTTCCAGAAAATTGCAGCTTAGGAAATGCCTGTGCACAGTTCCAGCTGCTGCTCATTGGTGACCTTCACAAAGCTCAGCTAAAACTAATTTGTTTTTAATTTCTCCTATTAGTTCTTAAGAGAAAGGTTTAATTAGATAATCACAGACACATGGATGGAACCTTAATTTCATTGTGCTGGGCAGTTTCACCTGTGTAACCAGGTGAAAAATGTTTATTACTTGGAGAGGCCCCTGAGGGTGGGGAGGCCACACTTTGGTCAGAGGAGCCATGGCTGCCCCATCCCTGGAGGTGTCTGAGGCCAGGTTGAACAAGGCTTGAAGCAACCTGGGATGGTGGAAGGTGTCCCTGACCGTGCCAAAGAGATGGAGTGAGGTGAGTTTTAAGATTTCTTCCAACCCAAACTAGTCTGTGATTCTGAACTTGTTTCCCTTGTGCTGTTGGTGTTCTGCGTGTTTGGTGCTGTGCACAAGTTATTGGGGTTTGTGTTTTCTATGTAAAACCTGCCCGAGGTCTACAGAGGAGGTAGAAGTTTAAAAACTGTACCTTGTTGGTATTTTCACCTTGAAATAGTCACCCAGATATTGCAGTCTCTGCTTGTACGATATTTCTTGACAAGAAAGACCTTACCTACCACAGTCAGGTTGTAATATACTTTTAAACAGGCTGAAGTTACAGAGGGTTTCTTTTAAGCAGGTGAGTAAGAATTTTTAAATCTACATGTTTCTGATGTTGCCAAGTTTGACTTGGGCTGTGAGTGGGTAAAGGTTGATTTGGGGAGGAATTACTCTTTGTACTGTCAGTAAACCACTTCGGCCATCAGGCATTTTCCTTTCTACTTACAAACCCCATTTGCTGTGGCATTGTTGTCTTGAGTCCCAGGCAAGCACCCATTCCCAAAAGCTTTGCAAGAGGAGGCAGGGGATTCGTTTATTTGAAGGCAAAAAGTTTTCCTGTATCCACCACCACTATCCCCAAAGGCAAAAAGAGAAATTTCCATAAACTTCAAGTCAGAGAAGTTATTTTTGCCTTAAGCTATTTAGCAGAATTCGTCAAGGGAAATGTTGTTCCTCATCTAAACTGTTTTCTCCTCAAAGTCCTCATGATTCTTTCACGATGAGAGGAGCTCTTGGTGCTCTGGAGGAAGAGGAGGAGGGAGGGTGGCTCTGGGGCTGGGGAGGGTGTGTTAAAACAGTTCTCACTTGTTGCTTTTGAGATAAGTTTGTTTGAATAACCCCTCTTCAGGATATACTAAGCAGATTTGGGTATCAAAATTGTTGACTATCAAAAAAGTATCATTATAATATGATAAACTGCTCTTTTGAGGTTTTTTCCCCCGAGGTTTTAGAGGAGTTAGTTTTAAGCTCTTATCTCAAATTCTCTGTAGCTCAGAGTCGTGGGAAGCTGGTGAGTGATCTCTGTTGGAGGCCTCCAGCCTTCCCTTGCAAAGCTTCACTGGAGATAATTCCTGTTAGTTCTGTGTCATCTCCTTCTGCCCTGGCCACTGCTGTGCTCCTGGCATTCCCAGTGCAGCCCAGTCCGCTTGCTGTGCCCTCGCATGGATGGGTGGGCAGAGACATGGAACTGGAGCAATGAGATGCAAATGTATTGGAACTGGTCCTGTGGGGTTCCCTGTGCGGTAACTGCAGGTTTTTGGTGCCCTGTTGGTGTGAGAAGAGTCAGGAGAGTGTTTTTCAACATTGGGGAGCCCCTTTTTTCATGGACTAAAAGCCTTCTAGGACTCTTTCTAACCCTTGCAGTTGTCATGAGTGTTGTCCAGGGGTTATTATGAAAATAAAACCTAGCTGATAAATAAACTGCAGTTGGGGTTAAGCATTTTCAAGCATTGTCTAAGAGAGTTTTTTACTGTTATTTATTGGGTAGGTCTTGTATCAAGCAAAATGAATGCCAGCTGCACTCATAGAGCCAGATGATTAAGATCTGCACTGGTATTAAGGTCACTGGCTGAATTAGAGAATGAGATGGATTAATGTTTGCACAATATTGAAGTGTGTGCCAGCTGCCAGCAGTTGTGGCCTTTGTTTTTCTCTTAAAATCAAAAAGAAATGTAGAATTTCAATGTGTCTGTAAAAATGACGGTTCAATGCCTGATGGCAGTAATGGGTAACTTTCTTGGGATATATCGCTGAATGCTTCAGTCAAGTGTTGTGCAGACATTCATCTCCACTGCCTTTCAACCCAAACTCTGTAAATTAAATCAGTTTAGTCCTGTTTTGCCAGAGATCTGCCTGTTGCTGGGTTTATCACTCCAGGTGATATGTTTATCTAATGAAGCTCATGCAGATTCAGAACATGATACTCCTTTTCTTTCCTCCTAATTCCTTGCCTTGAATTTGAGGTGGCTCAGTGTGACAAGAAGCAAAGTGCCAGGTCCTGTACTCAAGTCACCCCAAGCCCACAGCGGGGCTGGATAGCTGGGAAAGGTCCTGGGGGTGTTGGTGACAGTGGCTGGACATGAGCAGTGACTGTCCCTTGTGCTGGCACTGCTGGGGCACCTCCAGCCCTGGGGCAGCTCTGGGGCCCTCAGACAGGAGGGACATTGAGGGGCTGGAGCATGTCCAGGGAAGGGAATGGGGCTGGGGAAGGGGCTGGAGCAGCAGGAGGGGCTGAGGGAGCTGGGGGGGCTTAGCCTGGAGAAAAGGAGGGTCAGGGGGGACCTTCTGGCTCTGCCAGTCCCTGCCAGGAGTGGGGAGCCAGAGGGTGTCGGGCTCTGCTCCCAGGGAACAGGGACAGCAGGAGAGGGAATGGCCTCAGGCTGGGCCAGGAGAAGTTTAGATGGGTTATCAGGGAAAACTTTATGGAAAGGTCTGTCAGACATTGGAAGGGGCTGCCCAGGGAGATTTGGAGTCCTCACCCCTGGAAGTGTCCAAGGAAGGACTGGATGTGGCACTCTGGGCTGGGGGACAAGGTGGGCATTGGACACTGGGTGATCTTGGAGGTATTTTCCAATCTTAATGGTTCTGTGATTCTAAGAAGGATAGAATTACTCTGGGACTGCTTGCTAATCCTGGTGAGTCTAGAGTTAATGATGGAGCAGCATCTGGTTTCTCAGAGGTGGAGTCTGTATGTGGTGTGGCAGATGAGCTTTTTCCTCAGACCAGAGGAGGGCTTTAAGTTGCTCCCAGTTGCTGTGTGACTTTGTACTTCTTTACTGGATGTGGTGCTCATTCTGCCCTAGAAAATAAAATCACTGGTAGGAGATGCTGAGCCCTTACTCTTTCGAGTACTTACAGAGCCAGAACTCGCTGTCACTGCACTGGACAAAGTGCATTTTCCAAGCAGCATAAGCTGGCTGGTTAGCAGGGGTGCATCCAGGGGTTGGATTCCTGGATCTCGGCTGAGGTGTGAGAAACACTTGAGTGTGTTTGAGTGAGCAGTTTGGCTCTTTGCTGCAGCTCTGGTGGCCACCAGGAGTGGAGCACTGGTGTCCCAAGTGCAGCTCCCAGCTGAGGAGTGTGAAAGGCAGGCTGGGCACGGCGTGTGCTGGGGTTTGCTTTGGCACAGCCACAACCCCCGAAATCGATACTTGGTGAGCAGAGAGCAAATGTTTTCAATGCCTGCATATTGGGGTTGAACAAGGAATCATTAATGCAGACTGCAAGGTCCTGGTGTTGCTTTTGATAAGTGGTGTTGGGATTTCCCCATGGCAACTGCAGCAAACACACAGCACCGGGCGCTTTCTGCCAAAACCCACAGAATGGCTTGTTTCATGTGTGAGGGGAAAAATGGCAGTGTATTGAACTATGGAACTATCATCTATTTTGTTCATGAAAAGCATCCAACATAAAGCTATTATTGTGATGGAAGTTGAAAATGGGGTGTTTGACGATTTTGATGGTTCAGGCTGGAACATAATGACAGCATGTGACAAATTCTTGTGCTTTATTGACAAAATAATACCAAATGTTTCCTTACAGCAAAGCAGGCGACTGATGCCAGCATGAGAATGAGCAAACAGTGCACTGTAGCTTCCTATAATCTTTGTTTACTAATCACAGATGACATTAACGGTGAGCCTTGTTATTTATTGTTGTTGGTTGTTTTCCCCTGGGGATAAGGAGGGAGGCGAGGGGGAGAGACCTGTGCTGCAGCTGTTGGGCTGCAGGAACAGCTGGAATGGGTTTGGAAGGGGCAGGGGCTCAGGGGTGCCCTGTTTGTCATGAGGGTCAGTTTGTGCATCGTTCATAGTCTTGAAACCCCAGTGGGTGCCTTGGTTGGGGCGTTTGTGGAGTGGATTCATTTAAATGCATGTTTAAGCCCATGGTTAGTCCTTGTTTTCCTACATTTGGGTTACGTTGGGGCTGCCCAGGAGATGTAAAGGCCACTTGTCTGAAGTGATAACCTGCAGTAAATCTCTTCCTGTACTGAGATGTTGTAGCAAAGCCCTAATGAGGATCTGGCTGTAATGTCAGATACAGTCCCTGGGATTTATGAGGTGGGCACGTCTGTATTTCCTGGCTGTAAATGTTCCACGTGGGTGGTATCCCAAGTGTATCCCCTTGCTTTAAGGGATGTTACATCTAAATTACCTGAGATCCAATAGTTATATTGTCATGTTCACAAGCTTAGGGATGGAACTAGTAAATTAAAGATTCAGCAATGCCAGTTCTAGTTACGTCAGGTCACTTTGGTTTTCAGATGAGTTGATGTTGTGTCTGTGGTCCTGAGCTTGGGGAGGTTCTTTTCAGCCTTGGAGGCACTTACTGAGAAAGGAATTCAGAGTTCCTTGAGAAGGTCCCTGTGATAGCAAAGGGTTCCTGTTCTTCACAACTCTCATTTTGTGAATGAAGCCTCACAGCAAAGCTTTCGTACTTGGAAGTGTTAGATGCTCGTGTTTTGCAACTTAGATATGAAGGGGAGCTCCAATACTGTGCTGACTGCTGCCAGCTCCTGGAGCTTCTGAGTTATTTATAATCCCTCTTTATTTGTTTGCATGTATTTGTCAGCTTGTCTGGCTGGTTTGATAGAGAATCTGGATTCCTAAAAAGACTGTTTTGCTTGTGTTGGCCTTGGTGTGTACATAAATATACATGTGTGGGGTTGGAGAAGAGGATTCTGTAGCACTGGTGCAGTTTTACTCATCTTACTCCCATGCAAACAGCAGTGCCAATGCATTAAACATAAGGGAAAGCTCTCCTAAGAGGGGGTGCTGAACCACTCAGTGCACTTGTGTTGGATTTTACTTGTTGGAATGTGTAAGGCATCTCTGGAGCTGCCTCCCTCCTGGATCTCTGCTGTGTCTGTGGGTGCAGATGCTGTTTGGGTGTTGAAGTCCATAGTTGCTGTTTGCTCCCACTGCTCAGGGGCACCTCTTTGTTTAGGTTGAACCCTGGGAAGTCAGTGGTGGCCCCTGACCCTGCTGATGTTGCTGTTACAAGCACTCTTGCAGGGGTGATGCTCTCCCTGCTCCCAAAGCCCTCTCTGGGATGAGCATCGGAATGACGCAGTGCCTGAAACATCTCCTGCTCTTCCAGGCTGCTGTTGGGTTTGTGTCTGGGGTAAACTGCCTGGGAAACTGGGATGTTGACCCAACTGTTCCTTAAGCAACATCCTAATTCAGAAGCTCCTCTCTTCGGGGATACAGAAATATTTATGTTGGCAAGGCAACAGCTTTTCTGTCTCTACCTCTGTGTCCTGCAGGGAAAAATCTGACTCTGTGCTTGTGGAGGATACAAGGTTTAACTTATCTGCAGTATTAATTTCCAAAGCTCTTAAAATTGACTGTGCATGCTTTTCACAGTTTTCAGGGGATTGTGCTCAGGCCTTGGAGAGAAATTGTAGTTATTTATTGTTCTAGCCTGAATTGGGTTGAATAATCAGCTATTTTATCACATCCTCAGCTGTAGAGTGTTGGTTTCCTTGCTCAGGCTGCTCTTCCTTATGGTCCAGGATGGCAGATCTTATTGGCTCTCACTGGTACCCTTTCACTGTGTGGATCCTCCTGTCCCCTTCTCTTTGCCTGGCTTGTGTCTCCATTAAAGTACTTTCTTACCATTCCTGTCTTAATGTTTACTACTCGGTTTACTTCTGGTTTTCCTTCTAGTCCTTTTGAAGAGTATAACGTATTGCCATGGTAGAAGGCAGGAACATCCAGGTCATTTTTTTCCAACCATTCCCATGATTTTGTCCACTGACTCACATCTTCATTCCTTGAAGATGAAGGTGGTGTTTTTCACTGAACAGCTCAACCAATCCAAGTGCTGTTACCCAGTGACAGTGCTCAGGAAGGGACAGCAGGTTATCCTGCCTGTTTCTGGGGCTGGCTGCAAGACTCCTAGTCTGGGCAAGGGGCATCTCACTATCGGTGCTTTCTGGGTGGAAAAAATGAGTCTGCCTTGACCTTTGGGTTAGAGTCAATCCGAAGCTAAACTGAGCAAGTGCATCTCTTGTCAAATAGGGCCGAGTTTGTGTTCCAGGGCACCCACACAGGTGGCCAGCAGGTCTTGTGGGAGCTGTGTGGAGGGAGCAGAAGTATCAGTGTGTCTTCTTGCATTGGTAACTCTTCCTTGATCTGCTCGTGTGGCTTTGCTGGTCCTTAATCTGTGTATTTCCCCCTTAAAAAGCCAGGTTTGCAATGACTCTGTGTTCTTAAAGCAGCACTCAGCTGTTGGATGGCTGCTGCTGTAAGAGGGGATGGTCTGTGATGTGCAGAGCTTTTGCTGAAGACAGAGGCAGCCCTGGTTTTATTTAGGTCTTCCAGGACCTGAAGGGAGCTCACAGAACAGATGGAGAGACTATTGATGAGGGCCTGGACTGAGAGGACAGGGAGAATGGCTTCCCACTGCCAGCAGGGTAGGGTGGGATATTGAGAAGGAATTGCTGGCTGGGAGGGTGGGCAGGCCCTGGCACAGGTTGGGCAGAGAAGCTGTGGCTGCCCCTGGATCCCTGGGAGTGTCCAAGGCCAGGCTGGATGGGGATTGGAGCAACTACCTAATATCCAATTGGAATCTCTCCTCTTTTAGTTCAAAACCATCCCCTGTTGTCCTATCACTGTGTGCCCGTGTGAAAAGTCCTCTCCCTCTGTTTTTATAAGCCCCCTTTAAATGCTGAAAGACCACAATGAGGTCTCCCTCATCTTTGCTTGTTGAATTTGTCAATGAAGAGTTTGCTTTGGTAAGAAGGTGCACGTTTGTGCCCTGAGGAGAAGGTGTTATTTTTGGTTCTGTGCTGTTGGCCATGAAGTTCTCCAAATTCCTGGCTTTGTGCTATTCAAGAGTTAACTAGAGAAGTCTTCAATTCCCGGTGGGGTTGTGCATGGCAGGGTTGTTTCCCAAGGGTCAAAGGAAGAAGACAGCACTAAAGGGCTATCTCTGAAAAAGATGTTTCAAAAGCAGTGGTTGAAAGTCCCTGGGATCGAAGAGCCTCTTTCAGCTGCTCGGTGCACTCTCACTGTGGGGTCACCTGGGCATCATGGAAATGCCTTTGAGTGTGAGCAGTTCTGGCCAAAATATGTTATTTTTGTACCTGATTTTAATCTCTGAAAAATATCTAAGCGTGTCTTATGTCTGCAAAACTCTAAGCTATTTTTGAGTAAGCTGGAAAGTCAGTGCTTAGGGCAGGTGATGGTATTTGAGATTAGAACCTGTCTGTGGATGAGGAGCTGAACTTCAGGTCCTGGGTGAGGTGGGGATGGGGCCTTTAGGAGGGGACTGAAGTTCTCTGGACAGAATCCTGATTTTCAGTTTAAGATACCTGCAGAGCTTCCTGGGTGACTCAGGGTGAGGTTATTTGAGCATGATAGGCTCTGAAAAGAGCAGGTTGAGATCAGATTAGACAGATCTGTGTTTGACTGCGTGTAGGGATGTGTAAGCAGCTCGATTACTGCTCTGTGTACCAGAGGCATGGAAATGCTGGGAGTGTGTTCAGCTGCACTGGGAACTTGTGGGAATCCTTCCCTTTTGCCCCTTCTTATCTCCTGCTCTTGTGCACATAAAGGGTGGGGAATGAAAAGCGAAATCCTGGAGCTGGTTTGCTTTATGTTCAGACTTAAACATTCCTGAGATTATTGCTGCCTTTCAGTATTTCCACCTGCTTTAGCTCTTTGCTCTGGGTCTGTGGAGGTCCTGCAGAGCCTAGGGTGTGCCTTGGACTGCTGTCTGAGAGTGAATCACCTGCTATAATGCAGTTGACCTCCAGCCCTTTGAACCGACTCTATTTTTAACCTGAAGCAGGGAGGAGAATTCATGCTAAGTAGAGGCTGAGCAGACAGTCATTGCTCTAACTGGTCTCTTCCTTCAGGAGCTGATACCATGGAAGGACTTGTTTGGAAAAGCGTTTTGAGATGTTCTCCAAAAAAAAATATTTATATGTATTGTGTATACGTACAGGCTACATTTGTATAGTACATATAGTCATGGAATCAAAATGTTTTTCATTTCAGTCGTGCCTGTAAGATAAAAGCACAGTGGCTGCTGTTTTATAATGATGCTGTAAAACTGTGTATTTTCCAGTGGGACAGGTGGCTTCACTCAGTCCAACAGCAGGTTAGGTATCAGAGGTCCTGGACAGAGGAGCTGTTTCTGTGCTCAGGTGGCTGTGCTGTGTTTCCTTGCCATCACTTCTGTGTGTTTCTGCCACAATGGCCAAGTTACAGTTCAGTGGGTAAGCTAAAATCAAGAGATCTTTCCATGGGTTCTCTCAGTCTGTGTAAGGCCAGTTCATAACCCCAAATGCCCTTCCCACTCTTGGAGCTTAATGGCAGAAACAAGTAATCTTCCCTTCAAGGGCAGTGGGGATTAAAGGAGACAGGTCTGTGTTTGTCCTTTCAGGAGGGATCATCTTTCAGTAGATGCCTCTTGATGTGCACAGAGTTCTTCTTGGACTCAGAGCATTGCTGACCCAGGTCCCCCTGGGCTGATGAGCAGGATACCAGTACCACTCATTGTTTTTTCTAGCTAAGTCCCAGCCAGTGTAGCACCAGTGTTTTTGTTGTCCTTTATTTAAGGAGAGAACCCTCCTGTTGGGTGGCTTTTACTGAGCTCTCTGTGGGCAGTTTTCCTCTGATCCATTTGGAACCTGGCCTGGTTTGGATGTGGTGCAACAGCAATGCTCGATTGGAGGGACCTTTGAGTCCCTCCTGAATCACGTGTGAGGCTCTGCAAGGGATGAGAAACGATGTTTGCCTGGAGACTGGACAGCCTGTTAGTTCTGTTTGTTATCCCTTTCCTTCCACTTCATCCCAGCCCAGTTCCGTGACTTGGCTGTCCATCCCTGTTGGCAGCAGGAAGGTGATACTGGTGTCCTGCCTCACACAACCACTGTAGGAACATCTGCAGGACACACTGTTCCTCACTGTCCTGAGGGCTCCAGAGGGTACAGGGGAGCATCGGTAGAGGAATGTAGGGCTGAATTTGAAATGAGAGACTCCAGAACAAAGTGGGGTTTCATTGCTTTGTTAGTTAGAGTTTTGCTCTGGGTGGGTGTGAAGTGATGCTCTGTGAACTTCCTATCCCATCAAAGCTGGAGGTTCCCTCTGCTTGTGGGTCTCAGACTGCCTCTCCCAGGTGTTGATGTTTCCCCCAGAATCACTGAACCTTCAGTACCAAATCCCTGCAGGCTGTGGGCACACCGTGGGCTTTCACCTGGGAATCCTTTCATTCAGGTGACTTGGAAAAGGAATGAGCACACTGAAGGAAATTGTTCTTGGAGTCACTCCTGGAAGTTTCTTTGGCAGGAGCACAAGCCATGCCTGCTGAGGCTGGCTCCAGTAACCAAGGAGAGATGTTAGAGCGAAGCTCCTCTTTATACTTGGAGCATGTTCCTGTCACAGCTTGCCTTAACCTCTACCCTTGTGAAGTATGTAAGGAATTGACTGATAACAAATCCCTTTCCATCCCCAAATAAAGAAGAAATGGAGTGTGATCCATGTGTGCGGGCCCTAGATTGTATTTTTAGGGTTCACAGGTTGAGGATCAGCTGTAGCCGGCAGGATGTTGCCCATATATAGTGCAGATAAAGGATGGAGGCACGTTGGGTTGGTGTGCAAGGTGCTCTGGGGGAAGAGCAGGTTGGTGCTGGGGGCTTGCTGGAGCTCAGTGGTGATGGAGCTGCTGCTGTGTGACCCTATTTGCAGAGCACAGGGCTCCCAGGGGCCCTCAGGGCTGCCCCTGCTGCAGCTGGGGAATAAAACAAGAGGAATTTAACTCTTCCTTCCCCCCTGCAGCAGAGAGGGGTGTGTTTCCCAGCCAGGCTGCAGTGAGCCTTGCAGAGCCCAGTGCAGTGTGCATGCTCTGTTACAGCAGGGTTACGTGGCTCAGGCTCTGCATAAAAACCTCATTTCTTTCTGGCCCCGATCCGAGTTCCTTTCCTGTGGAATAATCCCAGGAATGTGACACTGCAGTCATCAGAGCACTGCTGCCCTTTGCTGTTTACATGTGCTGTCCCTGTCCTGCAGTGCCATTGGCCCTCGGGGAGGGGGCTGGGAGGGTTTCCTGCAGGCAAGGCTGAACAGAAACCACAGCAAAACCATTAAATACATGTTTTTCCCTGTTGAAGTTAATAAAAATGGAATTCTGTATATTTTTTCAGTCAGTCAAGGGATGAGCTTTAGTAAGTGCTTGACTAACAAGCTGTGGGTGCTGGTGGGAGCTCCAGGAACTCAAGGTAACCTCCACAAAGGGCTTTCCAGATACACCGGGGCTCCCCTTGGGCTCACACTGCTGTGGTTTAGCTTATCTTGTCAGCTCTTTTCAGCCAACCTCAGAGGATATTTTGGGGCTTTTTTTTAATTCCCTTTTTTTTTCAGTGAATTCTCTTTTTTCTTTGTTGTGGCATTTTTGGGGAGTTACATATGAATTGTTTACATATATATAAGGGCATAATTTTATATGATATATAAATACATATAAAATGAAGTCTGGTTGCAATGTCTTTATTTCAGACACTTTCCTGTGCATATTTAATTTATGGCTGTGTTTAGGCTGATGGGCTGTGTGATAGAAGTTCAGAGTCAGGCTGTGCCCTCCCTCTCCGGGCTGAGAAGATTTGAGTTTAAAAAGCCTTTGTGTTTAACTTCAACTCATGAAATCACTTATAGTGAGTTTTACCACCTTTATTTCTTCATGTTTGTTTAATGGCATATGCACCCAGCAGGCCAAACCTAGGAAAATGTGATTGCAGAAGCAATAAGATCAGCTGGATGTTGAAATAAGCAGCCTTGGAGCACTCCCACTTTTTTCACTTTATTGTCTTGTTTTTTCCAGTGCGTGACTTGTGCTTAAATCCCTGGGCCCCAAAGTGGCTGTGAGGCTTTTGCTGTTTTGTTGGGGGTTTTAGGAGTGTCTCTTGGATGCCACAACCAGGATGTGAGCTGGAGACTTTGTGCAAACGCAGTTGGCATGACAGGACAGCTTTTGAGGTCCCTGAGTTTCTGGTCACCTGGATTTTTGGGAAGGAATTGGGCTTGTTCAGCCTGGAGAAGAGAAGGATCCAGGGACACTTGGCCCCTTGCAGTGCCTAAAGGGGCTCCAGGAGAGTTGGAGAGGGACTGGGGACAAGGGGTGGAGGGACAGGACACAGGGAGTGGCTTCTCACTGCTAGAGGGCAGGGATAGATGGGATATTGGGAAGGAATTCCTGGCTGTGAGGGTGGGGAAGCCCTGGAATGGATTTTTCCAGAGAAGCTGTGGCTGCCCCTGGATCCCTGGAAATATCCAAATCCAGGTTGGACAGGGCTTGGACCAACCTGGGCTAATGGGAGGTGTTCCTGCCCGTGGCAGGGGGTGCAACTGGATGGTCTTTGAGGTCCCTTCCAACCCAAAGCTGCCTGTGGTTTCTGGTTGCTTTGTGATTCTGCTGAACTGTGGTGTCTGAAGGTCCGGGAGGTGTCCAGCCCACTTCTTGACATTGCAGGCACCTCACTGGAGCTGTACAGATGTGTCCAGAATGTTCTAGCCATGCTCTTAGGACAGCAAGTGTGAAAAATTAAACACAAAGTTCAATTTTCTCCCTGAGTGTGTTATAAATCACTTCTGGGAACAATTTGAGGTTTATTGAGAAGAACTTCAGCAGCCCTGAAAGAGCTGCAAGGAGAAACAGTACTGTGCTGCAGGAACCTTGAAAGAATGGCTTGGTATTTCTGCTTTATTGCTGGGGTTGTGTTTGGGGCAGGGTGGGCACTTGGTGCTGTTCAGGTGTTGCTCTCCAGGAAGGATCTGCTGTAATGCAGCTCCAGGGGCTCACTCCCCATAGGATTGCCTGGCCTGGGCAGTCAGACCTGTGCTGCAGTGTCATGGCATGGTTAATGTGTATGCTTGCCCATGTTTTGGGATGGATGACCAGCTTTGTGAGGATGGAATTGGCAAATACCTCATGGTAACTTCCAAGTCCTTCATGCTCCCTGTCTGTGTGTGTGTTGGGTGAGCCACTGAGTGCAGGCGTTCAGTGCAGTGTCTGCATCAGAGTATTGGAGGCTTGCATTGCATATTCTTTGGGTCATGCAGAAAATCTTGTAATTCCTGATCTGATTTGTCTTGGACATTTTATTTTTGAACATGGGGTTACAACTGGTGTTTTTGTGTGGTTTGTTCTCTTACTTCTTCTGTCCTAACTTCCACTCCTGTTTCTCTTGGCTTCCTGAGCAGTGAGAGTGCAGGGTTTGAGCTGATGGGTAGCAGGAGGTGGTGAGGTCTGAAAAGTAGAAGGTGCTGATTTATTTACAAATGCCTTGGGTCCTGCCATGGGACATCCTCCCAGGGAGCAGTTGGTGCAGGAGCACAAGCCTTGGGAGTGGTGGGAATGAGCACAGTATGTGGGGAATGCTTGGGAAGGATGGAGGGACAGGCTTTGGGAACCAGGACAGCAGCAGAGATGGCCACACCTGGGGGTGCATGAGCAGCAGATCCAACCCCTGTGAGCAGGCAACTCATATTAAGGTGCAGCACTTGGAGCAGTCAGAGATCTTCTGTTCTCAATGTTAAATGTGATCTTGAGTAGGTGTCTAATTCCCAGGTACGATTTTCAGCTTAAAAATCCATAATGGATTTCTTACTGCGTTTATCTTGGGCTTTTTCTTCATGGAGAGTGGTCTGGACAGAGATTTGTTCATTCAGCAATTATTTGGGAGCCCTCTGTGAGTGCCTGCTGGCTTTTTTAAGTGGGGAAAAGCTCGTCTAAAAGACCATAATAGAAGTCTTCCCTAGATAATTTTGTTATTCTTCTTATGCATTGCAATGCCCAAAGCCTTTAATAGTTAACACAGTTTGAGTTATTTCCTTCCTAGCACAGCCTTGGTATAATTCCCCATGATAATCGCTTTGGAGCGTTACAGATGACAAACATGTCTGGCTGTAAATGCACGCCTTGCTTAGCTGGGGAAGGAGCAGGTTGGAGCTGATGGGGAAGGTCTCCCAGCGGTTCTGTGATTGCAGCAGGGATGGGAAGGCTTCGGGCTGTGTCTGTGGTGGGACAGGGCAGGTTGGATGTGCCCAGGTGTGACTCATTAGCAGCGCTAATCAAGCCCCTTATGGGAAACACCTGGCCAGGGGCTGAGTCCATTTTAGGGCAGCATTTAGGGGTTGGAGGGAGCAGAGGTGTGAGGGGTTCGTGGAGGAGGCAGCTCCATCCCAGGGCAGGTAATGTTTCCAGTTCTTCCATAAAAAGTTGTTTTCTTTATGAAATTGATGCTTCCTTCTGTAAAAGCAGTAGGCCTGTGTTCAGCCTTTAATTCTGTCATGTAGCCTGGCATTTCACCTTTCCTCAACCTCATAGAGATTCTGTAGGTGCTGCAGAGGGAAGGGCAGCACTATGCGGTGTCCTTATTTTGGTAGGTCTCCCAGGGAATGGGCCAGTTCCAAATGGGAAATATTCTGTCCTTGCCCTCGGGGGCTGGCACTGAGGCAGGTGAGATGAGAGTTTCAGTGGGATATTCATCTCAGTGTCTGAATAAGAGGGAAATGAGTTGCACAGGAGGGATTATCTGAAATCCATATTCCTCAGCCTTTTTCGTTGTGCATTATGGAGGAATAGGCTGGCTGGGGCTTTGAGTAACCTGGGCTAGTGGAAGGTGTCCCTGCCCATGGAATTAGATGTTTAAGGTCTTATTCTGTGATTTTTAGCAACTGGAAATTGCTAAACTGGAACTGTGTCTCTGCATAAATAAGAGCTGCTGGTCCTGCTGTTATTTTGTGAGGGGTGTTCCGTTACACCCACAGGTGGATCTTGTCAGATCCTTAACTGGGGGCTCCAGTTTGCACTGGTCCTGCTATTAGTGGGGGATGTTCCGTTACACCCACAGGTGGATCTTGTCAGATCCTTAACTGGGGGCTCCAGTTTGCACAGTGAGGGGCTGCTGAAGGTTGGTGTGAGTCGGCAGGGACATGGCTGGGCATGGGGCAGGGGAGGCACTGCCCAGGTGATAAGGGTGAGGTGTTAATTGGGCACAGGTGATTTGCATCAGGAGTTCCCCTTGCCCTTAATTACAGGGGCTGGAGACTTTGGTTCCAGGTGTTGGGGACTACCCAAATCACCTGGCATTAAATGAGTTGGGTTTTCTTGACTGCCTCTTGTTGGCACTTAGTGTATAAAATGTTTAATGTATCTATAAACATGAAGGAGTATTACAGTTCTGTGGAATGGAGAGATTTCACTGCTGGGAGTACCTTAATTTTACCATATACAAAGGTCTGTCCCCTTATTCTCCTGCATATAGAATAATGCCGCGTGCTTACTCTGAAGATTTCCGTGTTAAACTGGCTTTGGATTTGCATAAACACAATATAGAGTAGGAGACACCTCATTTCTCCAGCTCTGAGGTACAACTTGATAGCATTTTACTAATCCTGGGGTAAGATGACCTGAACACTAGAGGAGAAATAAATCTGGAATGTGCTTGGAACAAGGTTACAGGCATTATTTGGGACCAGGTTTCAGCAGAAACTTGTTGGCTTCTTAGAAAAGCAGTGAACTCAAGCTGGGGGAGTGCGATTTTCCTCCCTTTGGGAACACTGTTTCCTAGGGCAAGGTGAAGACAGTTGACTTGGAAATGCTTGGGTTTCCTTTGGCTTCAGACCCTTTCCCCTATACCTGTCACTGTTGAGCTCAGGCTTTTATCTTATAAACAGTGTTATTTGCTGACAGTGTAACCTGCAGGATGGTAAACCCCCCCTCAACAAGTGGAAAGGTCAGCAAAGGCTGTTAAAAATATGCCAGATTTATTAAAATAAGGTGCACCTATTGAAGTTGCCCCATCCATGGAAGTGTGCAAGGCCAGGTTGGACAGGGCTTGGAGCAATCTGATCTAGAGGGGGGTGTTCCTTGCCCATGGTAGGGGGTGGAATGAGGTGGGATTGAAGGTCCCTTCCAATCCAAACCAGTCTGTGGTGACTGAAAATTCACAGGCTGCTCCAGAGGGAATGAAAACCTTTGGTCCTGGAATGGAAACTCAGTACTGTTGAGATTTTGTTTGTGCAAATATCCTGTGGCATTTCAAATGGAGTTATGCCAAGAGCCCCCTTCCCGGGCATCTCCCAGTGGTGCTGGGGGGTGTTGGTTCCCCTCGTGCAGCCTCGGAGCCAATGTGAGAGGGCTCAGTGCTGGGCACACATGGTTGACCCACAGCAGTGGTTCCTGTTGGCCTGCCTGGAGGAATGGATCCCTTTAATTAGGAAGACAGCGAAGTTTATTTTGGGGTTTGCTTTGCTTTCACTCTGGGCTGTGAACTCTTATGCACTGTAGCTTAAAAAAGCCTCAAATGCTGCAGCTCTGGCGGGTCGGCTCCAGCTGTTGGCAGCAGCTGCAGCCTGCCCTGGGCTGGTCTTGCTGCCTGGGAAAATACAAATCCCTTAAACGGGGAGGAGGAGCCAGGAACTGCTGGGATCTGCAGCAGTAGCTGCCTTGACGTGCTGACCACAGCTTGTCTGGGTATATGTGATCCCAAAGACAGTTCCCCTTTGCTTTGTGCGAGAGTACCGTGGAGGGTTGGACAGGAATTGTCAGTCGTGTTTCCACAACAAAAAATCAGCAAAAAATCCAGTAAATGATCTCGTCCCTGCTGTCCCTGCTGACAGGATTGTCACAACACTTGAGACCCTTGGTGTCAGGTTCCTTTGGGTTGTGCCCTGGGGTGGTGTCTGTCAGGTGAGTCCCAAGGTGCTGCTGCTGCTTTTGGGCTGGCTTTGTTGAGATAGACATTCTGTTTGCCCCTTGTGCTGCTTCCAGGGGGGTTATTATAGATTTAAGGCTGCACTTGACTGTGTTAATTGTTTCCTTCAGAGCCTGGTGTTGCTGAAGTAGAGGCTGACACCCTTCTTGTTGGCTTTGAAGTGCATTTTAGATCTTTGTGTTGTTTTGGCTTTCTTTATTTTTCTAAACATAACATAAGAAAAATTCTCATAATGAATTTCATTGGCTGATGGGGTTGAGCTTACCTGAGGAAGTGGCACTGAGGTGACAAAGAATAAAAGCTATGATGGGCTAACTGGCCTCCAGAATTCCTTTTTCAGCTTCTGAAAAGGCAGTTATGGCATTAAGAGAGAACAGAATTTTGAAAGAAGAAAAATCCCTTTAATGTTTGGATGTAGGGATTTAGCAAGGAGTCAGTGTCTGGCTGATTTCTAGAGTATGTTATAGGTCAGGATGCAGAAGAGGACTTGGCAAATACAGATTATTTCTTTCCACGTTCTTCTTTAGTAGGGATCATTTGCATGTTGTACAGTAGTGAGTACAACAAGTATTCGAGCCAGGGCTGTGAGGAAGGAGATGCTGGTCTCTTAGGTGAGCAAAGTAGTTTTCTGATTCTTGAGCTCTGCGTGGGCTTCTCTCAAGATCTCATTTCCAGTACAGTGCTCTGAGTGTGAAGTACATGCCTGAGGTGATGGGAACCTGATGAAGCCTGGAGAGCACACTTGAGTTTCTTGGCTTCACCCAGGAAACACAAATAAGGATGTAGCCAGAGGGCAGGATTTTTGCCAAGACCCACAACAGTGTGATTCCTGAGTGTTTTTAAAAAATGCTGTATTACCAGTTTTAGCAAAACTGAAGGTTCAGCTTTGTAACCCACAAACGGAGAAGGATTAGTAAGCTGGTATTTGCCATGGTTCAGGCTTGATTGAGATCTCAGGACTTGCACCATTTGTTCAGGTGGTGTGGGGCGGGGGGTGAGGTGGGATGTCCTTCCAGGGAGGAGCAGCTGAAGGAGGCACAGCCAGCACACCTCAGGATCCCAGGGGCTCATTTACTCACTTCTGGCTCCCTGCAAACTTGCAGCTTTATCTGGCAGTGAGTGTTGAAAGAGGCTTTGTGTTACAGGCACCGAGTCTAAAGTTCATCTGACCAGTATTTTGAGTTTCCAAAACAAATACTTGGTACTTGCATGGGTCCCATGTTTTCTGAAATGCCTGGTGATAGCAGGTGCTTTTATAATAGGAAGTTGGGAAAGGAAATCTCTGCTAATGGAGCATTTAGTCCCACATTGCCTTTCTGAACTCTTTTGTTTTAAGCAGTTTTCACACAAAAGATGCTGCTGAGCCCTGAGCCCTTCCCTTCTTGCTTGGCTTTCTCTCAGCTCCAGGACCTGGTACCTTGCTCAGCTGTACAGTGATAATTTCCAGGTTTTTAGGGGTGCTCTGCTGGATCTGTGATGGGTTAATGTTTTGGTGGATAAGTCTCTTAGGCAGCATGTTAAATCCTTATTACAGGAAAATAAAAACTAATTGGGCACCTGAAGCACCTGAGGTGAGTGTGTGTCTGCACTGCTTTGTGTGCTGCCACAGCTGAGTCTGGGCATTCCCGTGGGGAAGGAGACAAGACAGGCAGGGCATCCAGGGCACCTGTCTCTGCTGGGAAGTGTCAAGGGACCCTTTCCTCACCCTGTGAGGTCAGGGACACAGTCCCACCCACACGGAGCAGGTGTGGGGTCCCAGTACCTGCTCCCACCCCCATTCCCTGCTCTGGGGTCTCCATCTGGGTGCTTAGGGAGCAAGCCTTGCTCTCCCAGCAGGTCTGTGTGCCATGGAAGTAAAGTGGGGCCCCTTTGCACTGTTTCCTCCTTGCTGTAACCAAGGCTTTTGCATTGGTTCCAGCTCAGCATTAATTCCCTTTGAGAGCCAGCCTTGGATTTCATTAATGTTTTGTTTTTTTTGACATTTGACAAAAGCCTTGTTTAAGCAAGTTAGATGTGCATCAGGCTAATAAATGTAAACCCCTTCAGATTATTCCCGCTGTGCTGTTCTCTGGAGAACAGTGTCTCATTTGTGTATTTTCCACTAATCATCTCCAAATCTTGCATGGGTGATATCAAGTTAGGGAAAGTGGATTTAGGATTACATATGGTATAGTCAGGGAAAAAGAGGCTCTGTTTTGACAACCAGCATAGCAATCTGGGAGACATGACTCCAGTTCTAAAAAATGTTTTCAGAAATGTGTTGCATAAACAAGTCATCATTTCCCTTGTGGAGAGGGGAGCTGTTTTTGTGGATGTACTTCTGCACAAACATGCTGGGCCCGTTCTGTAGCCTCAGTTAAAAGCCCTGGAAAAGCCCATCTGAGTGGTCACGTGATACCAGAGCACAGGTTCTGGTGCACAGGTGAGGAAGTTGGGCCATGAGCGGGTTTGTGAGTAATTGAACTTGGATTCTGTGGATTTTGGCACGGGAGTGCTGTGGCTGCACCAGATAATCCAGGGCAGCAAAGAATAAAGCCTCCTCAATCACACCATCACTCATTTATGGCCTTGTTTGCAGGTTCCTTGGGAGGGAGAAGAGCATTTAGGGATGGGGAGAGTGTTGGTTTAACTGAGTTGCTGGATCACACCCATTAAAGTGGGTTGAGTTCATCGTGGCTGCCTGGGTGTGACGAGGGGCAGAGTTTGCCTCTGTCCTCATTAATCACAGCCAGAGTGTGCAAGCACCAAGCTGAAATGGAGAGCCAGCCCTGTAGATGGGTAAATGATGCACTGGGCAGGGGCAGACTCTGCTTTTATGGGGGAGATCACGCCTAGTGGTGACTGGAGTCCTCTGGGGAAATCTCTTGGTTTTGGTGCTGCAGGGATTACTCTGCCCAAAGACTCTGAGCTGCTATCAGAGAAGAGGGAGGGTCCTCTTGGGTGTGAAACTCATTTAAAAGGAGGCAATCGTGTATAGGAATAAATGATTTTTCCCATTGAAAAAACCCAGCAGCAAATGTTGGAGGAATCTGCTGTGGTCCCTTCAGGTTAAGATGCTGATAAATGCCCTGGGAAAGTGAAAAGTGGGTTGTCCAGGGCTACAGCAGAACCTTGTGATGGTCAGTGTTGGATGTCCTGGTGGGTTGAACCTACTGTGGGTGACTGGGGAGGGTGGCATGGGGAGAGGACAGGATGTAAGTCTGGGAAGGGATCTCAGGGTTGGGAAGAGCTCTATGGAAATCCCACGTGGGTGGCTCTGCAGGGCTCAGGGCAGGCTGTGCTGTCTCTTACTGCTCTGGTCTAGTGGGTGAGGAGGTGGTTGGTCAAAGGCTGGGCTCAGTGGTCTCAGAGCTATTTTCCAAACTAAATGATTCTGTGGTTCTGTTTGCATTAAAAAGGCCTAGTGTGGCCATCTCAGGATGCTTTGAGGGGTGATAGTGGACCTCACATCTGGAACTTAGTGTAGGAGAGCGAAAGGCAGTGTTTGGTCCAGGCAAGAACCTCTGCTGGGGAGGGGATGGCAAGAGGGATCATCGTGAGGGATGAGGGGAGGGAAAGGCAGAGTCACTGTGTTTTATCCCTTCCTATTTAAGGATTAAGAAGTGTGTTGTGAAACTAGTAAGAGGCAGATTAAAACCCAGCCCAATAGTTTTCCCTTTTGTTATAATCCAAAAGACAATTGAGCTGAGAGCCTCTGTGGGGCTGTGGCAGTGTCAACCCTTTGCAGGGATGCAGAGCAGTGAGTAAAATACTGCAGGGGCTGAGTCTGGGGGAAAGAGCTGCTCCTGCCTGAGCTGCTGCTTCACGCAGTCATGGCGTGATTCGGGTTGGAAAGGACCCCAAAGCCCATCCCATTCCACCCCCTGCCGTGGGCAGGGACACCTTCCACTATTCCAGGTTGTTCCAGGCCCCATCCAAGCTGGCCTTGGACACTTCCAGGGATGGGGCAGCATGCCTACCCTCACAGGGAAGAATTTCTTCCATTATCCCATCTAACTGTGCCCTCTGGCAGTTTGAAGCCATTCCCCTTACTCTGTACCTGCAGGTCCCTGTAAACTTTTAGTCTGGGTTTGGTGTTTTGTCACAGTTTTATTAAGAGTGACCCGATAGTCCCTTTATTTCTGTTTTTCCCTGTGCCTTTTTCCCCCAGGACTTGCTGTGGTTTTGCTCACTTACTACAATCTGCTTCACCTTCTGCTGCTTAAATTTTGGTGATGCTCAGGTGTTAGCCCAGGACGGTCTCCTGTGTGCCACTGCAGTGGTGGGAATCTCTAACAGGGTGACTCACTGTACACTTGGCTTTTATTGAGTATTGTTGTTGGAGCTGTGCCAGGGCAGGGTTTGGTGGATCTCAGGAGAAGGTTCTTCCCCCTGAGGGTGGTGGGCACTGACCAGGCTCCCCAGGGCAGTGGGCACGGCCCCAAGGCTGCCAGAGCTCCAGGAGGGTTGGGACAAAGGGACAGGAACAGAGGGGGATTGTTGGGGTGTCTGTGCAGGGCCAGGGGCTGGAGTTGAAGGTCCTTGTGGGTCCCTTCCAGCCCAGGATATTCTGTGTTCTTCTCAACCAAATAGGCACCAAGTTCCCCATGTTGATTTTTTTGCCCTTTTTTGGGGAGTTACAGCCATTCTTACCTATCTGAAAAGCTGCAAGTCTTTTCAGCCTGCCAAGCAAACAGTCATTTCTTTGCATGTCTATTGTGACTTTCTTTTTGTTTTTGCCTTGCCAGGCAAAATCTGTTTCCATATTGTTTTAAAATGTTCTTTTCTTTCCTCCCCACTTCATCCTTTTTAATTCATCCTTCGACACGGATTCTTCCTGTGCCAGCTGTAGGAGCTGTCCCTTTTCATCTCTGCTGCTTGACAGGGAGGTTCCTCATTAATATTCAGGCTTGGATAGGAAAGGCTGATTCCTTGTTTGTGTCTGTAGTCAGGAAAGGCAGTGTGGGCTGCGCTGCTTCTCATTTTGGGTCCTTTGGATGTCTTTGTTGGGATGTGAGTTTAGTCCTGGGTTTTCCCTCCTGCTGTTCTGAGTGTGGCTTGAACAGCTCAAACTGTTATCTCCAGATTTTCTCTCAGTTACACACGGGATAACCTTCCCTGTGCTGGCACTGCCCTTCCCCTGAGACAGGAGGTGAGAGAAGACAGACCTCACCTCTGACACTGCCCTGCTTTTGGGGGTACTCAACAAAACCAGGCATTTAGCAAACATTTCATCTTCAGTGGCTTCTTTCTCATCCTGGAGTCCAGTACTGCTCTAATTGTGTGTTTAACTGCATTTGTCTGAGGCTTTGGTGCCTATAACAATGCAATTTATTGCCTAAAAAAAATACGTTATTCCATTTCATGGCAGAGATGATCATTTCCTTCCCCAGTTCTATTGGAGCAGGGGGCAGTTTTATTACAGTGATGCTTCTATTTTCTCTTTGTCTGCTTTATATATTCCTTTCAGCCTCTTGGTGGGGTTGTCATTGTCCTGCTGGAAATGAGATGTCCTGGCCCAGTGTCAGTTTCCTCTGAGAAATGTGCATTTAATTGGAATTGAGCTGTAATGCTTCTGGTCCTCCCTCAGAACATCCCTCCTTGACGTGCACTTTGCCTCTCCCAGGGAGAGTTGTCTCAAGAGAAAACTGTGTTCTCATCTCTGGGATATTAATTTCTCCTACTGCAGGACCCAACCCACTGGGAAAACACAGGGAATGGGGAGTTTTTTGTGTTAAGTATGACATTTATTTTTCTTTATGAACAGCTTAGAGTCTATTTGGGTTTGGATTTTAGGGGAGTGGGGGAGGGCTAAGATGACTCATTGTGGATGGGGCTACATTATATTTATGTGCAGAACAATAATTTGGTGGTGTTAGATGTAAAATTTCGTATGTGAGACTGGTTTTGGGGAGGTTCTGGGATACATTATCCATCACTGAGGGCTGTTTTAGGGAGCACGGGGTTTATCCCAGCTGTGGGAGCTGAGGAGATAACACCTCTGCACCCACCCAAAAGCTGTGCTGAATGAGCTGAGTGTGGCTGTGAGAGACATGAGAGGGAATATTGGCAGCAACTGGAAACTTTTCAGTTTCACCAATTTAAAACCTGCAGACAGAACCCAAGTGCTCCCTAATTCCCAAGCCCAGAATTTCGGGCAAGGCTGGCTCCTGGCTGTGGAGTGTAGGGCTCTTTGCATCCTGGTCCTCCTTTTGTTTCCATGGCAGCACAAAGGATAACGCTGCAGCTGCCAGTTGCTGTGGGAAGAGAGATTAGGGCTTTGACCTAAATATCTGTTTAACACAGTTCTCAGTTACAGGGCAGGGGTTTTCAGATGGGTTTGGGCTGAGGTGCCTGATGCCTTCAAAATGCTGAGCTTAGAGCAGTTTTCCCACTTATCATTAGCAAGTGGGTATGGGCAGGGATAGATCTGTCCATTAGCAAACAATGACACTGGGATTTAGTGTGGGATCTTGTCCATCCTGCCAATCCAGGGAGGGAGCCTCAAACTGAGAGCTCCCCAAACCCCTCTGGGGGTGTCAGGGCTGTAATTGAGCTGCTCCGTGGCAGTTTTTGTGCCTTGTGCAGTGTGTGTATTGATGCTGTTGAGGAAGTGTAAGCACAGGGCTGGGATGGGATGGGATTCCCAGAGCCTGGAGCTGTAGGGAGGAGGGGGCTGGGAGGGCACAGGGCCATCCTGGAATTCTGCTTTTCACTGAAACTGCCCTAGAATTATAAATGATACATCTGCAATTCAGGAAGGAACAAGGGGGCTCTTTGGAGATGGGCAGTTGCAGCAGTAATTCCTAACTGGCATACACTGGCAAGCCAGATAATCCATAATTCTATAAAACTGAGTAGGGAGGAAAAATCCTTAAATTATCCTGGTACTGCTATGGGTGGTTTTCTAAGTATTTTGTTACTGCTTTGTAGTTACTGTTTGGTGTAATAGAACAGAACATCCGAGCAGAGAGATTCCATATGAAAAACTGATATTTTTTTTTAGTGTTTTTTTTTAAATTTTAAAACAGATATAAGATGAATGAGAAGATTCCTAGAATCCCGGAATGGTTTGAGTTGGAAAGGACCTTAAAGCTGGTCTTGTTCCACCCCCTGCCATGGGCAGGGACACCTCCCACGAGCCCAGGTTACTCAGAGCCCCATGCAAGATACAAAAAGGCTCCTTTGGAACACACTCTTGCAAATAATCTTTTTTGCAAAGCAAGGAATAGACATGTCAGGATGCTCTTGTGCTGTTTTCTGCTGGAACTGAGTGGGGGATTTGACTGGGAGTGCAGAGGGCTGGGCTGGGGGATGTGCTGGGAGATTATCCCTCCTGAAAAATGCACCTTGGAGGAATATCACAAGTCTCAACCCAAAAGCTGCATATTTCAATCTGTGCCAAGAAAATTAGCACGTGAGCTTGGGGGAATACATCCTGCAAGTGCTGCTTTGATACAGCTCCAAGAGAGAGATGTGTGGCCTGAGCTGCATCCTTGTAGGCAAGTGGGAGCCTGTAGGAATGTTTTTCTGTGCCTCTTCACTCTCAGGTATTTATTTCAAAGTCAGAACTAACTCTAAATACTGCTTGTAATGCAGAAATTATTGAGGAGGAGCAGAGTGGGACATGGTTGTTGGTACTTTTAACTTCATTCATGTGTTTTTGAGGGCTCCTGTTCTTAGCAAAAAGGATCTTTTGCTGAGCTTTTCCAGAGAAATCCCTTGGCTTTTCTATTTTTTATTTATTTATAGCTTTTGCTCATTTAAAAAGACAGCAAAGGAATGTTGGGATTGCCTGAGGGAAGCTCTTGCTAAGAAACTTTCCAAGAATCGTGGAAGATTTCAGTCTTCCATGTTGTCCTGCAGAGACATCTGCCCACCCTTCCCTCACCCCTCCTTGCCCTTGGGGTTTGATCTGGGTCAGAGGCAGACAAAGCTGTGAGCTTCTCTGCTTTCTGCTACTCAGGGGGGAGAGATTTGGGGCACAAAAGGGCAGAACAAGGTTAGTGGAGCAAGGGCTGCTGGAGAGGCTGCTGTGCTGGCACTGCCCCAGTGGGTGCTGGGGTGGTTTGGGCTGTCTGAGGCTCTCCTGAAACATTAATCAACAGACAGACTTTACTGTGGGGATTCTGTAAGCAGGAGGGACTCAAAGGATGGAGAGGGAGGTGGAAATCTAATTGGTCCCAGTTAGAGCTATTTACTCTGAGGTTTGATCAGCTGCCTTGCTGCCATTGCCCCTGGCAGGAAATGGAGGTAATTTAAGGAAAGGGCTTCCAGGGTTAAAAATCAAGGGTGGGATGAAACACATTGCTTGCCATGAAGGCTGTGAAGCTCCTCCAGTTTCTGTGTGTGACTTCTCTCCCCTCTTCCAAACCATGGATGGTTGGATTGACCTTGTCCTCTTGTCTCATAAACATGGCTTTGCTAATATTTAGTTTTTTAGTGATCATTCCTGGGTTTGAAGAAGTAAATATTTCTGTTTGAAAGTTCTGAGCAGTTGTGTCCTGGTCTGTGCCTTGGAGTGCACAGACCTGGCCAGAAGGGCCATCAGCCCTGAGATTTCACCACAACACATGGTGCCCCATCCCTGGGAGTGTCCAAGGCCAGGTTGGAGGGCTTGGAACAGCCTGGGCTGGTGGAAGGTATCCCTGCCCGTGGCAGGGGGTGGTGGGATGGGATGATCTTTAAGGTCCCTTCCAATGCAGACCATTCTGGGATTCGTGGAGAACCAAAATAGAGTCTACATCTCATTCTTAGTACTGGAACTGAGATAGAAGGTTCTCCTGGGTGGAGCTGAGTTACTAAACTGAGGTTTTAAAATAGCTGAGGATCTTGTTGGGGTTTGTCCCTTATGTAGTGATGTGGAAGTGGAACTGAGAAACTCTAAATGTGGTGGTGGAAATGGAGAGAGAAGAAAAACAAGGAGGGGGGGAAAGTATGAAAAAGATGGATAAACACATAAAAGTAAAAAAGTAAAATAAAAAGAAAACTTGGCAAAGAAAATGCCATTTAAATTATCTTGGTGCATGTTTTAAAAAGACAGGAGTGACAGCATGAGTCTGTGGAGCTTTTGATCACTGATGCAGAGGTTAAATGGGCAGCACATGCGACTGTGATTAATTATTGACAGGAGTCATTCCTTTCTATGCACAGTCTGGAGTGAGACGTGAAGGTTGAGTTCACTTGAATTCCAGGCTCGGGGAGTAATGCAAACAATCAACTTGATACATGTGGTTCTGTTTATTATGCAAATCTCTCCCAGTATGTTTAAATGAACATGTGGTACTTGGGGGGGTTGTTGCTTCAGCAGAGGAGTTTTCTGGACTTCACAGTTGGGGCTTTGCATGCTCCAGTTGGATGGATCCAGTGTCTCAGTCATGCTGTAGCTGTAAATTAATTTCCTTTATTTAGGAAGAAAAGGCAAATCCCCAAGCTTGTTTGTGACGTTCTGTGTGCAAGTATTTGACCTTTTCACCTGAACTTCCATGGGTCTTGGGATTAACTGGGAATAAATCACTGCTTCCTGAGGAATTCCTATGAGAGCTCCGTTGGTCAGTGGGTGATTCCATGTCCATCCAGTGGTGGCACACAAACCTCTTGGTGTTTCATTGCCTCTCCTCCCTGGCTTGAGCTTTGGTAAAGTACAGATCTTCCAGAATGATATTAAAAGTTCATTTTGAAGAAAAGTGCTGGGGCTCCTCATGTTCCTTTTACCCCTGTGCATCTGGCTTGGGAGATGTTTGTGCACTGCTCCAACCTGCTGCTCTGCTCCTCATCTATTTCAGCCCTTGTCAGGTGATAAAATCCAGTGCTGCATTTTTACTGAAGCATGTTGACGTTCATAGAGAGCTCTTATTTTGTTCCACACACAGAAACCTCTATAAGGCAGGGATAATACTTGCCCTGAGACTGATGGTTTTCCTTGAATCCTGAGAACTGGCAAAGGAGCTGAAATCTCCTTATATTGTTTGCCCTTGGCTGGTCCTCCCTCTGCTGAGTCTTGCAGACAAAATAGGAGTTTTTATGTGTCTATCCATCTTCTGCAGGGATGAATGAGGAAAGGAATGATGCATGCACAGGTGTGGGGGAAGGAGAGGCAGATCTGTTCAAATCATGCCATGTGAACATACTGATATGTGTAAATGTCTAGTTCTGGGATTAATCGTCAGGAACAAGTGTTTTGGAACAGAGCTGTGGAAAGTAAATGGTAGTTGGGGTTATTTGGAGTGCCTTAATCCTGCAGCAGGTCTTGTGTGCAGTGTTCTCAGATGGAGATTGCTGCCTGTTTTGTCTGCATCTCAAGTGCTTTTCACCTGGGCACGGTACAGAAAGATCTTGCTGTGGTTTCAGGTTCTGATGGAATGGAACCCTTTTGGGTCATGGAACAGCAGCTAAATGATCCCAGTGTCTTCTCTTGTTCCTGGAATGCCAGAGGTTATCCCGAGTCTTCAGAGCATTTGAGGCTGAGCCTTTGATTCTCCTTGTCCTGGCAGTGTGGGAGGCAGCTCCAGTCAGGAACCTCCCAAAATGCTGATGGTTTTCCCTGTGTTTTCATATTAACTCACATGTCCTGCGAGGACACACGAGCTCCTGTTTGCAGCTGAAACACAAAGCCATGTGCTGAATACAGCTGGGGAAGGCTTCCAAATGCAGGGCTAGGGGTCTTCCTGTCATACTGATCATAGTAGAGAAGCACTGGAAATACAAGTTTGCTTTGAGATTGGTTTTGGTTGGGCACTGGGAAAGCTTGGGTGGCCTCAAGTTAGTGAGGGTGGCAATTTGCATCCAGTTCCTTCATTCTCTGGATCAAAAGGTCAAACAGAAGAGCCTTTTCCCTCTGCTGATGGGTGTGTTGGAGGGGAGGCAGGGGCTTTTGCAGAACCTTTGCTCTCCTATGGACAATTTTCCTGTGGTGTTAGGAAGTGTTTGGAACACCAGGACTCTGAGTGCTGTTCAGCCCTGTCGAGTGGGAGCCGCTCTGCTGGGTGTGGGGGCGTCTCCTGTGTGTGACACAGACATTGAACCTGGCTCTGGAGGGGACTGAACCAGCACTCAGGTTGGGTTTGTGTCAGAAACATCCCACTCTGGTTGCTCACAGTTGGCCAGACCTTGATGGAAGGGATAAAATCATATTTGGAGCAGGAGAAAGACAGCCTTATTCCTGTCCTCCGTGTGGAATTGTCAGTGAGGCTGGACCTGGGTGCAACCCGTAGGAATTAATTTCTCTTGGGAGCATTGATGAACTTAACTTGCTGTTCTTCAAGAAATAACCCTGTCCCCAGTATCTTTTATTTAAAGTAAAAGGCGCTGTGGTTTATTTCTGTCTAGACTGTGCTACTGAAAAATAGCCTGTTCCATGAAAAAAGATGTTTTCCCCTCCTTGGGCAGGGATGTTCCCACTGACTCTGGTGGCTGCACTTGTCAGCATTAGGTATGATGTGCAGTAGAAAATAACATGTTTTAGAAGGAGAAGATATTCTCATTTACCTGAGGGAGAAATGACTGCTGAGGGTGGCAGCTGCAGCCCTTGATGCTGAAGGTGATGAGGCCAAGGCTTTTCTTGTAGACAAGGAGTATGTGAAGGTGGATGGGAAATGATTTAGCCATGGATACACTGGAAGAGTCTTTGCAGAAGGCCTGCAGTTGGTTTGGGCTTGCCAATGCCAGGGCAGATGAGACAGGTGGATTTGGGACTGAGGGCAGATCCATGCGGAGTGGGCACTTCTGGTATTCTGGAGTTTTTTTATATGGTTTATCCAAACCCCTGGTGTTTGTCAAGTTGGACTGTCAGTCTCCTCAGATCAGGGTGACTTTTGGTTAACCAAAGCCTCAGCATGAAATTGTGTGCAGCAGACCATTAAATGTCATTACACTGACCCTGGAATGTTCTCCTCTTTCACAGATGCCTTTGTAAACAGCCAGGAATGGACACTGAGCCGATCTGTACCGGAGCTGAAAGTGGTGAGTTTGGATTTACTTCTGTCTTGGCAAATATCCTGAAAATGTTACACACAAGTGTGAATCTCCAACACTTCATTGAATCTACTGTTGGGGAAAAAATACAGAAAGGAATTTTAATAGGTAAAGCATTTTTCTTCTACACAAATAGGACAGAATTCCAGAATGGTTTGGGTTGGAAGGACCTTAAAGCCCATCTCGTTCCTTGTACCTGGGTAGGGACACCTTTGACAAGACCAGGTTGCTCCAAGCCCTCTCTAACCTGGCCTTGGGCACTTCCAGGGATGGGACTGTCTTTATGAAGGTTCTGTATCTTCAGTTTATTACAATATCGCTTCAGAGATCTCTCTTAGATTGCTGTTGCAGCTTGTTTGGCTCCATGAACCAACTTCCAAGGGGGTTTTAGATGCCTGTAAGAAGGGATGAAGGTTTGCAGCTGATTTGTAATGCTCCTTTTATCTCACCATGATGATTTTTCATGATTTTTTTCAAGGACCAAATGTCTTTTCTCCCCTTCTTGAAAGAATTTAACTGAATTAAAAAAAACCCCATGTTATTTTGAAGGTTCATGTAGTGAATCAAAACGGGTGTTTTACTATTACAGTGAGCAGTGATTTCATACCTGCTTACAATAACTTCCTTGGCTGAGCTGGTTTCCCATGTTGGTGGAAGAAAAGGCAAAACTAACACAGAGGCAGATAGGGGGAGTTCCCCACATCTCCGCATTTAAGAGATGTGAACATGAAGGCTGAGCTGAGACCTCCTGGTAGTGGGAACTGAACAGGCAGCTTAGAGTTACTGAGGGCCCATCACTGGGATGTAACTTTGAAGACAAACACCTCACAGAATTAAAACCCTTTAAAATTTGGGGTTGGAAGGTGTTACTTGCATAGGAGTCCAGCAGTGTGGTGGCTTATCCTGAGGAGGATCTGCCTCCTTGCCAGTCCCTTCCCCTTCTCCCAGCCCTGCTAATTCACAACACCCACCAGGAAACTTGGGACTTGTGGGTGAGAGCAAAGCTGCAGCTACTCCGTATTGCAGTGCAGGACACAAACGAGTGCCAGCCCTGGGTGATGGGCTTAGGGTACATTTTATTCCTATGGTAGCTTGGCAGCATCATCTGAGTTCCTGTCTTGGGTGTTTCACCCCCATGTTGTCTGAAGCAGGGGCAGGAAAACAAATTCGAGCTGCAGAGAATGGATTTGCAGTGGTCAGCATGCATGAGATGACTGTCCATGGGTGAAAGCAGAACTCTGACCGTTGCAAATGGAATAATTTGATTAAAGCACTGCAGATCGTGGATTCCAGCAGCTCCAGCTGTGCCTGTGAACTTGGGCTCCAGCAGGGAGGGCAGGTTGGGAAGCCCAGCTGAAATCTGCTCTGCTCTGCTGGACATTTGTACAGTTGGGGAGGAGCTGGGCCCTGAGTCACCCCTGTGTCATTCCCTTCTTGCAGCTTCATCCTCGCAGTTCACTGGGGGCTCAGGAGGGAAGGGGCCATCCAAAGCCAAAGCTGCTTCTCCAGCAGTGCAGCTGGGGGGAGCAGGCTTGATGGGGCAGGGTTAGGAAGGAACCCCAGCATTATCCTCCTGAGCAGGAGGTGCTCTGCAGGAGGAGATGGGGAACAGCTCACTGGAAGAGGTTGTCCTCTCTGGAGAGGCTGGGAGGCCCTGAAGTTGAGGGTTGGTGGGTTTTTATTTTTGATTTATTTATATAGTGGCTGTTGTTGTACACTTCGGGCTCTGCAGGGTTTGAAAGGGAATAGAAACTGCTCTGGGAGAGCAGAGAAAGCACCCAGGGCTGCAATAAAGGAAGGATTGCATTTCAGCATGTCTGTGAGGAAAGAACACCAGTCTTTGCTGTGCCTGTGCATTTAGCAATACACACAGGGCTTGGTTTCTGTCCAGAGTGCAGGAGGATATTCAAGGCCAGGTTGGACGGGGCTTGGAGCATCCTGGAATAGTGGAAGGTGTCCCTGCCCTTGGATGGGCTTTCAGGTCCTTCCCAACCCAAACTCTGTGACTGGTCTCTGCTGATCCAATACTTCCAGAGTTTTACCTGAAGATTTTGATGCCTCTGTTGTGGTCAAGAGCATGGTAAGACCAGTGCCTTTGGTATTCCTGCATCCCATTTAGCCAAATGTAAAATAACATGTGTTAAGCAGAATAAATATTAGATCTTTTTGGGGAAAATCACTTAATGCCTTGTGAAAAAAAATATGCCAAGTGCAGTCAGGGCAGCTTTCAAATGCCAAGTGTCATCAGTACATTTAAGCATATTCCCAGCAGGCTTTCCTAGGATGTGGGCACAGTGGTTTGGGTTGATTCTGCAGCCTGTCTGGCACATGCAAATAAATGATTCAGTGTTGCACAAGTCATAACTGACAAGAGCACTGAGTTGTAGCTGAATTTTCTCCTTTCTGAACTGGATTAGGGTGGTATTTTTGTGCCCTAACATGCTTGTCATAACTTTGTGCATTTCAGATGTATCCATAAATAAATAGATATGACTTGGGTTGTTTGTGTATAAAATATGGGAGAGGGGAATGTAACTACTGTGAAAACATGCTGGCATATTTGTCATACTGTGAGGGATCAGCCTTGAACAAGTATTAATCCTTGAAGAGAGAAACTGTATTAGAAACCAGATTTCCGCCCCCCCCAGTGTAAAGCTTATTGCTGGTGGTTTTTAGGAGCAATTGATTAGGAGAGCTGGAGCAGTGATGCCAAGCCCTGCACTGAACAAAAGGAGGACAGTTCTCTTAGATTTTCCTGTCAGGTACTGGTGTGATCCCTGGTAGGAAGGAGGTGGTACCTTGCAGGTTCTGAGGGGGATCTGGAGGAATCCCCTTTTGCCAGGTGAGGAGGAGAAGGCAGAGCTCTCCTGAGTGAAGGGGCTGTCTAGGGAATAACCAAAAGTGTGATGCAGGGGTAGATTCTGGAGCTGTGATTGCAGCCTGGTCTAGTGGAAGGTGTCCCTGCCCATGACAGGGGAGTGGAATGGGTTGAATTTTAATGTCCCTTTGAATCCAAACCTGGATTCTGTATGAATTAGTTAAAGCAGTTTCTCCACTGCAATACTCATCTTACTCCTTCTAATCAGTGCTTTCTGCATCAGTCTGCAGCATTACAATATCCAAATGCTCCCCTGGCCAGGAATTCTTGTGGGTTTAGTTCCTTTTAATGAGGAGTGTATCAGAGAGCCTGAAGTACTGTAAAATGATGTGTTCTGATTTGACCTTTGGGATGCTTTAAAAAAAGTTGTATTTTTAAATAATTTGTCTTTGAAATGTTTGGGGTCTCTCAATAGAGGAAGTTATCCCATCCATGGCCAAAGGATGTAGGATGTTTACCTTCGCTGGACCCCAAATTGATGCTTTTCTCTTGTTCCTCAAAGTTAAAATTTTGGCACAAGTGTAATATAAAAATACCATTGATTTCCATACAAACAGGACTTGCAAGCAGTTTTTGATAAGGAGAATGGTTTCTTATGGTTTAGGATTAAGAAAATGGAGTAGAGATTGCGCACTCATGTGTGACTTGTCCCTGCTGCCTCGGGCAGTTTGGCAGTCCCAGGCACATCAGCAAGCGTTCATCTGGTCTCCAGAGATCTTCTGTTCTGAACCTTTCGTGAGGGTCAAGTAAACATGTGAGAGCAGAGCAGGCTTGGTTTGTTTTAAAGGGTGAACTAAGTTCCCATCCTCTCCCCCAGAAACTGAGTGTCTTCAGCACTGTGTGCCCTTTTATAGCAACAGCACATGCAAATCTCCAAGTCTTCTGGCATTGGAGCACCTCCAGGAAGAAAACTCATGTGGTATTGGGCTGCTTTCTGCTCCTTCTGCCTGGGTTTGAAAAACAAGTGCCAGTGAAACAGCTCAGCAGAAAATTCCTGTGTGCTTTAGGGTCGAGTGCTGTGGGTGGTTGTCAGATGTTCCCAGGGCAGGGGTTGGGTACGGATGGTTTGGATTGGGAACTTCTGGGTGAAGGCAGGGACTTCAGCATGTCATAGTGGAGAGCTGAGAGCCCCTTCCAGAGCCTAAAGGGGCTCCAGGAGAGCTGGAGAGGGACTTGGGACAGGACAGGGGGAATGGCTTCCCACTGCCAGAGGGCAGGGTTAGGTGGGATACTGGGAAGAAATATCTTTGTGAGTCCCTGGCACAGGTTGGGCAGAGAAGCTGTGGCTCCCCCTGGATCCCTGGAAGTGTCCAAGGCCAGGTTGGATGGGGCTTGGAGCACCCTGGGCTGGTGGAAGGTGTCCCTGCCCATGGCAGGGGATGGGACTGGATGAGCTTTAAAGTCTCTTTCAGCCCAAACCATCCTGTGCTGGTGGACATGCTGAGATGTCTGTCCATAGCCACACATACTGTGTGTGTGCTTCAGATGGAGTCAGTGGGATCACAGTGTGCAGCCTCCAGAGCTGTTCTCCAGTATGAAAACTTAGTGCTGTGTTTGTATTTCCCAGTAAAAGGGTGCCAGTGCCCTTCCCTGGAGCCTCTGTGTCCACTGGTTCTCCCCTTTGGCATCAATGGGCAGCAGAAGGAGGGAGTGCCCCTGACAGTCAGCTCCCTCCCCTGTTGGTGTACTTGGCTGGTCCTGTGGCATGGCCTTTCCCCCCAAGTGCACAGCTGTGATTTCCATGCTCTCACTGAACATGCTGCTTTCTGCAGGGACTAACACAGTGACTTGTGTTCGCTCTGTGTCTCCCAGGGCATCGTGGGTAACCTGGCCAGTGGCAAGTCTGCGCTCGTGCACCGGTACCTGACGGGCACCTACGTGCAGGAGGAGTCCCCAGAAGGTACGTGTGCTGCCCCTCACTGCCCCCACCCTGCCCCCTCTCCATCTCTGCTCATGCAGGGGCCAGTCAGCTCAGAATCCCTCCCACCTGGATCTTCCTCCTTCAGCCTTCTCCAGGCTGAGCTCAGTGTGCACAGGGATGTCATTGTCACTGTTCTGTGACCCCTGAGCATCCTGAAATGCCGTGGGAGCCCTGCAGAGCTCACTGCTCTCAGCTGGCATCTTAAGGCCACACTGTCTTTAGTAGTGAATTCCTGCAGAATTGGGGTTTTGAGAGCATAAACAACTTCATGAGCTTAAACTAAAGATGTATTTTTTTTTCATTGTTTAATGTATTAAATATTTAGTCTTTTTTTTTCTTTTAAATGTTCTTATGGAATAGAAAATTAATTTATATGTTGTAGTGTTTAATGTTAATCCAAGTTTATAGCTTTGAAATCAAAAATATAGCGCCTTGTTGAGGTGTATCTTACCATAAATACTTTTTTTGATTATTTTTCTTTGTCTGTTCTCCTTATGAACTTTTAAATCCAACTCTGAGACACTGAATTTCTGGTTCCTTCTTTTCCTTACTGGCTGTTCCATTCTTTGCAGATATGGATGCAGGTAACTATACATTGTCTCCATGGCAGCTTTCCCCTGGAAGGGGCAGACGGTGGTTTCTGTACTAGAGCGTTTCCCCCTTGTTTTGTGTATCATTTTGAGTTGTTTCCTTTTGATTTCAAGTCTTTAGTACATCTCACTCTTCTTGTCTCTTGCTGTAGTCGTGTCCTCAGCAGTAGTTTGTAGCTTCATGCATCTCTGATAACATTTGTTCCTAATTAACTCTTACCAAAGGAAGCTGTTAAGCTCAGGAGTTGACATTTTAACAGCCTGGAATTGTAGTTAAAATGGGAGGAGAGGGAAAGGGAGGGAGGCACGAGGCTTTTTCTGTGGAATTTCAGCAACAATGAAGGTTTCCAGTTTCCAAGTTTGCCTTAAACGCTTTTGCTGCTTTGTAGCTAGAGCTGGTCATGATAATTGATAATGATTGATAATAATAATTGAGCCTCTCCCCCAAACTAGATGTAGATCCTGTTTCTGGATGTTGACAGTGAGAAATGGTGATGTGAGGGGGAGATCCACTCAATACAACAACTCCTAAAAATCACTATCTCGGCAGACCTCTTCAGGAACACAAAATATTTTGGGCTGTTTTTCCCTTGCAAGACTCCAATGTATTGATTGTTCCTAGTGCTGGCAGCCCTCTCCTTTTGCAGGGTGAATATTTTAGGTGGTGTTCCTTGGGAGTGTTGCCATCTGCCCTCTTTGTCTTCAAGGATTTTTATTTGCAGTGCTTGAGTGACATTCTGACTGGTTTTTCCTGGAAGGATTAGATGACAAAAGCAGTGTCAAATCATTTCTTTGCACATAAGTGTAGCTGACAGGCCTCACTAATGACACTGCTGCATTTCATTAACAGCAGGAAAACCGGGATAATTAAGAGCTCTAATTTGCCTTGTGAGGAATCAGGTGAAGATTTCTAATCAAGTTGATACTGATGCAGATTGAACCCATAGAAACTGTCCTTAGTAAACACCCATCGTGGTGATTTGTTGTAGTTCTTTGGTGGAGAATGTGAGGATGGTTTGGGTGGAAGGACCTTAAAGCCACCCCTGCCATGGGCAGGGACACCTCCCACTATCCTGGATTGCTCCAAATCCCATCCAGCTTGGCCTTGGGCACTTCCAGGTCATCCAGGCACAGTCCCTGGAGAATACAGCATGCCAAGGAGAACCCCTTCGGTTGGAGACCCCTCCTTTCCTCTGCTGGGGTGTCAGGCTGGATAAAGGAGAGGTGGCTGTGGGGTGTTGGGGTGTCAGCTGCTTGGGTAGGGAAGGAAACCCCAAGGTCACCGACTCTGAAGGGCTTCCTGAGAGCTGCATTTGTCAGGCATCTTGCAGAGAGCCCCTCAGTGGTGAGGAGATGGCTCTTGCCTCCCAGGACAGGGGTGATGAGGGCCAGGGACCACTGTTTGTGCTCTGCTTTGCCTCTCAAGGGCTGCACTTGCCATGAAACTTCCCTGAACCCTGATCTCCTGAGCCCTTTGAGGCAGCTGCAGCATTCCAGTCAGGGAATTGGATGCAGAGGTGGCTTCAGGTTCCCTTCAGCTCTTTAGGGTGAGATGTTTCTCTTGCTGCCAGACACCACCTCCCCTCCAGGAGGAGGAACCACATAAAGGTGTAAAGCAGTTTTCTCTCACTGTCTGGCCTAATTTTTATTTCTGTTCAGAACTCATTTTAGTCCCTGGTGTGTTTGTAACGTGAAAACCTTTGTTTTCTCAAAGTATAAGGTTTTATTAGGGAGAAGACTGGCTTTTGGACTCTCTTGGCATATTTGACGTGACATAGCTGTGCTCCTGCGTGACATGTTTCAAACCAGGTGGATTTTCTTGTAAGGAAAGAAGTGATGTGGTGCCCTGTGCTCCTGGGAATTCCAGTTTCTTTTTGTGATGACACAACGAGGAAGTGGTGGGAAATAGGGAATCCTGGTGAGTTTGTATCTTCTAAGGGCTTTCCAAGTGATTGGAAGGAAAATAGTGCTGCAGTTTGACCTGCTGGAAGAGCAGATGAAGCCTCGTGTGTGTCTTTCCCCCATCTAAAGTCTGTAATTCTGCCTGTAGGAGCACAGTGGAACAAGGTGGGGGGTGTGGAATTGGAGACCCATCCTTGCAGACGAAGGTGAACTGAAGTTGGCAGGAATGGGGAGTGTCAGGAGATTCTGTCACTGTTTGGGGTGAGAAATGTGACTTAAAGGCTTTTCCACACCTCTGCTCTGTCTGTGGATATCTTCAGTTGTATCATGATTATTTCCGTGGTTTTTTCCCAGTGAGTATAATAAAAAAAGGCAGATAAACTGTCCAGAGTGTCTCAGCCTGGAGTAAACAGTTTAAGTGTTTCCAAAGGCATAAAACCCATCCACCATCCCATGGAGCTGTTGCAGTCAGTGAAGGTTTCATCTCTGTGTGTGGGGGAACTTGTAATAAAAAGGAAATTTTCCCCAGTATGAAGTGCAGAATAAAGCCTTTAATGGTGTATTCCAGAGAGCTGTGATCATTTACTTTCTCTCCAAACTTGACCTAAAAATAATTTTAGACCATTGCAGCTTTCAACAAGTAACTTTTTTCAGTAGCACAGTGAACAGCATATCACCTGAATAGCAGGAATGGCCATGTGTATTATTAAAATACTAAACCAAGTGTCACCTTCAGCCTTCCCTTTGAAAAATGTAATGGAAGTATCACAAAAATAAGTTCCCAGCCTGTAACAAAAAGGCATATTGATGATCTTAAAGGTCTTTTCCAACCTAAAGGATTCTGATGCTCTGTAGAAATTACATCTTGGGGGATGGATGTCCATGTTTGTTGTCTCCAGTCACTGTTTGTGTGCCACACCTCCCCAGCAGAGAGAGGGTCATTATGCAGGGAGGATTGAGGCACTGCTTTAAAATTTCAGCCCCATCCTCTTTAAGAGCTCTTGCCTGGTTACAGACTCTTACACAATATCTGTGTTCAAGCAGGAGCCATTCGCTGGGCTGACCCTCCAGATGCCTCCTCTGAGGTCTGATGTTTCCCTTGCTGGGCTCAATCCAAGAATGGAGCTGCTACTGGGGAAAAAGAAAGGTTGATAAAAAGACTCTCCATCCCTGGAAGTATCCAGGGCCAGGTTGGGCAGGGCTTAGAGCAACCTGAGCTAGTGGAAGGTGTCCCTGTCCATGGCAGGGGGTGGGACTGGATGGGCTTTAAGGTCCCTTCCAAACCATTTGGGGTTCTGGGATTCCTCAGGGCTCGAGGTTTGGTGTTTTGGGTTGAGCAGAACGTGGGAGCTGCAGCAGAACTGGACAACTTTCCCTTCTGTAGCTCTGGGACTCTTGTTCCCTTCTCCCTGTGATTCATGTAATTCTTCCTGCTGGGAACAATTAGGTCCCTAAGGTTGTCAGTCTCTTTACAGAAGCTACTGGCTATTTTTAGCTAGCTAATATTTTTCAAATAAGTAGGAAGGCTGTATTTAGCAAACACCCCAATTTGATCTTTCCTGAGTAAAGAGAGGATGTGCCCCAGACTAATCTGTGCTCTGTTCTCAGCAGGCAGCTGGCTGACATGCAGATGAAGAGCAGAGAAATGTGTCCTCTGGGGCTGTCCTTGGGTGCTTTTCTTGGACACATCCATGCTCTTTCATTCATGATTTTTTTGAATTCCAGAAAGTTATCATCATTCACATTTATATACTTTGATCATACCTATTTATGTGTCTATACAGGGAGATTCTGCAAGAATGCCAAGTGCATGTGAGTTCAAAAAAGCCACATTTATCTTAAAGTCACGTTTTGAGGTTCTTGAGCTACAAAACACGGGAGCTGAAATGTCCACATTGATTTCAAATCCTTTCCATGTTTCACAAGCTCCTGCAGTGCTCTGGGGCAGCTGAAAGTACCTGAGTAGTGTTTTTGTGTGTGAACCCACACGTGTGCAGGAGACAGCGAGGGATGAGACACGTGTTTCACAATTACCTGTTTCCAGCTCTTTGTCTTCTGTTCTTTTAAAACAGTATTGACTAATTTTTAATATTTGGCATTTCATGCTGACACCCAGATATAAAACAACACTTGTCTCCTTTTGATCCCTTTAAAGTGCTGCTGCAGTGGGCTCTCCTGGGCTTTTGGAGCCTTTCAGGCTTAGCATAAAAGACATAAAATGTTTATGTATTCTGCCCTCTCCCCTCTGGAGCCCTTCCCTCTGCTCCTCCTCCTGGGACTGCCTGTGTGCGTTGGAGAATCCTTTGAAAACCTCTCTGTTTCAAGTGTCACACAAATAAGGAACTGTTAATTAATGAAGAGCTCAAGTATTTGCTCTTTTCCTGGGCAGGAGGTGCTGAAGAAGCAATTTCCTAGGAGGGGCTTCCCTTTCTGAGTGTCTACTTCTCTTTAAGGTGATGTCTTTAACAGGCTGCACCTTGAATTCTCCAAGGTTTGGGTGAATAACATCCGTAGGATTTGTGTCCTTCCCCTAAAAGGCTCCTTGCAATGTTGTGTCCCAGGTTAAAATTGTAATGCACATTTGCAGCTGCTCCTAATAGGAACATGGGTGACTTCTCCCAAGGAACAGGGGGGAATGTCCTCAAGCTGTGCCAGGGGAGGTTTACATTGGATATTGGGGGAAATTTCTTCACCAGAAAGGGTTATTAAGCATTGGGACAGGCTTGCCCAGGGCAGGAGTTGAGTCCCCATCCCTGGAGGTGTTCCAGAAACATGGATGTGGCACTTGGGGACATACTTTAGTGATGGCCTTGGCAGTGCTGGGCCGGTTGTTGGACTTGATGATCCTTAGAGGGCTTTTCCAGTGTTAATGGGTCTGTGATTCCATGGTTCCAGGTCTCCAGTGCTCCCTGGAGAGCACTTTCTGTTGCTGAGTCAGCAGCCAGTGTGGAGTGGCTGCAGCTGGAAGAAGGACCTGCCTCCCACTCTATTTTTTGTGTGTTACTCCTGGGTGTATTTGTAAATGTAGCCCACTATTTCACTCTTGATTTCAAAGCCAAATCTTAACACGTTCTTTGAACATGTTTCTTGTTCAGCTTGTATTTGATTTATTGTCCTTTTTCCCTCCTTCCATGGAATCTGTTGCTGTTGGGGAAGTTGTATCAGAAGGCAGGGCATGGGAGGGAGCTGATTTGAGTCGGTGTTAATTGTCAGCAGCCTCATTGTTGTGCTGCTGGAGCAGCACTGTCCCCATTTGAGGGAGGACAGATTGTAGGGTGATCACAGCTAAGTCCAGTTCTGACTTCAGGGTTACTATTTGTGATGGAGAACTGTAATGAAAGGACAGGTGTTAGGGAAGCTGGCTAAAAACTGAGGATAAAAAGCAAAAGGATGTTTAAAAAGAGAGGTTAAAAAAAAAAAAGGCCTGAAATGTGTGTTTCAGTGCTTTTGGGAGTGAGGTTTTTGTCTTATCTTGGTTATGCTGTTTGGGGTATTTTAGTAATTAGGTTAAAATCTTTGAGATTGTGTTGGAAGCTTGTTGACCTCAAACATTTTGAGCAGCTGAGTTGCACGTTAAAAGGTGGGATAGGTTTGTCTGGAAGATGAAATGTGTGATAAGGCAACTTGTAAAGAACTGCAGCAAGGCTATTGGAAGTCACGGGGCTGACTCTTTAAGGAGCTTTGTTTGGAAAGTCGTGGTTTGGGGTGTCAGCGTTTCAGACTTGAAAGGGCTGCCGATGGAAACAGGTAGGAGTGTGCTGAAGTGGTGTCACATCCTGCCCAAAGAAGCTGACTCTGGTTTTCCTTTGTCTCCAGCTGGCTTGCTAAAAATAAGCTTTTAAAATTAGACTTGTGTGTATATAATTAGTGGGTGTGATGTGTAACCAACGCTCTGCACCTGCTGTCAGTAAAATACACTTATTTTTCTTACTGGGTATTTTCTAGGCATGTTTGTTTGGTCCTTTTCTCCTGTGTGATGCCCTACCCGGACTGTGGAGGCTGAGGCTGGGATGGTGGCATGGGCTGGGACAAGGAATTCCCAGCTGCTTCAGAGGGATTTTAGGCCATCCTCCCCATCTCCCTACAGGTGCTTGGTCCCTCCATTTGTCCCTGCAATGCTGCTTTTGTTTTTCCTCTTTATTTTTCCAGCTCGTTATGGTCATGTTGAAGTACAATCCAATTTTCTGACATAATTGCAGTCCCTCCTGCTTCATTATCTGGGCATTAAATAGCCTGTGTTACTTCCATCTTGCAGGCTGTTAATAAGCTGTGTGCGTGAGAGGTGAAGCTCCTGCAGAAACCTGCACTTGAATCATTCCTCCTTTTTCAGATGAGTCACTGGATGAGGGCAGAGTGTGGTTTACCTCTGTCTGCACTCACAGGGCAGTGGTTTTATTAACACTGGACTTCTCTAATTGGCTTAGCACAGTCTGCACTGACTGCAGGAGGCTTTCTAGTGAAAGCAGAACATGCACCACTCTGTCCTGTCTCCACAGAATGAGGGAAACTTAATTGCTTCAAGGCTCTGGCTTGTTCTTACTTATCTTGGGGGTTAATCAGTCACTTTCGTCTCCTTTGGTTTGAGATAGAACTTTGGGTCTGATCTCACCTGTTCATTGTGGAATCCCAGAATGGGTTGGGTTGGAAGGGGCCTTTAAGACCATCCAGTCCCACCCCTGCCATGGGCAGGGACACCTCCCACTAGCCCAGGGTGCTCCAAGCCCTGTCCAACCTGGCCTTGCATGGCCAGATGATGAAGTTGACTGCACTTCTGGCTTCTCCTTTTGCCAAGTTCTTCTAACAGAGAGTGTCTCTGCTGGGGGGTTATTCCCTGCCTGCACCCAAGTGTCTCATAACTGCATTTGTGTCTAATAACATGGGGTTGAATACAATAAATGTTCTGTCCATACTGGCCTGTGAAACATCACAGGGTTTGGGGTTGTTTTTATTTCTTTGGGTGCTGGCAGCTGTTTAAGGTTCAGGGGGGGCACTGCTGGATGTTCTTCCCACTGGCTGGTGCTGAGCCAAGGGTGGGTGGCAGTGGGATGTCACTGTGTCCCTTTTCTCCTGGAGCTGCAGTGCCAGTCAGATGGGTCAGGGCTGCACTGCTCTGTTTCATCCTCTGCTGCTTGGAAATGAGACCACAGACCTCTGAGAAGCAGCACTCAACATCACTACTGCTGTTTGTGCTCAGCAGGGAACGCTCCCCTCTGTTTTCATCCAGCCCCTATTAAATGGTAGGAGTTGACTCTGATCCTTGTGGGTCCTGTCCGACTCTGAATGTTCTGTGATTCTATCAACTTGGGTAACCCCTTTTTTTTAGCTATTTGTTTGTATATTTATGTGTAAACTGTTTTCCTGAATCCTTAAAGGCTTAAAATTGAGTTGATCTGCTTTGAAATTGCCACCAGGTTTTGGGAACCCCCTGGAAATAGATCAGTGATTGTATCTCAGAATTAAGTTGGTAAATGCCATTGCAGCTGCTCCTAGAATTCCAGCAGCAAGCCTCTTTCCATGGAGTTGCAGGAAAATTCCTATATCAGTGCTGCCTTGCCGGTTTTTCTGTCCAGATCAGGTATCTGTATGATGTGATATTGCATCACACCTGGTGCCTCTGGGGGTACCTTGCTCTAACTGGGTATGGCTTCATACTTCCAGGAGACCTGTCGTGGATTTCCTGGACTGTGTCCTAAACCTCTTGGGAGAAGCAGATAGTGGGGTTTGAAGGGCTTGGTCTAGGTTGCTTTGGTTGGTTTCCTGGGGTTTTTTACCCAAGTGCTCTGTTGGGAAGCTGGAGCAGGAGGGTCTGCTTGCAGGTTCAGTCTCATGTGAGAGTGGTGGTTCCCCAGTCTCTGCACTTCTGTGGTTAAACACTTGGCCCAGCTCAACCACATGCAAATTTAATTTTAATCCTTCTTGTAGGGTTTTAATTCTTCTTGTAGTAATATGCTTTTTGGGGGAAATGCTGAGAAAAACATTTTTAAAGTAGTTTATTTACATTAAAAAAACCTTGGAGTAACAAACCAGAAGAGCAGTGTGTTTGAATGGAGATTTTTCTTAACGTGTTTCCCTGAAGAGGAGCTGAGTTCTTCCCACTCCTTCCCACCTTCTGAAGGAAAAAAAGGGAGAGAATGTGCATGTGGAAGACAACTGGCTGCTGTTGTCCAAATGCACATGTCACTGGGCATATGAATCCAGGCTTTTAGTCCCACCTTCTGTCTGTCCGTGCTGGAGCAGACGCTCAGCTGCTGCCTGGGTCTGTTTGTGGCCAGCCCCTGAATTTCTCTTTCTCCTATGGCCAAATAGCTCCATCCCCGTGGCCATGTGGTTGCCTGCAGAGCCTGCTGAGCGCCGGGAGCCCGGGGATACGGGATGGAGATCAGTGGCTGCTCGGCTGAGCAATTACGCAGTGGAACAGCTCCCGGCCAGGCTGGCAGAGCTGCATTAAAGCCCCAGCCCTCCCCATGTAATGGCCAGCTTTGGGAACAGGCAGCACCTTGGGTTACAAATGTGTGCGGTGTTTGCAGTTAGTATCAATTTTTACTGGGTGATTTTTGCCCTGCTGCTGATTCTGAGTGCTCAGCCAGAGTGTGTTGTGCATAGAAATGAGGGCAGGAGGCTTTTGTTGGTCCCCCAGCCCTGTGCTCTGGGCTGTGGGTCGCTGGTGCCCAGGATTTATGTGGCTCTGTGGTGGTCAAAGCTGTGCTGTTGTGTGGAGTGCTTTCCAGCAGGAAGCTGGGCAGATGCACCTGCAAGAGAGGGAGAGCAGGGGGGACATGGTGTTCTCAGAAGGACCACTCTGTGCTGCTGGCTTTGGGCTCAGCAGTGATGCTTGCTGAGATTTCGGCCATGTTTGTGTGAATGGGTACCGTTCTGGCCCCTCAAGAGTGGGAATAACATGCTTTGCATGCCTGTCCTTTGGAGCTGTGCTCCAGTCTCCCTGTGAGCTCCCCTGGCAGGAACATCTGGGAGCTGAGACAGTCCCTCATTAAAAAGCTGTGTGTGTCACAGCACTGATGGGGCTGGAGCCAAGCAAGCTGCATCCCCCAGGGACGGTGCTGTGGGGTTTGAGCTCCTTCTGGAAAGGAAAAAGGTCATTTCTTTGTTCTCAGGGCCGTGGGTTTGGGCAGTAACTCGGGGCTCCATCATGTATGTGGATATTTAGGAACACACAGTGGTGTCTTGTAGCCTGACATATTTACAGGTTGCTGTAATTCAGTGTTTGAACTGGCTGATCTCTCTAATTCAGCTTTCCCTCTGGGGCTTTACAAACTCCAAAGATGGGAGTTCTTAAAAATAGTGAATGCAGTGCTGTCCCAACAGAACCATCCCAAAATGATGGCCCTGGCCCCACTTTTGCTTCCCCAAATGGGTGATGGGTCTCATCAGGGCTCAGGTCAAAGGCAGAATCTCAGTTCATTGTTTGCCTTAATCCTACAGTCACAGATATCTGCAGGGTACAGCCTTGGTCTGTGTACTCCTCACTGCTTGTGCTTTTGTTTGTGTGAATTCCTGGCAGTGAGAGGGGTTTTTTCAATCTCTGTTTTGTGCAGGTCCCAATTTTGTGGTGTGCTCATGATAAGGGCTCTGTAATGCTGTAGGAACAGAAGCTGTTAGGGATGCATCCTGCTGTGAGCTGAGATTTGCATAAAATGAGTCTTATTTGAGGGGTGAGCATGACTTTGTTACATTTCTGGGTCTTCAGATTTGAAATACTTAGTACAGAATGGAAGTGCAGGGCATTCTTTTAAGGAGTTTGATTGGGGAGTATTAAATTTAAACTATTTATCATGAAATACTTAATGCCAAGCAAAAACTAAGGATGTGTGAGGATGTGACTGTTCCTGCTAATGAGCACATCCACGTCTAAGGGTGAAGGAGCCACTTGAGTAGATGGTGCTGACTGTGTGCCAGTCCTGGTGAAGGGGGGCAGCGTGTCAAGATCTGAATTTAATCCTGGAGATAACAATATGTTGTGGTTGTATTGAGCTCCACACAGTGCTCTGGGGGAATGCAAGGGCCAGGTCCACAAGCTGATCATTTAGTGTGGATTCCTGTAGGAAAAGAACTGTTGGATAACTCTGTACTGTGTTTTTTAAATGTAGTACCCTCCTCCAAGCTGCTCTCAGCAGCCAAATCAGTAGTGACCATGAAGAGCAAACCTCTTAGTGCTCACATTTGATCAGGGCATAGACACTTGAATATTTCTGTTTTTCAATTCTCTACTTAAGTGTTTTATTTCACCTTGTTTGTACCTTCTTTGAAGATCCAGTGAGACTTGGAAGGCGTCCTGTTGACCAGGGGAATAACAAGTTGGCTCTGGAAGGCATTCAGTTCATGGTATTTCATAATGAGCTGGGTGAACTTTCAGTGCTTCAAAAAAGGAAATAGGAAATGGCAATTAGGCAGAACGTTCACTCTCCAATCACGTCTATACTGCTCTGCCATTGTTACTTACAGCTCTCAAGGGCCTCCCTGGAGGGCTCTGTATTAAGTAATTCATCTTGTTTAACACTTGGGTGTGAAGCACGTGCAATTAATTGACAACATATAGAAAGAATGATCTGATTAATAGAAATCCAGTTCCTGAGAGCCGAGACTAGTTTCCTTTACAAGTTTTACGGTTGGTTGTGATTGTTCTTTTCAAGTTCACTAATGATATATATTTTTCTGCCACTGGATCTGTGAAAGGCAAAATTGAAATCGAGTTTGTGAGTGAAATGAAAATGTCTGTGTACCATTCCTGCTGCTTCTGTGCCATTAAACAACCAGAAATGTGGTAGTCTGAATTGCTGCATGTTTAGCACTGCTAATAAAGTAACAATAATAGGGTAGGTTTATAAAGAAAAGATTTTGAAAAACCCCAAACCCACAAGCAACAAAAAACCCCCAGCAGAAAACCACAACTTCCCCCCGTTCTTACATCTTTTATTAAACACCAAGTGTGTTTAAACATGCTCCAACAGTGCACAGAGCTGAGCTGTGCAGTGGCCTTGGCGTGAGAGCTGCTGTGGTGGCTGGGCTGGGGCAGGGAGGGTTCAAGCCAGCGTGGTGTTCCCCCAAGGCAGCAGTTTTGGTGCCAATTGTTGTGTTTTGAGGCTCAGGGTTACCCTGCGTGTGCTGACCTACCTGCTCACCTACCACGTGTTTAAAGGTGGTGTTTTGGTGGTGTGGCAGGTTTTAAAGTAAATGCGGTTGGGAAATAGGGTTCAAATTAGAAATAATTCCTGTTTTAAAAATTATGAGGAAGGAAGTTTAGGGTGTGTTCATAGATGGTTTTTATCTCTGTGTGGTCAGCTCAGCTGTGAGCTTGGGTCATGCTAAGCAGGAGGCCTTTGGGGGCTTTGGGGTTTAGGTGGGGAGATAAGAGTGGGTTTGCTTCCAGGAGAGGAGCCTAAATGCCTCCCCAATACTTTAGGCCACGTTTGTTAATCCTGGTTTAGGCTTGGTCACAGCAGCAGCCCTAAATGGGATTTGTCATTTTTGAAGAGAGACAGCAGAGTGCCTGAAATAGGCTTTTAGCCCCAAAGGCAGCAATTCCAAGCCTGCCCTAGGGCTGGGCTGGAGTCTCCCTGAGCCAGGGCAGGGAGGAGGTAGGTGATGGAGCAGCTCTATCTCCCTGGGACAGCAGGTTTGGGGTGGGATGTGCTTGGAGGCTCCAGTCCCACTGCTCGTCTGGCTGCCCAGAGCAGCTCTGGGTCCATCCTCAGTAAGCAGCACGACACTCTCCCTTGGTTTAGCACGTCTGCAGAGGTACCACCATCGTAGCTGTTTTGTCTAACATGTGTCTGGTATTCTCCCCTAACTGTGGTGTTTGAATATAGAAGTCTCATTTCCATAACATCCCATGTGTGCTGTAAGAACTGGGCTTCCCTTGAGGAAATGCTGATCCAGGCAAGAAACTGATTTTGGTTATAAGAGACAACATTGTTTGTATGCAGCTATCCCACATTTGCCTGCTTAGAGATGCTTTTCTCACTATTACATGCATCAAAGGTGATGCCTGTGGTGTTCCAGCCATATGTCCCAAACCCAAGGACACCTGATGTGGGAGTTATTGTTTGCAATGTAGTTGTTGGCTTTTCTCCACATTATCCTTATTACTTCCGTACATATGGATATACAATGAATATGTATCTATAAATAAGGCAAGTACATGCCTTACCTTTCTTAAGTAATTCCTATGTGTGTGCATATAAACTTTAATTACAGTAGTTGGTTAATTGCAAAGACCCCAAGGACCCCCCTTTTTCCACAAGCGAAGCCTTTTTCTGTTGTGTGCCGTGTGCCTTGGCCGTGTGTAACGAGCTGCTTTGTGTGACAGGTGGCAGATTCAAGAAGGAGATAGTAGTTGATGGACAAAGCTACCTGCTGCTGATCCGAGATGAAGGAGGCCCCCCCGAGGCTCAGGTGAGCATCCCTAGAGCCCTGGCAGCCTCAGACCTTGCTGTCTGTGCTTCCTAAAACCCTCGTGCAAAAGAACTGCCTTTGCTGCCTTCTGTCCTGGGTCCTTCTCTTGGGAAAATTCCTACGTTGCTCTCAGGTGGAAACGTTTAAAAAATGTTTGGGATTTCAAATACAATGCTTTAAAGAGTCTGGGTAGAAAATACTGGGTGCTACAACTAGAGCTATGTAAATGAAGACATAGAGGTAATTTCTCTTGAATGCCCAGTGTGCTTCCCCTGGTGGCAAAACTGTGTGTTACAGTGAAGTTCTGTGAGTCCAAATCTTTGCGTTCCCTGATGATTCCACATTTTACTGTTCAAGACTCACCTTGGCGAGTTCCAGTTCAGCACCACTGAGTTCCTGGATTTCTGACTGGGGGTTCTGCGTGTCCTGTGTTACCTCCTTCTCTCACAGGAGGTGACATGTCAGGATTTAAAAGAATCGCAGAAGGGTTTTAGTTGGAAGGGACCTCAAAGCTCACCCAGTCCCAATGGGCAGGGACACCTTCCACCAGCCCAGGTTGCTCCAAGCCCCATCCTGCCTGGCCTTGGACAATTCCAGGGATCCAGAGGCAGCCACAGCTTCTCTGGGCAACCTGTGCCAGGGCCTGCCCACCCTCCCAGGGAAGGATTCCTTCCCAGAAACCCATCTAACCCTGCCCTCTGGCAGTGGGAAGCCATTCCCTGTGTCCTGTCCCCCCTCCCTCTCCAGCTCTCCTGGAGCCCCTTCAGGTGCTGGAAGGGTCCCCAAGCTCTCCCTCTTCTGCAGGGTGAACGGCCCCAGCTCTCCCAGCCTGCCCAAGCCATTTGAGAAGACACTTGTGGGTTTGTGTCCTTAACCCTCAATCTGTTCTGAGTGGGTCTTTGCTCATGTGATGCTTAAATCACTGCAGAGCCAGCCTGTCTGCGGGCACTGCCCTTGGCAGGGGCATCTTCCTCCTGCTGCTCCTGCTCTCCTCACCTGGGCACCCTCGGGCTCTCCCGGTGTGCTGGCTGCTGCCGGCCCTGCTTGGCTGCTCAGGGATGGATCAGCTTCCAGACAAGCAATAATTGAGCCTCAGGAGCAGCTGAAGGGGAGCCGTGCCAGCAGCAGCAGCTTGGGTTTCAATGCACCACTTTAGCTGCAGGAGGGGAAGGTGCCCGGACAAAGGGGAAGAGAAAGGAGGTGGAGGAAATGGAGACCGAGAGACACATCCTGGAAGGAAGCTGAAAGACAAAAACACAAGTGTTGCTGGCACATCTGCAGCCGTGTCAGCAGCAGCCCACAAGGAGTGCTCTGTTTGGGGCTGGCAGGGATTTGGCTGGAGCTCCCCACAGCTTCGCGGCCCTGGTGCTTAGAGAACATGCCCTCGTCTGAAAACATCACTACTGGAGGGGTGAAGGTGCACACAGCAGTGAGATATGTTGTCCTACCTGAGGATCTGGGCTTGCTCTAAGTGCAGCCTAATGAACAGTCACAGGGTGTGCTTTTGGTCTGAGAGAGGGCACTGGGGGGTTTTGGTTGCCCTTGTCTGGTGGAAGGTGTCCCTGCCCATGGCAAGGTGGGGATGAGATGGGCTTTGAGCTCCCTTCCAACCCAAACCATCCTGTGGCTCTGTTGTGCCTGAGATTTGTCCTTCAGCAAATGAGCAGGATGGGGAGGTTTCAGGTGTCAGTGCTGTTTCACCCCCCAGCACCTGCGTTTCACAGGTGAATTCCCTTTGGAGTTTGAGTGTAATATCCAGTCTCATGTGTGCTGAAAATCTTTAATTTGTTTATTAATTCCTGGAATGAAAGGTTCGTTTCTGGGTTTGTGAATAACTGGGATAGAACTATGACTTCATAAGGAGGATAAGTTGATATTATAATATGTAAGTGTGTAGTAAGTAAGGAGCTGAACTGTGCTGTTCCTGGCACTGGGTCAGGGAGATCTCCCCAGGTTACTGCTCCCTTCTTTTTGGCAGGAAGGGAGAGAAAACAAACTCCCCTGAAGACTCTGTATGGGTCTCTGATCTCTCCTTTCTTTGTCTAAGGAAAATTGTTCAAAGATGAAAAGAATTCAATTTTCCTATTGTAAAATCCAATTAACATAGTGACTGACGTATAATGATCTGTTGCATGCTTTTTTTTTTTTTTTAAATTTAAAGGGGATTTTTATAGTTTGGTTTTGGGCTTACTTTGAACTATGAGCTCTGCTCACTCCCAGTGCTAAGCCTGAGGATGGAGTTGTGTTCCAGCAGCTGACTTAACCCTCATTCCAAGCCATTCCCTGCACAGGGCTGTGGATAAGACATCCAGCACTTCCAGACCCTTGTGTGTGTTTTCCAAAATTCCTTGGGTTTTTCATACCACGGGTCTGGTATCCACAAAGATTAGGCTTTATTTCGACATAAAAAGAGAAGTAAGAAATTACTGGAAATATTTTATGTCTGGAGGAGCTGCATTGTATAAATCTGTGGGTTTTTTAAAACTGCTGCTGCACACTGAGCAAATATTCAGAGGGTTTAGAGAGAGACTGTTGGCTTTAGGGATGTTGTAGTTGCAGGGAAGAGTCCTTGGCATGATGATGCTGAGTCCACTCAGTGAAAGCTATTTATAACAAGACCCAAGCCCACAGTAATGCTGCTGTCTGCAGCTCCTCTGGTTACGTCCTCTGGCTGGCACAGTTCACATTTACCAGTGTGGCACATGACCTTACTCTGGCAGTAGCTGTGCTCTGTAACCAGTCCTGTTGTTACCCTCTGGAAGATTGTCCTCCTCACTCTTTGGAAAACCTCAAAGCAGTTCTGGCTGTTTTTACATCATAACAGAGGAGGTGGTGTTTGGTTTCCATGTGAGATAGTCCTGACTGTGCAGAACCTTTCCCCAGAGAACCTCCTTGCAGCCCTCTCTGTTCAGTGTGTCCCCAGTGTACATGGCACATTGCAGCAGTCATAAAACAAAGAGCATGAAAATGCCAGTGGCTGAAGCTTGTTTCCATTGCTCTAAATTTGGGTAGGAATGGAGTCTCTTAGGCAAAAATAAAGGCAGTGAGGTAAGCTTTGCTTCAGTCTTTTCTTGATGTCCTGTGGGTGTTCACTGTTAAGTTAAATGTCTTTAAACAATCTTACTTCACTTGTGAGATGAAACCTTGTCACTTGCATGGTCACCTGAGGGCACCTTGCCTTGGCCTGTGTACCTGCATGTCTCTTAGCAGGCCACTGATGCTCTTCCTCTGAAAGTAGAATGGGACATTCAGTGCTGTTGGTTCAGCTGAGAGTGAAGAAATGTCAGATTAATGGTTTTGAGTATTGGGTTAGATGTGAGAATTCCTAGTAATGCTTGTCCTGGCAACATCAGTGTGCATGCATGGAAATCCCAGAGGGGGAGATACCACACTGAGAGGGACACCAAGTCACATGCCTGGGGACAAGTGCTGCTCATTTAAAGTGCTCAAATCCATAAATCTGGGCCTGCTGTGTTTTCTGTGAATCAAACCCAATGTGCACTGATAGTACTTGGGCTTGTAGTGTCAGACCCCAGTGAAGAAGGGATGGTGTTGTGAGAGTGGGGTAAAGCTTGGTGTATCCCAAAGCCCCATGCCTTGCACAGTGAGCAGATTCATCGCTGTAGAAGCTGATGCCACTTTTAAGGCCTTGCTTATTGTCCCCAAGGTTCTCTGATGTGTATTCCCCACTGAGGAAGGTAAGAATGCTTTTCCTTTTCCTGTTCTCTCCCGGCATTGCTGTTCCTCTCACAGTGTGTCCTCTCCCTTCTCATCCTGCAGTTTGCCATGTGGGTGGATGCTGTTATATTTGTCTTCAGCCTGGAGGATGAAGTCAGCTTCCAGACTGTCTACCACTACTACAGCCGCATGGCCAACTATCGCAACACGAGTGAGATCCCCATGGTGCTGGTGGGGACGCAGGGTAAGGGCACTCGTGGTTCCCTGGGCTATTGGTGTCACCACAGAGACTGTTCCAGGCTGCCAGAGCTGTGCCCTGGCCTTTGCCCTTTGCTGCAGGGCTGGGACATTGTGAGCACTGGTTTGAGGTGGGACACATGTCCTGGCTGCACTCTGGGGGGGAGTGTAGGGCATCAGCAGTGATGAGAGAGGGGGGACTGAGGTCAGATTTGTGGAAGGAATCCTTCCCTGGGAGGGTGGGCAGGCCCTGGCACAGGGTGCCCAGAGAAGCTGTGGCTGCCCCTGGATCCATGGAAGTGTCCAAGGCCAGGCTGGATGGGGCTTGGAGCACCCTGGGCTGGTGGGAGGGGTCCCTGCCCATGGCAGGGAGTGGAATTAGACAGACTTTAAGGTCTCTCCCAACCCAAATGATTGCAGTCATTTATGAAATACAAGGACATTTTAAATAGTATTTCAGTGTTTGCTGGTCATGGTGGTTTTCTTGCTCAGCAGAGAGATGCTCATGTTGAATATGGGCAGGTGAATCAGTTGTGTAACATAGGTCTGAATTCGGACCAGTTTCCATGTGCTTGGCAGTCTGGAAGTGTTCACACCCTGCTGGTGTTTCGAGGCAAATGGATCAGGGATGGAAAAGCTCCAGTTGGGAAGCAGAACTGAGCCGTGCCCCCATCCAGTGCCTCTGGGAGACCTCTGTAAATCAAACAGAAATGCAGCAACCTCTCCCCCAGGTATTCCAGAACTCCTTCTGGACAGTCAGAGCTGTCCTACAGGGAAATGTGGCAAGGGAAAGGTACCTATAATATTTCAATGCCTTTGGCATTTGTTACCTTTTGATACTCCCTGCCTTGCTTTGGCAGTGCATCCCATTGCTATTTCACCAGTTTTGTGTGCTGTGGTTGCTTTGCTGCGTGGAGCAGACACACAGGAGTTGAGGCTGCTCTGCTCCTGGCCGTGTAGATCCCAGAACCAGGGGGATCATTAGGGTTGGAAAAGCCCACTGAGATCGTGGAGTCCAACCCTTAACCCAGCACTAACCAGTGTCCCCAAGTGCCGCATCCACAGGTTTTTTGAACACCTCCAGGGATGGAGACTCCCCCACCTCCCTGGGCAGCTGTGCCAGAGACTGACAGCCCTTTTGGTGAAGAAATGTTTCCTAACATCCACCCTGACCCTCCCCTGGCACAGCTTGAGGCTGTTTCCTCTCACCCTGTCCCTTGGCACCAGAGCTTGCCCCCACTCAGCCCCCTAAGCTGCTCCTCACTCCTTTTGGATTCCTTCCCACTGGAATATCTCTTTCCAGGTATTATCACCAGGTTACTCTGCTGTGTTAGAGGGAGAACACAAGTGTTGTAGTTGTTCTGGTAGGTTCAATTCTGGCCATCTTCCTCTTTGGTTTGCTTGTGTGGAAGCTTTTTTTCAGCTTTCTCAGCTTATTTTTCTGTCAGTCACATGGTGGGGAGGCAGTTTGCCTTGTCCTGCCTCCTGTGGCAGCCAGGAAGGAGGAATCACAGCCCAGCTGCAGGCTGGAAACACAGGAGGAGAAGTGAAAGGGGAAGTAGGTACACAAAAAGTCTTAGGATAGCAGAACCCCCACCTAAAAGTAGAAAGGAGCTGCTTTGAAGGCTTGAAACTGGAGTTGCAAAGGCTGAAGGGGAAACATTTCTCTGAGCTGTCTGTCTTAATACCCTGCTGACACTCTGGGCTATGGTTTTCCATCTCCTTCCTGTTATTACCCAAAAGGAATTTGGGTTTTTGCAAAGTTCACTTTCTGCTGCAGCACTGATGCAAAGGGGATTTTTCAAAATGTGCCTGAAGATGGAAATGCTGCTAATTCTGGGAGCAAGCATCAGGAAAAAAACTAGGGCTTTTTGGCTGTGCTTGACAGTCAGTGCAATGAAATTAGATGTATGAAATAATAAATAGACTTGTTTAAAATAGATTTGAAATATACCTGTTTGGTATCATGATGTTAAAGAATGGTTTGGGTTGGAGGGGATCTTGAAGATCTCATTCCACCCCCTACCATGGGCAGGGACACCTTTCACTTAGCCCAGGTTGCTCCAAGCCCTGCCCAGCCTGGACTCCTTGGTTTTGCCTGCTATTCTGGGAATGAGACGTGAAGTGAAATCTCTCCCAAAATGTTGGCACTTGCCTGATGCTTCCAGATGTTCTCCTGTGTCTTCTAAAGCCGACTTGCTGTCCGGAACAAGGCAGGCTTTTCCAAGCCGTGGCCTTCCTTAGGGAATGATTCCCTCCTGGTTAAATGTTGTCAGCGCCCTCTGCTGATGCAGAAAGAGGCTGCTGCTTTTCCAAATAACTGCTTTATTTTTGCTAATGAGATCTGATTCTGAGATAATGAGTCATGATTACATTAGTTGAGGTATTGGCCTGCCCTGCCCAGGGCTGAGCGTCAGGTACAGCCCTGCAAGAGGCACAGACTTCATGCTGAGGAGCAGAGTTTGAGGACACTTTTCTGGGCACCTGTAAATGCTGCAATTGGTGCCTGTCAGGGAATCCCAGAAGGGTTTTGGTTGGAAAGACCTCAAAGCTCATCCCATCCCACCCCCTGCCATGGGCAGGGACACCTTCCACTAGCTCAGGTTGCCCCAAGCCCCATCCAGGCTGGGGCAGCTGCCCAGGGATGGAGCAGCTTCAGTAGATTTATCTATTTTAATGCACCAACACACTTTTAATTGTCTCTCCTGCAAATGTTCTGTTTCTTAAAAACACATTTTGTTTTGTGCCTCACACTCCAGTTACTTGTAAGGAACTGATATTTACAGGAGGCCTGACAACCACTTGACATGTTTGTAGTGATCACTGGCTTGTTTTGCTAAGTATGTTTTCCATCAGGTCTCATGTTATTTATTGTGGCTGTTTGTTTTTGCAACCACTGACCTAAATATATATGTTTAAGGTTAGCAAAAAGCGTGGGAGGTTTGCCCCCTGGTTTTTAGAGTCAGTGTGCTGGTGATTTTAGTAAGGAGGTGTAAAATTAGTGATATACACCCCTGTTGTTTCTGAAAACTCTGCAAGTCTCATGGTTTGTACTTAAATTCGTTGCTTGGGGACTGGTTATTATAAGAGGAAACAGCCTCAAGTTGCACCAGGGGAGGTTTGGATTGGATATTAGGGGAAATTTCTTCATGGAAAGGGCTGTAAGGCATTGGAAGGGGCTGTCCGGAGCAGTGGTGTGGACTCACCATCCCTGGAAGTGTTCTGAAAATGTGTGGATGTGGCCCTTGGGAACACGGCTTGGTGGTGGTGCTGGTTGGGCTTGATGAGCTGAAAGGTGTTTTTCACCCTTGATGGTTCTGTGACTGAATGACAGGATGGTGTTTTTCACTGACATTTAACTTGCACTTCCCCTGCAGATGCCATCAGCTCCACCAACCCCCGGGTCATCGACGATGCCAGGGCAAGGAAGTTGTCGAATGACCTCAAGAGATGCACCTACTACGAGACCTGTGCCACGTACGGGCTCAACGTGGAGAGAGTCTTCCATGATGGTACACCTGGCTTCTTTCACCCAGCCTGTCCCTAAGAACTCGAGCTGGCTTTTAGATAACCCCCTGTGTCTGATGGCTCAGCTGCTCCCCTGTTTGCCAAGCCTTCATTAATGTTCAGTGCAAGAAATTGCTTACTTGTAGGGATTGTTGGTCTATTTTCTGGAGAGCAAGGCTCCTGGTGCTGAACATGGCACATGTACACTGAGGCATTCCCCACCAGCACCTTTAATTTTAAGCATCTATTTTTAGTTTTTCTTTACTTTTTGGTTTTCTTTCGTGCTTGCTTTATTTTAGCAAAGTTTTCTTGGGCTTGATTTCGTGCTCATGGAGACGGTGTTTGTGCAGAGCAGTTGAAAATGAAATTGTATATTTGAGTACTGTGGTATTCATGGAGTGTTGGAAGTTGAGAGGTGGATAGTTGGCTTTGAACTGGCAGAGGGTACATGGGATATATTGGGAGGAATTCCTGGCTGGGAGGGTGGGCAGGACCTGGCACAGGGTGCCCAGAGAAGCTGTGGCTGCCCCTGGATCCCTGGAAGTGTCCAAGGCCAGGCTGGATGGGGTTTGGAGCACCCTGGGCTGGTGGGAGGTGTCCCTGCCCCTGGCAGGGGTGGGACTGGGTGGACTTCAAGGTCCCTTCCACCCCAGGCCATCCTGTGATTCCCTGGGAGCCTTGTGTGGGGGCTTAGTGACCCCTGTGTGTCCCTTGGAGCTGGGGATGTGCTGTGATTCCCTGCTCTGGAGCTGCAGCGTGGCTGCATGAGCCGGGCTCTGTGCCCCCTCTAGTGGAATTCCAGCTGGAGCCTTTCTTTGCTGGCTTTGCTCCTCTCTGTGCTTGACTGAACGTGGCAGCCCCTCACCACAGCAGTGTGTCTGTGCCTAAAAACCTTCTCAGTTAAGTTTCAGTATCTCTCAGAGCTCCTCGTTCCTTGGGTTGGTTTGGTGTCACTTTGCCATGACAAAGCCCTGTGCTGTCTGAGGTTGTGTGAGGCAGCATCACCTCAGCACCTCTCAGAGGTGTGTACAAAGGCATGGCAAATTAATAAAATAAAAGCAAAAATGTCACGTTTCTGTGTGGAATAAATAGGCAGAACGTTCTAATGTTTCCATGGGGAGGAAAATAGCAGGACATTCTGATTTTTACATGGAAAATACTGACGTGAAGTGCAGTTGGTTTCATTCCAAGTAAGAGTGTGTTGACTTGGCCCCTTGGTCAGATTGCAGAGAAAAGCATTTGAAGCTGCGTCTTTGTGCTTTGCTCCCTGTTTTCTCTAAACTAGTTGCAGAAATTACTGTTTTCACTGCTTAGATTTTCTGTATTGATTAGGAGTTTCCAAGAGCCATTAGGGGTTTTTGTTAGCACATTTATTTTTGAGTGGTAGCTATAGTTAGATTTTTAATTACATATTCCAAGTCATGTTTGTGGCTCTTTCTGCAGTCTGCTCTTCTGTTTTCCCTTTCTCAGGGACCTTTTGAGAGAAGTCTCTTGGCACAAAGCTTAGTGAGATAAACTTGTAAGCTTCCCTGAGGCTTATTTGTCTCTGCTAAATTTAGTAGTAAGGAGAAGGAATTGACAGAGCTCATGTGTTTAAGAAATACAAGGTTTTGTTTTACCTACATGGCAGCCAACCAAGTCTTTAATATTTGCCAACTAATAGGATTAGAAATGCTTTTGTATAAATGGGTTGCACTTGCCAGACACGTCTGGGACCAAATCCAGCTCCTGAGAATTTTTGCTGTTTATTGCAGCAGGAAACAAAGCAACTTCTTAACCCCATTAAACAAGGGGGTGTGAATGAGCAGTACAAGCTGTTAATAGGGAGCACTTGGTTAAATGACACTTAGTTTGTGGAACTTTAGAGGGTTCACAGAGTTGAGCAGCCTGGTCTGGTGGTGTCCCTGCCTGGGGACCATGATGGTCTTTCCAACCCAAACCACTCTGTGACTCCATGGTGTGACCTGAGAAAAACCCTTCTTGATGTAAATGCTGTCAATGAACCAGGAAAAGAAGGGATTAAAGGAGGAGGGATAGGCCAAGTGGGGTCTGCACATACTATGTTCTTATTATTTTAGGGAAACTGTAAGTCAGGGCCAGAGCCTTCCTAAATTACCTCTTTTTCCGCAAACTTGGAAGGGGTACTGGCAGTTGTTGCAGTTCATTCATAGCTGAATGGATAAGTCCAGTGGGTTTTTTGTTGTGTGACTGAGGAAGAAGAGATGTTGCCAGGTCAGTAGCTTTATGCAGCTGGAGCTGCTGCACCTACTAAGGCATTTTCCACGTATTGAAATGATGTTTAGACCTTGCTCCAAGCTGGGTGGGATTTAGGTATAGGATTTAATCAGTCTGTATTGTATTCCAGGGTAGGTAATGCTTGGTGGTCACATCCTCCAGGTGTTTGCTTTGGTAGGTCTGTGAGGGCTGTGTGCTGGCCAAGGTCCCTCAGCTTTTGCTGGCTTGTACCTTTGAACCCTCCAATGCCTTTAAAGTTTGAGAGTAAGGATGCAATAGGGCAGGTGGGGTTTGGTTTAGACATGTTACCTTTAGTGCCCTTATTTTGTACTCAACAGTTGCCCCTGGTAAGTTTAGATTAGGTTGAACACTCTGCAGTGTTTTCCATCACCTGTGATTGATGATGTAATTTATGTTCCAAATGCCCCTTGTTCTTCCTCCTGTTGTGTTTTCCTGAGTTGGCAGTGAGTTGGTAGATCTGAAGTGGCCAGTGACCTGCCATTGTCCAGACCCCTGTTAGCAGCCCAGAGGCTTTTCTTTAGCACACAGTTAGTGGTTTGTGACACCAGTTCCTAGTTTGGGGTCTTGTACAAGTTTTTTCTCAGGTGTAGTTTCTGCTCTTGTTTGTGCTGCTCCTTGCTGTGATGTAGACCTACCTTTCAGAGGAAGAGATTGGAAATGGCATTGAAAGGCCTTTTACTCCTTCACTGCACACTCATTAGAAATTAAAATACTGATTTTTCCCTTGCAAGAAGCCCCTGAACTATTCATGGTCATCTGTTACCACTCTTGTCTTTATAACACATTTCTTATTTTCCCTACAGCTGAGTGGTAAAATAATTGAACTTGAATGATTATTGTTATTATGAAAATGCTACTTTATTCTTGAGTTAAATCCAAATACATCATTGCCAACACTTCATTACGGCTGATAAGCTCAGTATTGATTGTAACAGAGGCAGAAGCACAGAATCCCTGGGGTTGGAAAAGACTTCCGAGCTCAGAGAGTCCAGGGGGTGCTGCTGCAGTGAAAGGGGGCTCTGACCATTTTAGGGGGCATTTCTCAGCCTTCAGCCTTGCCCCTTGGGTCTAATCTCAGAGCCTCTTGGAGGTGGGAGCTGCATGAGCAGGCCCTGCATTTGAGGCTGAAATGAAAAAGAAAAATTCCAGATTCCAAGGAATTAGCTCAGTAACCTGCCTAATGGTGGAAGGGAATAAATTCTCATTTAGGTTTTGGTATTTGGAGTTGTTGAACAGGGAAAACGTGTTTTTAAAAGGAAGATAAATGCCACTACGTTTCATTTTTGTTCAGATTTCCCAATTAAGAATGAGTGCAATTTTTTTCCCTTCTGCTTATCAGAACAGATTTTATCAATGACATTGGAAATGATTATTTTAATATTTCTTGTCAGCACAGTATTGTAATGTCTGTGTACTGCCCCAGGATGCCTTTTTAATGATTTTAGCCTTCTTGAGTGAGCTTGATGTACCATTAATGCATGAGAATTGCTTTTATTTCTGTTCACTGTGTATCCATAATTACACCTCTTTCCCTGCTCCACGTTCAGTTTTCTTTGACCCATTTAACTGCGAGCTCTGTGAGTCTCTGGTTTCCAAGAGAAGCAAAGGTTCAAGTATTTAGAGGATAAAATGGTGCTGTCAGTGTAACTTGGCATCATGGGGTGTGAAACAGGAGGGTTTGGGTGTGACTTTGAGGCAGAGCTGAGTCCAGCCCAGGAGGTTTTACCATGTGTGAGTGGCTGTGACACACAGATCTGGAAATGACACTCCCCAAATAGCCATAAACCTGTGGAGTTTGCAGGTCTGTGATGGCACTCTGGGGCTCTGCTGCTCCTGTGGGCTTTGGGTGCTTTATTTGCAAATTAGCTATGTTGTCTGTGTAAGACAATTTACTGGCAGTGTTTTATTCCCAAATGCAAATATTATTTCTCACAGAGGTGGCTCAAAGGGGAAGCTTGGGGTGCCAATTCTCCATTGGGGAAGGGAGATGACAGAGGAATCCTGGCCCAGCTGGAGTGTGGGGAAGGGAAGGGAAGGGCTGTCACTTGCCATTTCATTAGGAAATGTTAATCAGCAGGATGGGCAGTAAATAAGCCTGGCAGCCTATTTGGGAAGAAGTGCCATTCGCTGGGGCCCTGGATGTGGCCTTAGGGATTCCCTGCAGGGGGGACAGTGCTGGGGACACGCTCCTTTGGCTGTGGGAATTGCTGGGATTTGGGGCCGGGGCTGCTGGGACCTGCTGGGATGCAGCGGCTGGACTGATGTGCTGGCTGTCTCGGGGTGCTGGGATGGGCTGGACCGGCCCTGCAGAGCCACCCGGGGCTGCCGGGGGCTCATGGGGGATTTCCCTGCCTGGCGTTTGCTTTGTCAGGGAGAAAAATTGGCCAGGGATGGGATTTCCCGAGAGGGTGCAATTATGGGGAGCGGCCACCAGGCGGCGACACGGGAATGGGGCTGGGATGGGAATGGGAACCGGGGCTGGGAACGGGGCTGGAATGGGAATGAGAACAGGGTGGGATTTGGGAAGGAACGGTGCAGGATATACATGGGAATGGTGCGGGGAACACTGCAGGACATTGGAACAGGGTGGGATCTTGGTGGGACATGGGAACAGTGTGGGATATGGGACACTGGAACACGGCAGTTATGGGGAGGTCCTGTGTTAGCTGGCCAGAGAAATTACTCAGTATCTGAAATTTCTATAGTACAGAAAGGATGAAGTGAGCTCCACAAACTGAGCAGTGCCTGGAGAAAGAGGAGTGTGAAGAAGCCTTCATCCCTGGCCTGCAGAATGAATCCAAATCCTTGGATTTTGGATTGGTTAACTGAATTTCACATTTTATACATGGGTGTATAGGATGTTTTACTGTTGGCCCTGAGGGCTTAGGAGGTCCCTGTGTGTTTTCCCTCATGCTTGGCAGCTGTTGGGTGTTAAACCCATGCTGTTCAGTGGGACTCGGAGACTTCAACTTTTTGCTGATTTTTGTGAAAACTGCAACAACTTTGTAGGCTTTTGGGACTTCTAGACTTGTACTGCTCCATCAGGTTTCTTAACCCCACACCCAGATTTAGAAGCATGTGGAAGAAAGTAAAGAAAGATCTTCCAATGACATATCTGCGTCTTTTTTCTCATGGCTGGAATTAATCGGGGGGTGAGGAGCTGTAGTCCAATGTGTGGCATTTACGAAGGGCTGTACTTGGCACAGAGGAGTGAAATGCTGTAATACTAATGAAAGTTCCAGGGAGGGTTAGTTTTCAGCTGTGGTAATTGTGTCATCGACTAGGTGAGTTGTAGAAAACAGTCATCTCTGCAGAACTTTCCATATGACTTTTTAAATTTTATGGGGGTAATTTTATGGCACTTCCTTTAAGTCTTAATCTGAAGACATCAGAGGGAGAGGCAGAGTCAGCCTGTTTGGTAGAGCCTTGGGCTTTGTGTTTGAGAGATGGGATGTTACAAGCACGTTCCTGGAGTGCCTGGCAAGCAAGTAGGAATTGTTTTCCATTAACAGCAGAAACAGAAGTGAAAAATTCTGGAAGAAGCAGTTTGGAAATTCTCTGTTTGGAAATTCTCTGTTTCAAATCTCTGCTTTTTCTTGGAGGTTTTGTTTTGGATGTGTTCTGCCTCACCTGCTTACCCATCCAGTACCACGATTACAAGTGTGAGTGTGCTTATTGTCCCAGCATGTTCATCTGTCCCTCATCGTGCCAGTGGATGGTGTCTGTGTCAGCCTGGTCTGTGCTGCTCCTGTGGAGGAAGTTTTGGTTCTGTGTGCTGGTGTGGAGCAGCCTTGGATTGTCTGGTGTTGGCAGAGCTGCTGCCTTCTCAGCCAAGAAAACAGGAGGAGCAGAATCATAAAAATCACTCATAAATAAGTGTCGTCACTCTGCGGTTCCTGGCAGGGCTGGTGGCAGAAGCTGAAAAGGGCAGTGACAATTTCTGCAGTTCTTTTCGAGCCAAGTGACCTGAACAGCAAAGTGATGGCACTGCAAGTAACAGGGAGCAGCAGGGCTGGGTCCTGGGGGATGGGGCCAAGGGGGGAGCATTTCAAAATAAAGGAAAGGAAATGAGATGAGATGGTGCCTGGGGGCAGCTCGGAGCTCCAGGATTCTGTAGCTGCTGCAGAGGCAGGGCTCTTGGTACCAGCTGTGATAGAAGTGCCCACAGGGTTAGGTGAGGGCCACAAAGGGCTTTCAGCAGAGCAGGAGCTCCCCAAAGTGCCACTTTGCTCTGTTACTGCCTCTGTTCCCTCTTTGCACCCCTTTTATCTGCCAGCTCTCTCCCAAACCTGTGGCTCCTGTGCTGCATTTTGGGGGGTGTTCTGCCCTGCCAGCAGCTCTTTGTCACCCTTCCTACTGCTGTGCTCTTCTATTATGCTCCTATGATTATGGTTTGATCACTTAATCTACTTTTTTTTCTATAATATTTTATTGACAAGTCTTAAAGCATGTCCACACCTTACCATGTTCTGTGCAGCTTCCCCAGTGAGGTCTCACATGCAGAGAAATGTCTAAAGCTTGATTTCTTCAATTATCCTCAGTACATCTTCTCCTTGGTTAGTGGTTTTAGCTCTCCTTTGTGGATCTCACTTTAAATTTATTAGCAAAAAATGTCTGTATTGGCTAATATTGGTGAGTGAAAGATCAAGGGCTGAGGTGTGTTGTCTGAAAACAGACATGGGGAAATGCCCTTTCTGTAATTTGAATCTGTTCTGGGTGTATTTAGGAACATTTATTATAGAGAGAAGATCCCCTTTTCCTCAGAAATGCTTTTGTCTGAGCTATCAAACATTTAAAACTGGTGTAATGAACATAATCCTTTTGTAACCTTCTCTGTTGTGTAACAAACACATTTCCAGCATCAAAGTTGATTATTAGCATAGCTGGTTCTTCAAAAGCCATCTCGGAAATGCATTGCAAATGGTCCCCTTTGAGCTAATCCGTGTGCATATGCAAATCCCATTGAGCTGTTTGCTCCGCTGGGATTAGCATTGTGTATTCAGGTTGAAAAGCCTTCGGAGTGGATGGGGGGTGGTGAGTGCTGGAAGGCAGGAGGGAGTGCTGGCATTCCTCTTGGAATTCCTGCCCCAGAGAACCTCCAGCACTGCTGCCCTTTGGAATACATGCCTTTTCTTCCTCATTCTCTATAGAGACTCTTTTATATACAATTTAAATGGAGGTTTGATACGATGAGGTTGTCACTCGTTGTAGAGGGCAACTTATGCTTCTTTTAAAGCTGAAACTTTTGTCTTTTCCCTCTTAGAAGAAAGTGTTTTGTCAATCCTGTCACGTGATTTTTATCAAAAGTCAACGCTAAGTGAATTTATTTCTGTAAACTACTCATTCCAGTTTTTAGAGAGGGTGGGATCAGCCTGGTTGTTAGCCAGTCTTAAGCAGTGAGTTGCTTAATTAGCACCTTGATTTGCTGCCAGTCATTAAGGCTGGGCAGCCCCACCATGCTGGGGTACTTTGAGGTGCTGATTGAGGGGTATAAAACTGTGTCTGGATACCCTTTGGGGCAAGGATAGCTGTGGGCATTGGGCATCCCAAGTCTTTTGCTGGGGATAAAAATAGCCCTAGAACATGTGGAAGCTGCTTGTCCTGTGTTAATGTGGTTGCCTTAATGCTGCCCAGTGTTTTGGGGTTCTGCTGTGGGATCCAGGCAGTGTTTTGTGGGAAATGGTGAATCCAGCATAGCATGGCCATGTGCCATGTAGAGTATGGGGCCACCTTTGGAACAGCCTCTCTTTATTCGGGTTATTTCCTTAATATTGCTTTTCCAGAGGTGCCAGTCTCCCTGCAGTCCACGTGGCCTTGTTTCAACAGAGCATTAAGTGCATTTGGGTTGGGAAGGAGGCTGCAAAGGTGCTTGGCAGGTGGATGGGACTGGGGGGGCTGCCTCAGGTAGGGAAATTACCCTGACTGTTGAGTTTGGGGCACAGGGGCTTAACTGGACTTATTGAGGGCTTACGGAAAGTGGGGACATGGTTAGTGGTGGCCTTGGCAGTGCTGGGGTGATGGTTGGACTGGGTTTTGGAGGGCATTTCCAACCTTAATGACTCTGTGATACTTGATGGGTCCCCTGGCACTCTGCACTTCACTCCATTACCTGCTGATAATTGGTCACTAATGAGATGTTGCCAAGTTGTTTGCTATTGTTTGGTTTCCTTTGATTTCTCTCTGGATTTTTTTTTGTTTGTTTTTTGACTGAAAGTTTCCTGTAACTTAAATTTTTGGTGCGATTTTAACACAGATAGAAACAGAAGGCAGGTTTTTTGGAGCATGTTTTGTTCATTCTGTGTCAAGTGCATTCCCTCAGTAGCCTCTGTGCAGTGCTGGTTTGTCACCCATGAGAGCTTTAATTCAGGATAAAGAATTATTGTAAAGCCAAGACTGAAATGTGACTGGTTTTGTTAATAAGTATGGGGGGGTTTATTCCAGCATAAAACACCCCAGGTCCTGCTGTGCCAGGTACCTTCTGCAGTGTCTCACCTTTGGAAAGGCTCAAAGTGGCTTTCAGAGTCCAAAAACCCTCAATTTTAAATGTAGGCCAAGGTTTGTTTTTCTTCAAGCTCTCTGTGCACTTAATGAAGGGACGTTATTGGCAGATGCTGAAGAAATATTTTTTCCCATAGAAAATTGGATTTTGGGCATAAAACTTGTTAATGTTAATAAAGACAGGTCATTACTGGTTTGCAGTCAGATATGCAAAGTGCAGGAGATGGAGTGCCCTGGTGGCAGTGCTGTGGGTGCTGCTTGGGGGTGACAAAAGCCCTGGCGAGGAGTAAATCAGGGCAGCTGGGCAGGTGCACAAAGGGCTGGCTCCCATCATTTATGCCCCTCCTGATGGCTGAGGTGCCTGCCTGTGTCTTAGGCAGGGGGATTTACAGTCTCCAGCAAAGGTGTGTTTAGATTTAAGCTGTGCAATAGTGTAACTAATGAGAAATATAGGAAATTTATTGCACTTGGGGATTGATTGGCTAAGTACCTAGAGATTAATTGAAGTCTGAGGACTCCCAGCTGTCTTTCAGTTAAAAAAAGCTAAAAAATTTAAAAAATATATAAAATTCTTTTGGGCACGCAGAACTATTGCTTTGTAGTATTTTGGAAAAACTTTCCACATGCATGGGGAATGTGGTTGGGATGAAAAGGTGAGAGGCTGGTGGGGTTCTTTGGGTAACTGGTGTGTACCCCTGGTCACCTGCAGGCACTGACTGGGTGGCACCCATGGCAGGATCACTCAGCTCCTCCATTTACCATCTCAGTGGGACTTCTGTTGTCCTTCCCTGGGATTTTGGCCCCAGGTCCAGAGGAAGCTTGGCTGTGGTCAGCACTTTGTGCTGATGTTCCCCTTCCCTGTTTGGCAGAGAGGCCTCCCTGTTGTGTGACAGATGAGCTGAGGAACCTTTGCCATCAGTCTCTGGTGGTGACACTGCTGGACTGGTCATCCCACAGAGCACACTCAGCTTCCTCCTCTGCTGCCCTTCTGTAAATGCACCGTTCTTGGTGAAGCTCAGGCTTGTGAAAATGTCTAAATTTTCCCATTAAGTGCTTAAAAAGTAATAAAACTAAAGCCATTAGCCTTCACTCGTCAGATCTGTATCAAGAGAAATATTCTTTGGTGCAATAAATCTGATCAAGTGTTCGACATTTATATCATTCGACTTCATTCTCTGGAAATGGACCTTTGAAGGTAAATTGCATTAAGTAGGGCAGTTTAAATTTTTAATACAATCTTATTGTAACTGTTAGCAAATGATTAAAGTGCAGAGGGGGGGCTTATGTGTTTTAGGAGATTTATGGGAAATGCTGTATGATGCTTCTGCTCTGGCCAGGAGCTGCTTTTGTGGCAGCTGGATGTGCTGAAAGCCTCAAACCCGAAGGATTTGGGCTTTTGGGGGGCAGGAGGGGGATTTATTCCACCTGCAAGGGGAGCAGAGCTCTTGGGAACACAAACCTGAACTTTTTCTGTAAGGCATTTGCGTGTCTGAGAGGTGGATTTGGATGGCTCAGTGGGCACTGAGCTCGTGGGCTCAGGTGATTGATTGAATCTTAGTTGTTTTTCTTTAAATTACAAGAACATTGTATATCTTTATTTTGATGGTGGACAGCCTGCCAAACTGCACTTTGGAAGCCGCAGTGTATTTGTGCACCTTCTAGATGTTGCTGTAGTAAACCTGATTTCTCTTTGGGGTTTTTTTTTGTGGAGAATATTCACATATTGGGGAATAATATCCATATTTCAAGTGAGGAAGGTGGTATTTGTTCAAATTCTATAGAGAATATGATGGGTTTTGAGGTATCCCAGGAGTTGGATTAAAATGGAGTCAGGAGGCAACAGTTTGAAGTAACTTTGGCGGTTTTAAGGAAACCAGCATTGATTATTCTGGCTTTTTGGTGAACCTTTTCTTCCAGGAGAGTTAATGGAAGTGTGTGAAGGAGGCAGGAGTTCAGTAGAATTAGATTGAGTGAATGTGCAGAAGGTGATTTCTTTCTAGAAGGATGGATGAACCTGAGATGCACTGGTATAAACAGCAGCTTTCTGTCACTCTGTCTGTCTCTGCATGTGCCTGAATCTTTAGAAAGCAGAAATGCTCTCTATAAAAGCAATAATTTGAAAGTGTGCCCCAAAATTAGTCTTTCCATGAAGATACTTAAAAATTTTAAGTATGAAATGGCTTGCCAAGATGGTGAAATCCTTAAGCATCATACCATTTTGCTATTTAAACTATGTTTTAATCTGATTAATAAATTATTCTGTGTTTTAACATGGAATTGAATACATACAATGACGTTTTCCATAGGAATTTTGTTCTTAAAGAATAGTTGAAATCCCCGTTGCTTCGTGTAGGGACATTTCACAAAACACATCAATTTGACCTCATTTTATTGGAATCTTTTCAGATTCAATTTTTTTCATCTTTTGGACTTTTTATTTAAGATCATACTTTTGTGTGGGATAGAACTGGTTTTTATGACTTGATTCTGAAGTGATGGAAAGATGAACAGGATTCAGATGCACTGGTGAGGTAAATCCAAGGGCAGAGATCTTTACCTGTGTGTCTGACACAGGGTTTGCCTTGTAAATCCTTGAGCCATGTTCTTCAAGGAGGGAAGACAGCATAGGTTTGTTATTTAAATTGCTTCAGATGCTTTCCAGGGGATTTATTGGCATATTTGCTTCCCTGGTCTTGGGAGTGATTTGCATCAACGTTGGGAGTAAGTGATGTGCAGTGTTAATCAAAGGTACCTGCGGAGGAAAAACATGTGTATTGGCATTGATTAAAGGTATTTAATACTGAGTCTTATTTATAGCTCTATTTTTCTATCTGCTAAAACAACAAAAGTTGTTCTTTCACAGAGCCAGAGCTGAAATGTGTATTTTATGAAGGATCACAAAAAAAGTACCAGTAAGGTGTGGTTTTAAAATTATTTTTAAGGAGAATTGTATTAAAGTCTTCTAGAAACATGAACACTGAACTTGACTGTGAACTGTGGGGGTCATAGAACAGTATTTTTTGGTATAAAATTCTTATGGTCATGCATATACTGCCTACTTGTACTCTGAAATGGCCTAATAGTTGGTGGCAGTAATCTCTTCCTGAGGAGCTGCAGTTGGGTTTTAGCTGTGTACTTGGGTGTCCTGGTAGTTTTTTTTCATTCCAAAATGAACATGACTCTCTCATCCTGAAGGGAACTGTTTATTCCAGTCAGCATTCAAATCCCTCAGTACTCAGAGCAGTCCCACAATGGCTTCATTTCCAGCAAATTGCCAGCCCTGCAGTGACACAGACAGGGAAAGAAATGGATTTTAATGCAGTGAGGTTAAGGGCGTTCAGGTAAAAATTGGCTCTTGTATTAAAATCTGGAGCAATGTTGTAGCTCTCACTGGATATCAAGCTATACCAAGATAATATCAAATAAACTTTGTCTACTTATGGCTTTATATTACAACAGATACCAGAAGGAAGACAGTGTTTTAATTGGGATATTCCTGGCTGGATTAGGCAGAAATTAGCTGGGTGAATTGCTGTATCCAAACCCCAGCCCTGGAAGTGTTCTCTGTTATACCTGCCATGTGGGATACCAAGCTCTCCTAAACACAGAACTAGAGAAGTTGTTTAGCCTAAAAAACAAATGGCATTTAAAATAACAGGCACAATGGCCTTAATTATGTCTGCTGCCAGGACTGTCTCCCTTTTGGAAGTGGTGGTGGTTTGTGCTTGCTCTGGTGGTTCTAAAATGACTGCCTTGCCTGTAGTGGGTGATTGTGGGGTGCATTTATTAATGGGTAATTGTGGGGTACATTTATTTTTATTGAACACTTAGCTGTGGAACATGGAATGTTCAGCTGGAACAGAGACTTCCCACAGAATAAGATGCTGTTTGTCAGGCAGGATGATCTGTGAGTGGAGGGGGGAGAGTTGTTGAAGGTGAGAGCTAATCTTTGTGTGACTCTGAGGTTTGGGTTGGTTTTCCCTCCCAGGTAGTTCAAACTGATGTTTGTGACTGTTCATCCCTCCTGGTGTTGTCCAGGCAGCCCTGAGCGTTTCAGTGGAAAGGTGTTTTCTGTCTGCCAATAAGGGCAGGAAAATTCCACTGCATTCCCTTCTTCTGCACAAGTGGCAGGTTTTAATTGACCCCGGTGTTTACTCCTCCTGGGACACGCAGTGGAGATAAATGTCTTACACTTGTTTTTATGAGAAACCAGTTTTGATTTAAATTGGTGGTAATTGGAGAAGTGTTTGCATCTCCTAAATATGCAACAGCTGATAACTGAGAAGAGAAATATCACCAGATGTCATGGATATTGGATGCCTGGAGTCTTCCCTTTCAGTATTTCAAGTATTTCTTCACCCAAAAAACAACGTGAGAAACATAGGAATAACTCTCTTCCCTGCCTCTTTTTGGGAATGAAAAGTGACCAGGTGGTTGGTAGCTCTGGGTGTTTTTAAGATCCATCCTAAAACCAGGGGCAGATCAGGTCCCAGCCCAGGTGAGGTGTCCTTCCCTCAGCTCACCTCCTGTGCCTTGCAGCTCCTTGTCATCCTGGCTTGTGGAATTCAACTGAAATGTAGAAGAAAAAACAGCTCTAAATGTCCATGGCATGTCCCTGTTTATTTGCAGAAGAGTTCTTGACTCTGCACATAAATTTTGTTTAGCTTTTCATGCTACAGAAAGATGGCTTGCAATGAAAACCTGCCTCAAACTGATGGCTTAATTGACATGTAAAAGCACAGAGAATGCAGTTGATTTTCAAAAACAGTTGAAATGCTTGTCGCTATCTTGATTATTTTTATCTGCCATAGATTAAGGCAGTATTCTTCTGTTCTAGAAACATTTTTTAGCAAATGTTAAATGGGAAAATTGAATTCAGAAGCAGATTTTGGGTGAGACAGAACCTGTAAGCTCTGGAACAAACATATTTCTGCTTTCTTGCATTTTTTTATTCACTTTGTAGAAAAACATTTGGTTTAATTGTGTGACTGCTCTGGACAGACATTTGTTACAGGGCTGTGAATTGTATAATCACAGAGTCATTTTGGTTGGAAAAGCCCTCTGAAGGTCCAACCCTTAACCTAGCATGGCCAAGCCCAGCACTAAACCATGTCCCCAAAGCCACATCCACGTGTTTTCTGAACATTTCCAGGGATGGGGACAAGTCGAGTGCTGGAGAGGGACTGGGGACAAGGCATGGAGGGACAGGACACATCCAGAGGGCAGGATTGGATGGGATATTGGGAAGGAATTGCTGGCTGGGAGGGTGGGCAGGCCCTGGCACAGGTTGGGCAGAGAAGCTGTGGCTGCCCCTGGATCCCTGGAAGTGTCCAAGGCCAGGTTGGGATTTGGAGCATCCTGGGACTTCACTTGGTCCATGTCGTGCATTCAGGCTGTCCTGGGTTGCCCTTCCCTGTGCCCTCCCAGAGGGATCCTTTGGTTAGATGATGCTATATTTGTTCCTGGGATGCTGCAACCCCCCTGTGTTCGCCTGGAAGGGAAGAGGGAAATGTTTTCCTTGACTCATTACCTCCCCCATTGGGAGCAGGAGCTTCTGCAGACAAGGTGGTTTTTATTCACGTATTGTTTTAATTCAGTTTTGGTCTTAATTTAGGTCTTTACCACATCTGATGAAGACAACCCCATGTGCATATGTTAAAATCTGACCTTTGGTTTGCTCTCTGCATTTGCTAATGTGTTTTAAAATATTTTAATATATGGCTTCCCAGGCTCCAGATCAATAACCCAATGGGTCGGAAATGACAGAGTGCTACGATATTCCTCTGTAATTTAAACGTGATTAGCTGATGAAGGTTATGATCAATATGCCAGGGGAAGATAAATTAATTGATACCATCCTTTCAGGATGATAAGAGGCCTATTGGAGGTGGGATGTAACTAATGAAGCTGCTTCTTCATATATATGAGCCATTTTTTATACAATGTGTTCTCACTAAATCATGGTTATGCCATCATTCATTTACATGAAAAACATAAGCCATGGGCCAGTTTGTTATTAAAATGGCATTTATTTGAGAGGGAACTCTGCTTACACTATCTCTGTCCGTGCCATAATGTAGTGAGGAAAAATCATCTTGGACTTGACATAATTATCTTTATGAACAAGAGAAGACTGACTTCTCTTGGCTCAATTGCACCAAGTTTCCGGGTGACTTTTTAAGGAGATGCCAATAATTTGTCACTGGTTTTGGTGGAGGCTCAGTTCTGTTCCTTTTGTTTTATTAAGGGTCTGCTAAGCCATGTCAATGACTGATCCCTGCATCTGTTTGATAAATGCTGCTTTTCCTTACACGCTGAAGAGAATACCTTAATAAACTGGAAAGCAAATCAGGCATTTTTCCAGCTGTGTGCTACTGCTGCAGAATAAAAGCTCAGACTAGAAATCATGATACTGCTCCTTTGCATAAAGAGTTTGACTGGGACGTGGTGTGTGGCACCACCAACCCAGGTGTTGGGTGGCAGGGACAGGGAGTTTTTGGAGCAGGATTTGGCAGTGGCAGCCCCTGTTTGTGCCCTGTTGTCCATGTGTGCTGTGCCTTACGTGCCTGGATGTTTTGTTTCCCTGCAGTTGCCCAGAAGATTGTTTCCACCAAGAAGAAGCAGCAGCTCTCCATCGGACCCTGCAAGTCTCTGCCCAACTCTCCAAGCCACTCCTCCGTGTGTTCTGCCCAGGTGTCTGCCGTGCACATCAGCCAGGTACACACTGCAGCAAGTGCTGGGCACAGCAACTGCTCACTTGCTTGTCATCTGATGTGTTTAATGCCATTTTAAGTGCTTTTCTTTGCTGCCTGAGAGGTGGTTGCCTTATTTTGTTATTGCTATTAGTGATTCACAGTTTGAAGCTATATTTTAATTTTTTTTTTTTTTCCAAACTGGCTTGACTTTGTTTCAAGAAACAAAAGAGTAAAACAAACCAGTTTGCCTTTCAAGCCATCCCTGCTTGTCCATACTGGTGCCAGACCTGTTGTTACAATAGCAGGGGTTGCTGAGCTGTGTTTTAACATCCCCTCACTGTGTTTTTTGGTGGTTACTCTCAGCTCTGTGCTGAGCTGGTGTATCCCAGTGGTCAGTGTGCTAGAATTGTACATTTGTCATGATACCTACATGACAAATGTTCAGAAACATGTGGTTAAGCCCAGTATTTTCTAACTGGCATGGTTTTTACCCACGTGCATTGCACACTGTGTGCATTCCCTCCATGTGATACCCTTCCTCAGTGTCTTTGTTTTCTAGTGTCAAGTGACAATCTCTGTGCACATCCACAGTTGGGATGGATATCCCTGAATGATCCCAGAGACCCCCCAGCCCTCTTGCTGTGGGTTTCAGTCTAAGCTCTGTAAATGCCAGTGTCTTCCAAGGGTGTGTTGCAGCCTTGAGCCGCCCACATGAGGTCTGGTTTTACCCGTGGCCCTTTCTCCCCTCCCCAGGTGTGCTTTCTGGCAAAGAGCAGTAACCTCTGCCGTTTTAGGGTAGCCCTAGAGATGCAAATACCAGTTTGTTCTGAGAGCTCCTTGCTGTGAGTTATTCTGCCTCAGGCTGAGTCCTCCTGCCAAGCTCAGGCTGGGACTGCCTGTTGTTGATGAGCCAAAAGAGAATGCTGGAGTTCAGACCCCTCTTCCCAAAGCAGGTGCTGAGGCTCTTCAGAAGAACCCTGGCACCTTCTGGGAAAGTACAAGTTCCCTTTATGGGAGAGATTCTCCCCTTCCCTGCCATATGTGATGCTGGCCAGGTGTCCTCAGCTGCTGTCTCTGACCAGCTCATGGCCATGAGTGCCAGGGACTCACCTTCTCTGTGTAATGCTTTTCTTGTTAATGAAGCCTTCATTGATAAAGAACATCGAATATCCAGTGCTCACCAGTTTCCCACCCCAGTCTAGTTTGAAAGTCAACAGCAAATACCAAATTGTAGATGAGTGTTTCACCTGCACAGCAAACTTCTTGCCAGTGATAAGGACTGGGAGAACCAAGGCAAGGTAGCTTTTGTGATAAGGATCCCTAAATTCTGTTCTGTAAAAATGAAGTAAAGTTCTTTACTGCTGTCATAATTATCTAACAGGGCAATTGCATCACCAGTCAAAGAAGTCTGTCTTCTGAGACTGATGTCATGCCTAAAAAGTAGAGGCCACAAGTCTGTTTCATGTCTTCTCTCCTTTGTGCTACACTTAAAGGCAGTATGACCTTGTTTAAGGGAAGGAAGCTAAAGCCTTATCCTAGACTTAAAAGAACTTTGCAACTGCAATTCCAAGTTTAAGATGGTCTGGGGCAAGATTTGCCATCTCTGATCTTGGCTGGAAGACTGGCTGGTGTCTTGCCCTTTGGAACATCTCTTGTGGTGTAATGATGTTCCTCTGTAGAGTCCCTCCATGGATCAAACCCCTTCCCATTGCCACTTTTGCATCCTCCCCGGGGGTGAGGCCCTTCACAGGCAGTGGTTACACGCAGCTCCTCAGATGAAGTCACAGACTGTTCCTTCTCTGGCTGCATCATCCTGGGGATCCAGCTCCTGCCAGCTCTCCAGATGACTCTGCAGTCAAAAGCTTAGGCTTTAGAGAAAGGAAAAAAAAGAAATACTAAGTCTCACCTTACTCAGGCTAGTCCTTTGCATACCTTGGGGGGAATCCTAAGGCTTAGTACCAGCCAGGGCTCCTCCACCCAGTAGTCTGCCAGGCTGGATGGGGCTCAGAGCAGCCTGGGCTCATGGGAGGTGCCCCTGCCCATGGCAAGGGGTGGAATGGGATGAGCTTTAAGGTCCTTTCCAGTGCAGACTGTCCTGTGACTTGTCTGTGTATTTGGATGCATCTCTTTCCTCATGTCCAGTGGTCCAAGGTGGTGAACAAACACCTCAGTCCCATCCCCTTCCAGAAAATGCTCTCAGGTATGTCTACACTTACATATTTCCAGAATAAGATGCTTTCCCTTCCAAGGACACAATCCACTTGTCTTTGTAGTAGGTGCTGCTTTGTTTTCCCTCTGACCTTTGTTTCTAACACGTGTGCCAGTCAGGGTGAGGGTGTTACTTGGAAACCCTTGGTGCTCCTCCTTCAGAAACTTCTCTTGGCTTTCAGGGCAGCACAGGATGCACACAAAAAGACTTAGTCTCAAATCCAAGGATTGTCAAGTCACGATGGAGAGATCTGCTGTATGCTCTGTCAGTGAGAAGGATCATTCACAAATCATTTACAAACATCATCTGCATTCTGCTGGGAAACAGTGAATGAGGGTGATGCAGTAAGTGCTGCAGTCACAGCTCACCAGCTGGCTTTTTGGCACACTTCAAGAGCTAGACTGAGTTTTTTAGAGAAGGAGTGGTGTTGTTTAGTGGATTTGAAAGGCTCTTATTGGCCTCAGGGCATCTTGGGATAGGCCTTTAATTTCCTTTTTGTGCCCTGAGGGAGTATGGAGCAGTCTCATGTGTATCTTGTGTGCCCCACATCTCTGCTCCACCTTTCAGTCCCCTCCTAGACATGATGTGCTTGTAGACCATGCTGAATCTTCCTTCAGAGCAGCAAGAGTTCCCTTTTCCATCACAAATCCCCACAGGCATTCCTTTGCCCTGGGCTCATCCCAGGACTGGAGGAGTTGTCCTTTGCACCTGGTGTAGCAGGAAGGCATTTTTAAGATCCTGAATTCTAAGAGTCATGCTGATATCCCCCAGGTCCCAAGGGCTTTTTTTTTTTTCTCTGCCCAGCCCCTGGGAGTGGCATCACCTGGTGCAAGAGCCACCAGGCTGCTCAGGTGGGCAACACCTTGGCTGTGTGAGGTGCCCTGGGCTGGGTGATGTGGTGTAGGTAACAGGAGCTGGGGCTCTGGTTTAGAAACACGTGGGAAATCCCTTGGCATGACACCTGTAGTTGGTGTTTGTGTGGAAGATTCCAGGCCCCTCTCCAGACAAACTGATGCTGTGGGGATTCCAGCGAGGAATCCCCAGCAGGGTGAGGTTACTTGAGAACTACAGTTTTGGAGGTAGAAATGGTCAGGTTGTTCACCAGTGGAACTAATTCCTGGAAATGTGCAGTCTGTGTGTGTTTTCACACTTGGTGCTTTCCGGGAGTTCAGCTGTTTGTTGTGCTGTGAGAGGAGATGGCACCATGTCTGCCTGTACTGGGTGTGTTCCTGTGGGACAGTGCACAACCTCTGTGCTTCGAGGTACTCCCAGGCAGTGAGGGCTGAAGGCACCTGCAGAGTGTTTGGAGAGTCAGTAGGGTTGGGAAATCCCTCTGAGATCGAGTCCAGATGTTAACCCAGCACTGCCAGAGCCACCACTGACCCATTCCCCCAAGTGCCCCATCCACATGACTGTTTAATCCCTCCAGGGATGGAGCTCCACCCCTGCCCTGGGCAGCTGTGCCAGGGCTGGACAGCCCTGTCAGTGAGGAAATTCTCCTTAATACCCACCCTGGCCATTCCCTCTCCTCCTGTCCCTGTTCCCTGGGAGCAGAGCCCATCCTGGATCCCTCAGGGAGTTGCAGAGCCAGAAGGTCCCCCCTGAGCCTCCTTTTCTCCAGGCTGAGCCCCCTCAGCCCCTCCTGCTGCTCCAGCCCCTCAGTGTCCATACAGGTGGACAGTAGTGCCAGGAACTGATTCCCTCTCCCAGGAGATTTTCATTATTCCTGGGAAGGGTGTGGAGCTTGGAATTTGCTGTGTGGCTGGCACACCAGCTCGATCCCCACTACCTGTTGCAGAGCTGTGGAGGTGCATTATTTATGCTTGCCCTGTGCCTCCATCAAGTTTTTACTACAGCATGATTGTCTAAATATGTAAATGAAACTACTAAAAGCAACGTGCAGTCAGCTTGATCATCCATTGGTTTATTGTACGTGAGACCTGATTATGGATAAGCACTAAATAATAGGGTACAATTATCTTATTTATAGCAGGGGCCATTTGGGATGAAATGTTCTGTTGCAATCTTTTGGGCACTTGAGTAGAGAAGAGGCTGCAGTGCTTAACTAGCTGTTCCTTCTGCCTTTTCATGGAGCTGCAAATGGAAAACTAAAAGAGGAATATTAATACCTTTGTTATTAGCATTGCCACATCCATCACAATCCTTTTGGATTCATGGGGTTATTTCTGAGTAATCTCATATTTATTTAAAATAAGCATTTTAGGTCCTTCCCTGTGAGGGTGGGCAGGCCCTGGCACGGGGTGCCCAGAGAAGCTGTGGCTGCCCCATTCCTGGAAGGGTCCAAGGCCAGGTTGGAGCACCCTGGGACAGTGGAAGGTGTCCCTGCCCATGGCTCAGGGTGGAATGGGGTGAGCTTTAAGGTTTCCATCTGCTCTGGTTGGCCCTTCAGCCCAAACATGAGCTGCTTGTCTCGTGCCTCTTCCTCCTTATTCTTTGCTCCTTGAATATAAAAAGGGCAGTTTGGGAAGCTGAAAGAATCAAAGAGGATCTGAACCACTAAAAGAGCCTTCAGCTGGGTGGTGGAAGGGAGTGCCTCCTGCCTGGTTCTGCTGCAGAGGTGTCACCTTGAACTGCTTGGAGTTTCAGCTCCTGATCCACGCACTGACCCCCAGAGACTGTGGGAGAAGCCCCATCCAGCATCCTTCTCCTCAACCCTTCTGGAAATACCACCTCACTGCCCTTCCTCACTTTTTCTGGCAAACTTGGCTGCTTTAAACATGTTCTTCCCCTGTTTGTGTGCATCCCAGACCTTCATTTCTCCCCAGAAGTTACCTGGTGTGCAGCCCCTTCACCCACTGCTGCTCCTCCTGGGCAGAATTTCCCCTCCCTGACCTGCCCCACTTCCCCCCTCAGCACCTTCAGTGTGTCCTCAGTGGGTGTAATGGGATCTGTTAGGGGAAAATTGGCATGTTATGTGTAATAATTTTTATTTTTTTTAAACTTAAGACTTTGTTCTGAGTCACTTTTGGTCCTTGCCTTTGTGTCCAGTTTCCTCACCATCCTGCATTTAGTAATTTCTTCCCTCAATGCACTAATGGTGTTGCAGGCTCAGTGCTTGCTTTCTTTCAGGACTGTGATCTAACAGTGCGTTTTCTGCTAGCTTGAATAGGTTAGAATATCTTCCTTCTGAAGTGTTGTATCTCTTTACCAGTGACTTCAGCAAATCCTGTGAGAGTTGGACTTGATGATCCTTGTGGGTCCCTTCCAGCTCAGGAGATGTTGTGCTTCTTTGCATGTGTTGGGAACTGCTCTAACCCACTAGCAGGCATTTTACAATGCTGAATTATTTTCATTTTCTTGCTGAGCTCTCAGTGATCTGATGTCTCCAGACTAGGATCAGCTCCATGGCACTGGGTATTTTCTTTTAGGCTCAGAATTTAGTAATTTTGAAGCAGAAAACCCAGTTTTCAAGATGTTCCCCAATATTTTGCTTACTCGTACACTAGAAAACAAATGAAACTGTTGATACCCAGTGAAGGTTATACTGTGTGGAATGCAAATGTGCTGCTGCATTAACAGAGCTATCTAAGGATTCAGCAATTAATGGCAGGGACAATACTGAAAGGAATATGTGGCAAGGTGGCAGTAGGGAGGCTGGTTTGTAAATCAGGAGTAAATAAGCTACAGCTGTGGATTGTAATCTCTTGAAAGCAGCTATCACTGTTTAAAACTCACTTTAATCCTTGCAGACCAGTAATGGAGGAGGGAGTTTAAGTGATTATTCCTCCTCTGTCCCATCAACTCCAAGCACCAGCCAGAAGGAGCTGCGCATTGATGTTCCTCCCACTGCCAACACTCCAACTCCTGTCCGCAAACAGTCCAAGCGCCGATCCAACCTCTTCACGGTGAGTGAGCCACGGGAGGGGCTGCTGATGCTGCTGTGGAGGTGGCCTGAGCTTCCAGCCCTTTGCAGCTGGGCTGCTGTGACCCACACAGGAGTGCTGGCATAGATGTGTGGGCTTGGAAATGAAACCATTATCATTGGGTGGTTCTGTTTGAGGCTTGGACAGGAATTCAGTACAGGGGACACAAAGGGGAACCTTTCCTAGGAAGATAAGCTGGGAGAGCTTAGCCTGGAGAGGGGAAGGCTCCAGGGAAACCTGAAAGCCCCTTCCAGTGCTTAAAGGGGCTACAGGAGAGCTGGAGAGGGACTGGGGACAAGGGATGGAGGGACAAGACACAGAGGGCAGGGATAGATGGGATATTGGGAAGGAATCCTTCCCTGGGAGGGTGGGCAGGCCCTGGCACAGGTTGGGCAGAGAAGCTGTGGCTGCCCCTGGATCCCTGGGAGTGTCCAAGGCCAGGTTGGACAGGGCTTGGAGCACCCTGGGCTGGTGGAAGGTGTCCCTGCCCATGGCAGGGGGTGGGAAGGGATGAGCTTTAAGGTCCCTCCCAACCTGACCCATTCTGTGACTATTCCATGCTGCTTTTATTACTATTATTACAGAATCAACTCACTTTTCAAAAAAAAGATGATGGAGTTTAAAATAACTTTTTTTTTCTTCCCAAACTGTGTGGGTTTTGCTTCACTGAGAGGCAAAAAAAAGTACCAAAGAGAAATGCCTGGTGCAATATGAGAGGCCTTTGTTATGCAGAAGTAGTTTGGGAGACGATAATGAAGGCTTGAGTGATGATTCCCTTAGATTAGCAGCCTTGCTGAAAGCTCTGGGATCGTGTTGAGTGTGTAATTGCAGTTTGTAAGCAGTTCTTTGACACTGAACATGCTTTATGGCAAACTCAGAGTCCCGGGGGGCTCAGGGCTGAGCCCTTGGTGATTGGAGCTACACATTTGTCGGGCTTGGAAAGCCACAGCTTCCCTGTCATCCCAGGGAGCTGATGTATTTTATTCCAAAGGCAATGCCATGTTCCCTTCCAGAAAGGATAAACCCATTTCCTTACACTAAACAAACTCTGAGCTCTTTGCATTTAGCAAGTAGAAAGTTCTGTTGCTGATTTGGGGCTCTGAGTGACAGCCCAGAGCCCCTGGATCCATCCCAGCAGGGTTATTTTCATTTAAAATGAGATCTTGGGCTCCCACTGAGGAGAGAGAATCGTGCCCTCGTGTTTGGGTGCAGATGTAGAACAGTAAAAGGAGTGGGGTGTGAGGAGGTGCTGGTGGTGGATGACAGGGCCCTGGATTTCCTCCTGTGCGTGGGAACAGTGTGGAGTTCCAGCCCCACTAGGTGTCAGTGTCAGCCCAGGAACCAGCGGCAGCAGGGCTGGGAGCAGGGCTGGCAGCCCCTGCATCCTCCAGAGCATCCCCCCAAAGCATCCCCGGGCTGAGGCATCAATTACACGGCTCTCTGGGTGGTGTTGGCTTTGGGGAGTTTGGGGGGGTTTGATTCAGAGCAAGTGGAAATTGGAGGAAGGGAAGAGACAAAAATTAGACCCATCTACAATCAGGGAAGGTTTGAGAGGAACGATGTCAGCCACAAAAGAATAGTGATAATTAATAGCATAGTGAGAGCCAAATTTACTAACATGGGAGGGTGTTGAGAGTTGTCCTCATGTCTGATAACTGGGGCAAAACAAGTCTCATGCAAAAATAATGATAATAATTTGGCTTTTCAGAATTAGTTCTGAGTTTGAAATCTGGTCACGCTGAAGGGCCATGTAGTGAGTTGCCCTGTAATGTGTGTCCTGAAGTATTGAACACCCATCCTGCTGTAACCCAGGTTCTGTGCCCTATCAACCAGGTTATGACCTGGAATTGTTGGATGGAATAAACAGATGACCAGTATTTGCTTTGTAATTATGATCAGGGTGCATAATAAAAATATTTAGGTCTGGGTTTCTTGCTTGCTTCTCTTCCCATCCTGGTGCTTGCTTATGCCTTCATCACTTAAAGAATCAGATGCATTTCTGTTTAATAACTGCAGGTTACCATTTGTTATCTAGCACAGGTGATCTGGTTAGTGATCTACAGATCTTTTAGTGTTGGAAGAAAATTGTCTTAAGTAGAAAATGGATATGATTTCTCTTATGGCAGTTTTTGAGTTGGAATGGGGTTTAGAATTTTAAGCACGTTAAGTGCGTTAAATTCAGCATGTGATGTTTTTGGCTTTGAGTATTAATGTTTGTTGTGAAGTTACTGTTGCAGCAGCTGATTTTCCACTTAGGTGATAAAACATTATCAAGTATTAGTAGAAGTGTTCATGTCCTTTGTTTTGGGCAGTGTGGTAACACTAAATGACTGTGTGTAGGGCAGGGGGGATTTAAACTGCATCTCTGGGGTCCAGTTCAGCAAGGACCTGACTGTACTGATGTCTGATCCCATGGGGGGTGAGAGAGTTTCTAGGACAGTAAAGGAAGGGGCATCCCCTTTCCCATACTCAGTATTACCTGCCTTATGTATTTGCAGAATTGCAAGAGTTTTTTCAAACTTGAGCTCTCTCAGAATTTACTCTTAGAGGTCAGAATTCTTACTTTTGGGGTGCTCTGCACTGCTGATTTGGGTCCCTCTGGAACTAAATCTCACTGCACAGCCCATACTTGGGTCAAGTTTTACACTGATTGAGCCTGTGTATGACGTGCAGTGCAAAGGGGCAAGCAGTCAGATGATGCTCATGCAGGTGTTTCAGTTTTTCCAGACTTTTTCTGGTTTGCTGGCACAAAGTTTTAAATAGACCCATTTAATATGTCAATGTGCCATCAGAAAAAGCCCCAGGAAGTGTTGATCCAGTGTGGTTTAGACTCCGGGGTTTTTTATGCTGTAGGATGTGAGATGCATTGTGTGTGTCGTAGGTACAAAAGCATGAAAGATCAGACCAGACCTGCTTCACTGTGTGATTTGTCTTTATAAATAGCAGAGCCTGCTAAGATTCTCCCCTGGAAAATGTGATTACAAGCAGCTCGACTGGAATTTGCCTGTGTTTGTATCTGTGTGGCACTGAACTATGTTTTGCACGTAGATATTTCCCTTCCATGTGCAATGTGTGATTTCCAGATGCAGTTACTGGTACGGAAGGGAAGACATGGTGATTTAAAAGCCAAAGAGAAAACCAGCACGTAGATATTCAGCTTGCATTTCAGAGGCAGGATCCTTTCTTTAAGAAAAACTCTGATAAAAAAGAAACATTCAAGTTGACAATTCCCCTCCCAAGGATTTGGGTACCTTCACTGAGTTTCTTTACAATGTCACTTACGGGCTCTTTGCCCCATTGAAGCTTTGTTTTGCCTCGTATTCTTGGGAAGTGGCACTTTCAGAGTCAGAAATCTGTCTTGAAGGACAGGGAACAATAGTTATCCTGCACGCTGGATTTCATCCCTCCCACTTGTTTTGCTTTCTTTCATTTATTCTTTGTTTAATCCCCCAGCACGCCATTCCATTGCCCCGAACCATAGTAACTGGTGAGCAGAGCTGTGTTCTTGCAATGGGCTGGCTTCGAGTCCTGCTCTGGGGGCTCCCCCTTCCCTCCCCTCCTGCCTGAGGGCAGCTGCTCCAGGGGTTTAGTCTTCCTTCCACCCCTCTGTGGAATATGGAAAATGGGTATTAGCCACGCAGCATCCTCATTGTGCTCCTCATTTCAGTGTCTCAAACATCTCTCTCTGCCCAAAACGAGGAGTGTCCCCCGGTTTTCATTAACTCCCCATTGTGGCGCTGGACATCACAAATGGGTTCCCTTCATGTATCATCTCCCGAGCTGAAAAGCACAGGAAAATGTTTTCCCATTTTCGATATTGTGTGAGTAATGTTCCCATTGGAAAGTAATGGAGTGAAGTTGTCACTTGTCAGTTCAGTTATTAAGGAGGATGACTCTCAGGTCTTCTTTTTGTAATAAAATAAATCTGTCAAAATCATTACGCTCGTGCATTCTTGGGCAATAACGGGCTGCAATCTGAATATCTGCTTCAAATTCCTGTAGAACTGGAGAAAGTCAGGAGGTGAGCACTGTGACCCCGCTCCCGTGGCAGTTCCAGCCTTACAGAATGCCAGGATAAAGCAATTCCTGTTTAAATACTGATTAAATTCACCTCATGCTGATTTTTTTTTTCCCCCACATTGCATTCAGGTGACTTTTTCCAGCATCAATGCCCACCTTTTCTTGCAGTTCCAACTTTCTAACCATCCCAGAGCAGAAAAAGCTAGTAAGTTAAAGTCAATGTGATCAAACCCAGCATCCTAAAATCGTATTTCTAAATAGTCGATGGCGTTTCTAAGAACCACACAGGTGTGAGTTAAATGTATGCATGGATATATTAAATGTTTTAATGAGGAGCTGGAGCCTTCATTCCTCTTTGGAGCTGCTGTTGGAAACTTCAGAAACGTGTCCTCTGATCTGCTGGGTCTTCAGACAGTGAAAGTGGAACTCTTTAAACCCAAATACATCTCAAACTAGCGGATGGTGGGAATTTATGGGTGGTGTCTTATTTATTTCAGTTCTAGGATGGTTGTGTACTTGTGCAGATTCATCTCACAGCTTTTGAGTCCGTATTTACCTGTCAAATTATTTTTTAATTGCTTGGAAAAAAAGGAAAATAAAGGCATCCCCTGTGTGAACCTGCTGCATTTAATGGAGCACAAACTTTCTTTTTGCTCTGCAGTCTCGGAAAGGGAGTGACCCAGACAAAGAGAAGAAGGTCCTGGAGAGCAGAACAGACAGCATTGGAAGCGGCCGCGCAATCCCAATTAAACAGGTAATGCCGAAGCACTTGGGGTTTTTTGTGCTGCTTTCCATAGCCAGAGCCACACCTCGGGTCTCACACGCTCCGGCGGCGGGGCCGGCCTTTGATGTGCTCCGTGATGAATGTGGAAGTCACTCACTTGACATCAATTAGGAGAGGTTCCTGTGTGTATTAAAATAGGATCATTAGAATAAGAAGAGGGAGAAATGTGACAACAGGCCTAATGAAGTGCAGTCTGCCGGCCTGCATATGGAGCGGGTTTGCAGGCTGGGCTGCCTTCAAAGCCCCTTTGTAGAGGCTTTGATAGGGCCGGGTGCTCGGGAGCTGCTGCCACAGCCCCCAGTGCCACAGCCCGAGGTGGCCCTAATTTGCTGCCCGTGAGCGCCGTGCCAGGCTGGCCCGGGCACCAGGCAATTAGTGGGGATAATCAGGGCCCCTGTGTCAGCTGCGCGCCCCTGTTTGTAATTTGCTAATGAAGGAATTGTGACTTTGATTAGGTTCAGTTTCATTTAGACCTTATTATATAAGAGAGCGTTTACAGCTGTAATGGGTGGCCTTAATTAAACTTTCTCATTACACAACAGGGCTTGGATTCGAGGGTTTGTTTGGGTCTGTTTTGCTGGCCTGGGCGCACTTTCATTAGCCCAGAATGCTAAATTGGAGCTGGGAACGCTGCTTGGAAAGGCAGAGGCAATGCCAGTGTTAGATAGCAAGTATTTGGGGAACGGGATGATTTGCTTTCTCAAATGAAATGGCACTGAGTCCTCGTGGTTGGGATTTGCCTCCCGAGCAGTTTCTCTGTTGGTGTTTGCCTCGGGGTGAGCTGCTTTGCTGGAGGGAAGTGGCCAGGGAAGGGAGCTCATCGTCTCCAGTTGTCTTGGTGCTTGTCCTGCCCTCCACGGGCTCACCTGCCTGTCTTAATCTCTCCTCAGGTAGCCCTGGATCCCCTCTGTGAACGTGACTTTACATGTTTTGGGGTGTTCTGTGTTTTTCCTCTTAATTTCTGGGTGTGAGGGGGAGATAATTTCATACCCTTAACTGTCAGCGGTGGTTCTTCTTACAGTTGTTTGAAAAGATCTTTTGGGACCATCAGGCAGCAGGAATGCTGTGGGGTGTGAATCTGGAGTAGGCAGATTTTAATCAAGCACGCTGCACTCCAGAAGAGCAGTTTGAAAGCAGAAAAGCTCAGTATTTGGCTCTGTGTTCAGGGGAGGACATTCCAGGAATTTAAAACAAGCTCCAATTTTGTTTTCCTACAGTGTTTGTGTGGTACAGGATGGGTTAGACTGGCTGGAATTCTCCTGGGGAATGCTAATTAAACAAAAGTGCAGCTGAGAGTGAAAAACTGGGGAATATCCGTGCCAGCATCCCAGACATATGTACTGTTCTTCTCTAAAGTGCTGTTGTATGGCATGAGTTTGATTAAAAATGAACTTGTGGAAGAGCAGTGTAAGATAAACATTGTAAGTGTGATTGCACTGCACCTTGCTGGAATGGAATATCCCCTCCAACCTCTTGAATTTCTGTCTGGAAAAATTCTCCCTGCTTGTACCCTAAATATGACTGGTCTTGGGAACGTGTCCTTGTTACTAATCCCGATGATGGCAATTCCATTTTGCCATGTACCAGCAGTAATCCACAAACACTGGGAGTGTGTTGGCAGCAGACCCACCCTGCTGCCAGGGCTTGGGCACATTGGGTGGGTTGCAGTGCTGTAGGATGGCTGTTCCCAGTGGGGTTTCACATCATACTTGGATGTGAAGAGGAGGGATTTGGGATGCCTCGGTGGTGGAGGTAGCACAGGCTCAGCTGCTGATATGGCTGTTCCCGGTGGGCTCTACAGGTGCCATTTCTCTGGGGCAGGAGAAACTGCTGCTGGAAAAGGTGCTGTGTCTTTTATTTCATGCTTCACCTGTGGATAAGGTGGAGAGATGTGAACTGACCTGAAAGTTTTAGTATGTTGTGCCTTTTAGGCTGGGAAACCCCTTCCATCATGACGTGTTTTCTCTGACAGATGGTCAGGGAATCACAGAACCTTTGCAGCTGGAAAAGCTCCCTAAGATCAGAGTCCAGCCGTTCCCCAGCACTGCCAAGGCCACCACTGACCCTTGTCCCCAAGTGCCACATCCACCCTGCTGTTACACTCCTCCAGGGCTGGGGACTCCACCATGCCCTGGGCAGTTCCAGTGCCTGACCTCCCTTTTTTCATGAAGAAATTTTCCCCAGTATCCAATCTAAATCTCCCCTGGCACAATTGAGGCCAATTCCTTTTGTCTTACCTCTTGTTACTGGGGGTACTTGGGAATAGAAAGGGAAATGTGGTCTCAGGCAGCTGAGTATGAACTGTGGCATTCACAGGAGAACCATCTTATTGCATCACTGAAAGGCTCATCCTTCTAATGCTTCATCACAATATTTTCCAATGCTTGTCTTCCTGTTGGGCTGAAAAAAGGAAGTTATGGTTGAAACTTATATAGAGTGGATTTTGTGTTCTCAGTTCACTGCTACTGGAAAGAACTGTAATTGCAAAAAAAGGGTGAATAGAAAAAAGTGAAGTCTTCCTATTCAGCTGTTGAAACCAGTGGCCTGGTTATTGGCCATCCAGTGTGTATTGGGGTGCTTCTGGGTTGTTCTTACCTACACAGGATCTCTCAAAACCAAGAAATACCATTTCCCAAATAAAATGAAGCATAAAAAAACACCCAGAAATTATCCATAGAACAAAACCAACTAACGAAAACAACCAACCAAAAAACAACCCCAAACAAAACATAAAACTGACAACGCCAAATGCACTCAAACAAAACCAAACCCCTGACCAAAGCAATTCCCGTGGAGACTGGAAATGTTGTTCTGGTTTTGAGGAAAGAAATGAGCTCTGTCCCAGCACTAGAGAGGCACAGGAAGAGGGGAGGAAGAGCTGATAGAGCCAAGTGTTTGTGTGTGTGTGTGATGGGGAGAGCACAGAATCAATGTAGGGAGAAAGCAGCTCTCTGGGAGGTGCAGTGAATGGGATTAGGAGAAGTCTGTTGTTATCTCTGGTATGGTTTTTTCATAGGCCCAGGTCTGTGTTGCTGCTGCTGTGTGTGCTACCAAAATAACCTGTACAAATCAAATGGAGTCAGAAAGTGCCTGCAACAATATTGGCTCAGAGTTAAAATCTGTAGGAAGTTCTGTGCTTCTGAGAAAGAGGCCCTTAAACTAAAAGTATTTATTTTTTTTATAGCACTGCTGATAATGCTCTTAAAGCAGGTGGTTAGAGAATCCTCCCTTCAAACCCATTTATTCTGGAAATGAGGACTTGGTCCTGGGAGCCTGAATGAATATTTTTGAAGAATATTTTGAAGCACACATTATTCTGTACAGTTTAGGGGACCAGACTTTCCAGAATGGGGGGGCTGTAGCGTTTTGGTGAAAGAACTTTGATTTCTGTGGGTTTGGGAAATCTTTCATCAGTAGGGCATATTCAAATTGGGGGGAAAAAAAAGGCACAACAAGAAAAATAAAAGCAAGAAGCTCAGCTCAGTGGTGAGGGGGCTTGTCATGTATTAATTTTTCATTGCTGTGGAGAATTGTACATACATAATCACTTGATTGCAGTGGGAGTTAGCGAGCTCCTATGGTGTCATTTGCATAAATCTTGTTAAGTCAATGGCAGTTAATGAAGTACAAATGAGCCTGGAGAAGGTGACATGCAAATCGTGGGTGGCAGATGGGAGGTCTGTTTTTGGGATGGCAGCTGTGTGCTCTTTCTTTTTTTTTATGATTTTTTTCTCTCCTGCCCCCATCCCCCAGACTGGAGTGTAAATAAATACGTAAGAGCTGGCCTTGACTTTCTGCTTCCAGCCCTTCTTCTCCTTGCCCTTTGCACTTAATCACAGATGCTCATATCATTATCTACTCCAGCTATATAACCTTGACTGTGCCTTGCCCAAAACCTGGTCAGAAGAGGTGTCTGACAGGTTAGCTCAGCCAGGGAGCTGCTGCACCTCTTGTGCCCCCAAATTCCTGCGTCGTTCAGGGATAACAAACCTGCACCCTGGAGTAGAAATAAATGCTCTTGTGGTTAATGTTACATTGATGACACAGTGAAAAATTTGCCATCCATGACTTGCAAAGGTGAACTTCAGAATCCATTCCCTTCCCTCAGTTTGCAAATGGCTGGATTAATGGAGAAAGTGGAATATCTTATTCAGGCTTTAGTTTTAGGTGATATTTCAAATGACCTTCTTTGCCTGCCAGCTTGGCATATTTAAGTACATTAAAGTAATCTTAATGAAATCAGGTATTTTTTCTTTTACTCTCAACTAAAAATGGCAAATATTTTTAGGTCAGGGCATGAAGGTGGCATCACTGATCTGCTTTTCATGGAGAAGGGCTTGGTTGCTGGATACACAAATAGCAGTTTTTCCTTAAGATGGGCATAAACAAAACTGGAACTTCTCAATGTACACCTGAATTCTGTAAAAAAAGATCACTAAACTTGGCAAAGATTTGAAAATGCATTCAACAATTATCAACCTCTGCGTAAAAAACCCTGTCACCTCTCAGTTCCCTGCAGGTGTGGGATGGTCCTGCCTCTGCTTCAGTAGAGCTTTCCATTCCTGAGCCCCTTCTTGGCCCCTTGGAGCTCTGGTTGGGCTGCTCACAGCCCCACTCCCACAATCTTGGTGTTAGCTCGATGCTCCCCACTGAACCAGGGAGAGCATCCCACCTGCATCCTGCCCTCCCTTGGAACACCCAGAGCTGTCTGTCCCCCATCTCAGCAGGCACGGTCTGGGCACTGGGGTGTGCAGAGGGATCATCTGCCACGTCTCGTCAGGCAGAGTGATGGCCTGAGTCACCCTCACTGCCAGGAGAGCCCTGCAATGCTCCGGGCGAGTGTCACATCCGAGTCCCGCCGTCCTCGTAAACAACCCCTGCTCTTTGCAGCAGCTTTCCTGGCTGCAGATGTTTACTGGGAGCCTACCAAAAGAGAGGAGAAATAGGCAGTGATCTTAGCAGCTCTTCTGGCTTAATTCATCTGACCTGACAGGGTGAAAGAACCGATCTAGGAGAGGGTGGTGGACAGATGATGCTGCAGCCAGTAATGCCAGGGCTCATCTCATGGCTTCTCTCTCCTGTCTGTGTTCAAAAACAGGTTGTGTTTTGATCCTTGCCTTTATTATACCTGTGTCCTGTTATGCTCAGAACCCTCTGTTTCACTGACAGACCCCAGCCCCCTGTGCTGCTGCTTCTGCTCCAAAACAGAGAATCCCAGCACAGTCTGAGTGAGAAGGAACCTTAAAGACCACCCTGTTCCTTCCACTATCCCAAGTTGCTCCAAGTCCTGTCCAGCCTGGCCTTGGACGCTCCCAGGGATGGGGCAGCTGCAGCTTCTCTGGGCACCCAGTGCCAGGGCCTGCCCAGGGGAGAATTCCTTCCCCCCATCCCATCTAAAACCATCCCCCCTTGTCCTGTCCCTTCAGGCTCTTGTGAAAAATCCTTCTCCAACTTTCCTGTCGGCTCCTTCAGGTTCTGGAAGGAGCATTCACCAAAACGAGTTCAGCTGTGCTTTTTGCTCCCTGATGCTCACGCTGGTGGATGGCTCTTTGCAGCACTGGTGTCTCCAGAGAGCGGCTTTCCCAAACTGGGAGCTGATGTGATTTACCAGGAACTGGCAGATGACATGGTTTGATTTATTTATCTCGAGCGTGAGGTGTAATTTCCTCTGTCACACGTCTGTCTAATCACAGTAATCAGTCTGCAGATCAGCTTGTGCAAACACCAGGGTATGGTTTGGAGCCAAATACTCTTAGTGCTGAAATCTTCTGTGTAATTCCTCTGCAATTGTTTATAATCAGAACATACACATTTTGCTGTGCTTTTTTTAATTAGCTGATTACTAGTTATAAAATGTTTTGTACTCGCCGTGGTTCTGTAAATTGTTAACTGGTCGCTACCAGTATAATTAAATATTTCAGAGCACTTGGCTATGGTTGCACTGAACTGTGAAGAAATAATGTTATATAGCCAATCAAAAAGAGATACTTGTAAACTCATTTAAAGCGTCAGAGTGTGTTAGGACTATCATGGTGATGCTTATTGCAGGAGAAATTAAAGATACAGTTTTGTGCTAAGAGGCAATACAGAAATTAGTTCCTGAATTAGTTGTTAATTGATTTGGTAATTCCCTGGGGTCTGCATGCTCTTTTTTCCTGTTTCGTTGTTGCATTCAGTTAACAGTGACTATTCCCAGTGCACTTGAAATATTTTTTCCAATTAGATCAAATGTGCCCTTACATCAGAGGAACGGCCTCAGCCACACGTACCTGCCTGCAATAATGGCTGGTTTGAGTGCCAGAGCTGGCTTTGGGGGCTTTGCCTGTTGGTGAGTGTCAGGGACTGTCCCAAGCAACGCTGCAGTCCCAAGAATCTGGGATAAAATAGCATTGGGAAGCTCTCTGGGACATGTGGAGTGGGAGCTCCGAGCATTAAACCCTTCCCTTGCCCAGGGACTGGTTAGCAGTCCAAGGGCACTGCCCCTTCTGCCCCCTGGGCATGAGAGAATTCCCCTTTTTCCTTGTCCATCCATCAGTCTGTCCCTCTGGATCCCCTCATCTGCTTCCTCCTTTCTGGAGTCGAGTGGTTTCCCTGCCTGCTACCTGAGGATTGCAGGAGAAGGGTGGATTTTGGGTCTCTCGCTTGTAAGGATTGGATTTCTAATGTGTTTTTTATATATATAGACGTTCTAATATATGTTATAACTGGTCTCCTAATATTTTCAGAGTCCCTAAAATACGAGTTTTGTGTTTCACATCCTATAAAATGTCATTATTCTATCTCTAAATACCTGGGACTGTCATGCAGTGATAGTCTTAGGCATGCCAAGACTGAGGTGAGCAGCCTCCAGCTGTTCCAGAGGTGCATTTAAAGATCCATAAGTGAGATATTATTAATAACCTTTTCAGGGAAATTAAATTTCTATTGTATTTTGCCTTCCCCTGGCTGTGACTTGCAGCTAGCAGTTGCCTTGGTCCTTGCAGCAGAAGGAAACTGGTGGTTTGTGGATGAATTAAGTGGTTCCACTCGAGGGGGATTTGCTTCATAATTCTTCCCAGCTCAGAAGTTTGTGGTACATTTCATATGATGGCAAACATTCTGTTCTACTTTTTTTACTGAGTTGTACCTAAGAATAAGTAAATGAAGTGTATTGAATTGGTTATTAGGGCTGAGTTTGGCAGGGGGCACACAGTTTCAAAAATAACATGCCATTTATTTGTGTGACTCAGCCTTCAAAATGAGCAAAGGAGAACAGTGCCTTGTAGAGCAATGATGGAAGGTCATGGGGTTGAACAAACTTTTTTAGAAAACTAGAAAAATTTTATGTTTCCTTACTACTTTTATATCCGTGTTAATTCCATAGGAGCTCATAAATTGCTGCCAGCAAGAGGCATTGAACTTCATTCTCTTTATTTATTTCTTTATTTTAATTCCTATCCAAAAGTAATGCTCTGATTGTTTGTGAAGAGGGGTAAGGACAAACTCTTGGGTTTGACCAGCAGCAGATGGGAAAGCAGTGTAGGTGTAAAGGAGACCATCAATAAAGAAAGCCATAATACGACTTTAAAACATTTATTAGAATTTCCCAGTGCAGAAATGGTGTAATGTATCACAGAGGCCCCTCTGTGTGATGGGCAGGGATTGCCAGCACTGGGGGATTGCCACTGGTGCCCCTAAGCCACCAGCTTGGCCCCTGGCCAAAGCCTTTGGCTTGAGGTGGTCCTGTCTAGATACTGAGTTAAGCATTTTCTAGATGTTCTATTACAGAATGCAGTCTCTTCATTTGAGCCACCTACATCTACCCAGGTAATTAAAAAAAACCCAAAAAATGGCATCAGTCAGTGCCTGAGTGCATGGTTTTATAACCACAGAAACACAGAATATCCTGAGCTGGAAGGGACCCACAAGGACCATCCAGTCCAGTTCCTGGCCCTGCTCAGACACCCCAACAACCCCACCCTGTCCCTTTGTCCCAACCCTCCTGGAGCTCTGACAGCCTTGGGGCCGTGCCCACTGCCCTGGGCAGCCTGGTCAGTGCCCACCACCCTCGGGGGGAAGAACCTTGTCCTTGTAACCAAACTAAACCCTCCCTGAGCTCCCAAAATTCCCTGCAACCAACAGTGGCTCAGCAGTGGCATGGGGAGGGGAGATCTCCAAATTAGCTGGTGGTCAGATCTGGAAGAGCAGGAATAATTGGCTTTTCCTTGTTTTTAGTGGGTGAGAGCGGAAGCACAGAATGGTTTGGGTTTGGAGGGAGCCTTTAGGGATGGTGTCGACCAAGGCCCCAGATGAGCAGGGCCAGGCTGTCCCAAGCCCCATCCAGCAGGATGGAGAAGCCCCTCCAAGGGGGGAACAGCAGGAAAATGCCTTTGTTTGGAGGAGCTGCCATGGGTGGGTGGGAGGTGAAGGTGGAAGGGCTGTGGTGGCTGGGGCTCCTCTCCCAGGGCATGAGGAATTAGTCCAGAGCAGTGACAGCAGAAGATTAAGTGGGAAGCTTCTGACAGAAGCAAGAGAGGCTGCCTGGTAGACTTGGGTTGACATGGTGATTATTAATATGTTGTAAAGATGTTTTGGGGATTCCACCATATTTGTCTGGTTGCCAGCAAAACGTTGACAGTTGCATTGTGGTTAATAAATTCATTTAGATTTATAAGCATTGTTTACAGAACCTGTTCGCCTGCTGAAACTCTAACAGCATCTGTTCCTTGGTACTAATTAACTGCTAATTACGAATGAGCTTTGTGTGTTTGTCAGTATAACTGGCTCATGCATTTTGTAAGGAACATTAACAAATTGATTTACATAGTGGTAAAGCAATCAAAAGAGTAAACTGAACAGCACGCAGTTAAAGCCCTTTAGCCTAATTTTTTGAAGGGAGCAAACTTTGGGCATTCGGAATATTTTCATCGTTCTTTGGCTCCCTTTTAGCTGTGGGATAAATGTGTGTGAATCTGAGTCAGGGTGTTGGGCCAGCATCTCTTGTTTTGTTTTGTGTTTGTTGTTTAAGTATTGGTGCTGTTGGCATTTAACACGTGTGAGGAAATGTTTACCCAGAGTATGAGTAACAATGGCAAATTAAAAATAATAAATGGCATGAAGAAGGAATATTGTTTTGGGGAGGGCAGGGGGTGTTTGCAGCTTTGGCACTCTGACAATAACAGGTTTGGTTCTTTGAAGTATCCACTATGGAAGCCCTTCCACCTTTGTTAAAATAATGTTTTCACTAATCCTGCTTTTATTCTTCACAAATCCTCTGACTGCAATAACTACCAGCACATCTTCAGAACAGTCGCAGCAGCCAGGCCAGATACTGGCACTTAAATATTTTGAATTGAAAGGGAATAATTGGCACAGGGTGCCCAGAGAAGCTGTGGCTGCCCCATCCCTGAGAGTGTCCAAGGCCAGGTTGGATAAGGCTTGGAGCAACCTGGGCTGGTGGGAGGTGTCCCTGCCCATGGCAGGGAATGAAATGAGATGGTCTTTATGATTCCTTCTAATCTAAACTAGTCTGGGGTTCTATAATTCAGTGGTGCAATTCTTAAAAAGAAAATAAAATAGAATGCCAGTTTATTTTGTGTGAGTTAAAACAAGGGGAAAGTCATTTAAGTGAGCGTTGTGTTTACAATAAAGGATCTTTTATGTCATGATGAATTGGAGATGAGTAACATGATTAGATGAAACCATCATCTGTATTATATTTCACTTACAGTTGTCCTGAAGCTGTAAAGCTTGAAATGAACCTTGTAACTAGAATTGGGGAGAAGACAAAAGCAGTGCAAACACACACTGCAGGGTTTCATTTTCCTGAGCAGAAAACTGTTCCAGTGAGGAGCAGACACAGTGGTTTGTGTAGACTAAAGCTTGGCACAAAAACTGACTGGCTTTTTTGATAGAATTTCAAACTAAGGGCATGAAGCAGAGTAACAGATGTAAAATGTTTGGATTTTAGTAAAGCATTCTGATACAGCCTCATTGCATCTTAATTCAGAGTTTGTCCAAATGTGTTTGGCTAAGAAGTGCCAATGGATTGGATGTGGTGGGGCATGAACAGAGCCTAAAGCCAGAGTGTGGTGTGAGCAGGCTGGAAGGGACTGAGCTTTGTTCTGCCCTGGGGGCAGTCCATGTGCCTGCTGGAAAAGTGTGTGTTCAGCCTGCTTTGAAAACAGGGCCCCTGGGGCAAAATGAACTGGAATGGGAGTGGGACTGGGGCTGACCTGGCTTAAAACCCACCTGCTCAAACTTCTGGGTTTACCCAAGGTTGGAAGGTGTTTTGCCTTTTTCTGATGCCTCACCAGAATGCTTTTCCAGTGACCCCCAGGGACAGGACCCTGTCAGGAAATCCTTCCCAGGGAGGGTGGGCAGGCCCTGGCACAGGGTGCCCAGAGAAGCTGTGGATCCCTGGAAGTGTCCAAGGCCAGGTTGGATGGGTTTGGGGCATCCTGGGCTCGTGGAAGGGAAGGTGTCCCTGCCCATGGCAGGGGGTGGGATAGGATGGGGTTTAATTTCCCTTCCAACCCAAACCATTCCATGATTTCAGGACTAATACTCAGAGAAAGCTGCTGGACTTTGTGGACTGTCAGGCTGTAAAATGTTCTCTATAAGGAAAAATAAGAGCTTAGTGTTTGGATTTTCTTTAAAAAAGAAGGGGTGGGTTTTCTTTTAAATTACTGTTGAGACAGTGAGATTGTGTAGGTAAGTCTGAGCACTGAGTGCATTCCTTTCCCCTTCATAACTAAAATAAGTCTTTGTCACAAAAGAAAAATACCAAGAGGCAGCATTTGTGGAAGGGTTTATAGTACAGTATATCACCCTATTATGAATGACAAGATTTAAATGGTTGGGTAGAGAACTGGAGAACTGCTACAAATCAAGGAGCTGGATTAGCATCTAATGTTCTCTTATTGTGTGGATATTTCAGGGGGGGAGAAATTAGGAAATCTTTGAGTGCAAGAGGTGTTAGAAAGAAAAATCAGTTAAAATAGCAAAGAAAGTGGTTGACCTGTTTAGAAAGTCTGCTGTCTGAAATGAGTAATGCGTTGGAATGGAGGAGAATTGAAGAGCAGGAGGGATTGTTTAAGGTGTCAGGTACCATCACTTCAGTTATCAAAATTTTACTGGCTGTTTCATGGCCAAATTCAAAATTAAATGTCTTTTTTTTCTGAGGAGAAAGTTGCCCTGGAAATCCTTGAGTAAAAGCTGAGTGATGAGCTTTGAGCAGACTGGGTGCAAACTGAGTCAATACAGAGATACGTGTGGTTGGTTTGCTTCATGTTACATACTCAAGTGTGATTCTGAAAATCCAGGGCTGTCTCTGTATGTTGATATTTTTGGTGTGACCTGGGGCTCCTGAAACATGTGGATTTTCAGATTTGCAGTGCCATGGCAGGCAGGTGAGGTGGGCACCCATCCAGAGTGCTCTGCATTGTGAGACCTGACATTTGGGGTTTGGTTAAGCTCATGCAAGGCAAAGGACTGCTCTGGAGCATGTCCTGAGTTGGCTCCTTGCACTGTAAGTGCTGCTGTGAATTGGTGGTTCGTGGCAATGCTGTATTTGTAGCTGAAAAATAACAGGTGCATGATCACTGCTGGTGGTGCTTTACTCTTGCAGCACAGTGATTTCTCTTAAGCAATTCCTGATAGAGGTTAAAGCACAGCTCAGGGTAAGTGACAGTTCTTAATGCTGATGTGGAGCAAGAGGCCCCTCGCCTGTTTGCTGAGCACAGAGGTTCTGAGCTCCCTGTTCCTGCAGCACCTGAAGGCACACAAAAATCAGGGGCTTTGAAGGTAGGAGAGGAGAGGAAAGAATGCCTGTGTGATGGATAACAGAAGAGTCAGGTTTGGTTTCAGCTTTCTTCTTTTACAGGAATGCTTTCTTGCAAAGGGAGTTTCCGCTCCAGAGTCTCTGAGTGGTGCTGGTGTCTGGTCCCAGAGAGCCCTGGAGTGGCAGGGGCAGGGATGGCACAGAGGATTTATACTCTTCCATGACACAGTGGTGTGTGGGTGCCTGGTTTGCTTTCCTTGGCTCTTGCCTTTACCCATTCCCCACTCTGAGACATCTATAAGGATAGGCTGGACAGGGCTCAGAGCAACCTGCTCTTGTGGGGGAGGTGTCCCTGCCCCTGGCAGGGGTGCAATGAGATGAGATTTAAGGACCCTTCCAACCCAAACCATTCTGGGATATTTTTAATCTGAAAGCAGAATATTACATGAACCCAGATAGTAGAAAACTTTCTCCAAGATAAGGCGTACCTACTCATTTTAAAGACAAATTTCATTAAGAAGAGAACCAAACTACTCTCCTTGGCTGGTCCTTCCATTGTCCCAGGGTGCTCCCAGCCCTGTCCAGCCTGGCCTTGGATGCTTCCAGGGATCCAGGAGTAGCCACAGCTTCTCTGGGCACCCTGTGCCAGGGCCTGCCCGCTCTCACAGAGTGGAGGAATCCCTTCCCAATACCCAAACATGCTGCAATCCCTGCATCCCCAAATGAGAGAACAAACAAGGTGTTCCACACACAGTGAAACCACAGGTGACAGGCTGTTTTCTGTGTGATGTTCCTCTCTGCGGTGTTGATCTCTGCTCCCACAAGCTCAACCCTCTCCCAGCATCTCCAGTCCTCCCACCAACAGTGTTCCCTAAACCTGCTGTCACTGTAGGCTGAGATTGTTGTCAAAAAAAACACCCCAGTTTTCTCACTTTGCCTTGTTTGAGGCGTAGGAAACAACACGTGCCTCCTCTGCACCCTGTGCCAGAGGTTTGGAAGGACAGGAGTAGGAAATGGAACTGGATAGTTACACCTGCTTTCTGTTTCCCTTAATTATCCATGGCATGTCTATCCCTCATTAAAGGGGATCGTGTCTCGTGCTGCCTGTGAAGAGCTGTCCCCATTAAACTGGTTAAAATACCACCGAATTAATTCGCCTGTGCCCTTTCTCCTGGGCTGGGTGAAGAATAATGGGTCAGCACAAACTGCTTGGAGACACCACAATTTAAATGGTTTAGCCATGCCTTATCTCTATGGACCTGGCCAGTTTTCTCCCAGCTTCTTGGCAGTGTTGGTTTGTAATGTTGCTGCCCAAGAAATGTGGCTTTCCTGGTTGTTTGGATTTGGGATTAGATCCCTGTCAGCTGAAAGGGATCCCGGCAGGGGCAGCGCTCGCCAGAGCTCCCAGTAAAAATGACTTTGTTCTCTGCTATGTTAAATTGGCTGGTTAATTCTGGTGTTATTTACCCTGTAATTCATTAGTTTTACTCTACCATTGGCAGCTGACAGGCTGTAATTTCATGCCTTGCAATAAAAGATGTCTCATAATCTGCTTCATTTAGCAGCAAGAGAATTTAATGAAATTAACTGCAGTCCTAATTATGCCAGTGAATACTAAAGACTGCTATCAAGTTTCCTCAGAAAAGGACAAGGTCCACCTTATGAAGGATTTAGAATATAATTTCATGGGAAAAGTTGCAAATGTCTCCTTCTATTGGCCAACAAGGGCCAATTACGAGAGCTGATACGACTTTAATGAACTAGTTTGTTCTGGGGATATCTCACAAGGAATAATAATTTTTTATTTTTGAGCAAGTTTTTAGAGGTTTCTCTCCTCAGAAGAGCTGATCTCTGAGAATTTGGTATTTTGCTTCTGTTTGGAAGGCTTTTCCCCTTGTCTTTTGTGGTGCCTCATGCTGAGCCTTAGTGACTAAGGAGGCAGCTTGGGTGCCTTGCGCTCCAGCACGTGGGTGTGGGGACAGTGGGGTTGGGAGGTCTCAACCCACAGGACATCAGGGAATTTGTCCTCACGTTCGCTGGAAGTTCTTGGTTAATTACACAAGCACCACAATTGACAAGAAATAGGAAAACTCACCAAGGAACACGATGGCCAGGGCTTGGAGCAAGCTGGGATGGAGGAAGGTGTCCCTGTCTGTGGAAGGGGTGGGACTGGAGGAGCTTTCAGGTCCCTCCCAACCCCAACCATGCCATGAATCTATGAAGGATTCATCCGGAGCAGCATTCCAAGCTGAGGCTGCTCATTGCCATTTTCCTCATGGGTTTCTACTGCTAAACCCTTTTATTTTGGTGCATATCCATGACTGTGTTAAAAAGGCCTTTCTCTCTTAGCTGGCAGGGCTTTCTTGCTTTCCATTCCAAAGTCTTGGTTGAGGTATTTGCCAAATGTGCTCTGCCTGCCTCCTGAGCACCGCCACACTTCGACAACACGATGTGAAATGTAAGCGCCAGTTTATGGCTTAAATGATGTTAAATGTAGTTAATTGGAAAAACTTTTAACTGCAGAGAATTTCCCTGTGAATAGCCTTCATAATAACCACCCCACTATAAACTGCAAAATGCTTTGCTCACAAGGACAACGGGACTATAAAGGTGAAGTGTATTGATCAAATTACCTGAGATAATAAACTTCGGATGAATAACTCCTCTATTGATGAATGGGAGAAGTCTTCTCTTTTCCCTAATCCCCTCAGTGTGATGGCAAGGCAGCTGAGGGAGCAGCATTGCAGAGCCTGCTTGTTTTGAGCAGAGTTTATATTTTTAAGTTAAAGAGCTGCGTGAAATTGTTGATGGAAAATGGCACTGGGTTGTTTGGGTTTTTTTACTGTTTCTGGTTTTTTTTTTTTTAAGTGGCAATTTCTTGAAAGTACAATCATCTTCCTTCAGATAAAAAGTTATAGGGCTCCATAAAAGTGCCTGTGTGTGGGGGAAGAGCCTGAGAATGGTCAGTGTTTGCAGCAGGAGGGGTGAGCTGTGAACTCCTGCAGGGAGGTCAGCACAGAGCTGGACTGGGGCACTGGCTGTGCTCCTGGCACAGCAGGGCCCAGGAAACAGGCAGAGGGGGGAGCAAAGGACATGCTCTGGTGGTCCTCACTGTCATTCCTGTGTGGGGATTTCAGGACAGGGGTATGATTAGGGCAAAGACAGGGAAGGTGGTGGGTGCGTCTGCCTTGGCCAACTGCTTGGGTTTGGGATTTGAGCAGAGGTGCCAGCTGCCTTGGCAACTTGGGGCAGGTAACTTGCAGTAAACCTTTTATATTTGAGAATACAAAGAGAAAATTCTGTGGTTTTAATTCAACGTGCATTAATGACCTGTCATGGCATTTATAGGTGAAGGATAAAATGAGAGCTGAAGGAAATGGGATTCCTTTAAAAACCCTGTTAATGGAACAGAGGGATTGGGACTAGATGGCCTTCTAGGTCCTTTCCACCCCAAACCATTCTGTGATTTCTGGAATATCTTCAGCATTGCTGGTCAGAGTGAGCAGAGACAGCCCAGGGTAGTTCCGAGTGGTGGTACGTGCCCCCAGCTGGGAAAGGCTGGAGTGTCCAAAGAACCACAAGGATCTGTTCATGGGTGATACAACAGGCTTTCAAACCATTGACCTAAAAGGGAGCTGTGAATATTTCAGGGGAAAGGACCCAGGCAGAAAAGGAAGTAATATGAAAAACTAAAATAATAGTTAGGTTTGAAATTGGCTGTGGTGAGGGAAAGTGTGGAGCTGATGCTCAGAATAGCCAGGGAAGCTCAGGGTAGGTTATGTTACTGTTTGGCATGTTACCTAAAAGGTACCCAAAGCTCAGCTGGCTGCTCCAGAGCATTATGGTGTTCAAGAATCTTCATTTCCAGATTTTTAAAAACTTCATCAAAGCAGACAGCCTTTGGTTATAGCTGAATTTGAAATTATTAAGTTATGGAGTGGCAAAATCTACGCCTGAAGTTTGTAGAAGAACAGATTTTTATCTTCTTTAGGGAAGTCTTGGAAGATTGAGCTGAGCAAGGTGGGATATAAGGAGGGTCTTTGGTATCAGCAGGACAAACGAGGAAGGGAAGCAGAGGCAGGAACAGTTTCAGGAAAGCATCAGAGGAGTCAAGTGAGCCACTGGACCACTTCATTCAAGTCCAAAGACCTAATTATTAGTAAAATAAGTCCTTTCAATAAGGTTTAATAATTAACCTTTTAATAAGGTAATAATCAAGACCAAATAATAATAGCTCAGGCCAAAATATTAGTTCTATATAATAATAATCATGTCTCTGCAGTGAAGAGTTTAAATAATGTGTGTTGGCTGACCTGATGGTTTTACTTTGCTGTTCTTGTTTTATTTGGTGTGTCCCAAGTGTGGGAAAATGTGCTGCACACCTTGTCTGTACTCACTGGAGGAACCAAAAGGTCATATCTTAAACATACTGTACAGGGATTTGACAGGGGATTTGGCGTGAGAAACAGCCACAAAGCTGGGATCCCTCACTGTGGATAGCAGAGGTTCTGAGATGATGTGAAGTGTCCTGTGAGTGTGGTCACCTTGTTTCATGTAAATACGGAGAGATACGGATATACACATACATAAAAATATATATAAATGAAAGATCATTGTCCTGTGGAAATGGAAAGCCAGAGCTGAGGGCAAGCACAGTGAAACAGGGGTTTGAGAATATCCATGTGTTCAAAGGTGGGAGTGAGACAGGTCTGCAGGCTTTGGAAAGAGGTGAAGAGGCACCTCCTTTGGGTGGGCAGGGTGGGTCTGGCAGGGCTGCTGGAGTGCAGGGCATGGGGACAAGGACCTGAGCTGGAGGAGAGGGCAGGCAGTGCAGGAATGGGGCTGGGGCCTGAGCAGGGACAGGACAGCCCTTTCTAATGCCTCACATGCAGAACTGAGCCTGGGTTGTTAGCGAGGCTTGCCTTGGCTTGGCTGGGGGGTTTTGGAGCTCAGCCCTCACCATGGTCCATTTTCCCCAGTCACCCTCAAACTTTGGAAGAATAACGTGATACCTCAGAGCTGCAGAGCCAAGCTTTTAGCACCCAGAATTAAAGGCTGGCTTGAGAACTTGGGCTGGATCAGAAGCCCAGGGAGGCAGCAGGTTGGCTCTGAAGGGGGCCCTTGATGTCCCCAATGCCTGTTGTTTCACAGGGGCTCTGCTTTTAAATGCCAGGGCACTGCATGGAGGGCTGGCTTCCCACGGTGCCACGGAGGTGCTGTGGGTAAGGGGAGAGGAAGGAGACATCTCCATCCTTCCAGCACAAGGGCTGACAGGGAGAAAGGCTTTTGGAGATCCTGTTTTGAGGAATTGTGTGCCAAAGTGTGCAGAGCCAGAGACGGAGTGCTGTGCGTGTGCAAGGGAAAGTTAGCAGTCAGTCAGGTTTTATCTCTTAATGAATAGAGACTGCTGAAGTAAGGGTTAGGTAATTGAGTTTATAATTAATTAGCCATAACCCTCATCAGATAAAGCAGTTGTCGGGATTTTTTTTTATCTCCTTTCTCTCCCCAGGGCCTGCCCTTCTTTGTCCTTGCGCTGACAGGCAGCACTTATCTGGGGCCCTGTCCCCTGCTGTCCCCTCCCCGGGCCGGGCTGTGTGGTCAGCCAGCCTGCATTGTCCAGCCTGGCTCCCAATCAGCCCGCCTGTCCGGCCAGGATGATGAATTAGCAGGAGGAGTTGATGTGGAGGTGAACTCCAGATCGGGCTCCCGATAGCTCCGAGCAGCCTCTGTGTGCCCGTCCACACTGACACCTCCCAACAAAGAGCCGAGGGAAGGAAATGGGCCACTAATCCAGAAAGTTGGGAGGCTTTCAAAGAGCCCTTAATTTCTTCTGCTGTGCAATTCACCTCGACAATACCAGGGAAATAAATTAGATTAGATGCTGTTTCTTTTGGTGGCCTTATCTCCCTTACATTGTGGGTTGGACTGGCTTGCTTGCAGTAGTGGGAGAAACTTCAGACACCTGTCTTAAAAGCATCAAGATTGTGAAAGGTGTCCTGTCTGTGCCTGGTGAGCCAGAGGAAAGGGATTTGGGTGTCAGATTTATCTCCCATCAAAGCAGCCTCCTTTTCTGGGTGCATTGGAGCAAAGGAGCTCGCTTGCTGTGTTTACAGCAGGCTCGTGGCACTGAGCTGGGCTCACAGCCAGGCTTAGCTGCTGGAGGACAACAAGGTTCAGATGAGAGCCTGTGGGTTTTCCCTTCATCTGGAGTTTTTGAGTTGGAGGTGAAGGCTGCTGTGTCGTACAGTATCGACTCCAGGCTCTGGGGGAGAGCCAGGTCTCCTTAATCTGAGCAGCAGCACAAGGAAATGTAAGCGAGCCTCTCAAAGCAAGAAAGGTGTGATCCTCTTTGGGAACACACTGAGTGTGTATCTGCTCTGTTCTCCACTAAACTGGCCAAGTTTTCCTTTTTCCCTTGGCATTTCAGCAGCAAGATATGTTTTTAGCTTGACTTCAGTTCTTGTTGGCCTCCAGCCTCCCTGGGCACACGTACACCTTTGCAGGAGCTTCCCCAAAGTGAAATCAGTAAAACATTAACTAACCTGTTTTTGTGATGGCAGTGTAACCGAATGGGAGACTTTGCTGATGGCAGAGCAGACCTGCTCCATTTTGGGATGACAGCTGGGTTGTCCCAGGGGGCCATACAGCCCAGCAGCTGCTGTGCTGTGCTGCTTGTGGTTTGTGAAGCCCATCAGTTGTGCAGGGTATTTATTTTATACAAGCATGGAAGAGCAAACTTTCATGTACCTCACTGCTAATTATTTGGAAGAGCAAAGGAAGTGAGTCTGAGGCGTGTTTGAGACTGGAGGCATTCCAGTGATGGATGGAGAAGCTTTTTCTTCTTCCCTCCACAGTCAAATATTGGAGCAGATATCGGAAGGGACAGGAATGAGCTCCAAGGGTGGCACTGGCTCCTCTGGGACACTGGTGACATGTGTGTTTGCATTTCAGTGAATTTAGCTTCTCCTAGGTCAGCTCAAGTAGGAGGTTCACGTGGTTTTCCTCCACGCAGCTCCTCAGAGATGGCTGGGTTTGCATCTTGCAAAGGGAGCAGAGCCTTCTGTCCCCCAGGGAAACACTTTGTTGGCTAAGTGGGAGAGCCCGAGCTTGAATGGAGTGGAAGGAAACAGGATGATGATCATCCCTGGTGTAGGAATTGCACCAAAGGGTTTTCCAGGTTGAGGGTTGGTATTTCAAATAAACATCAGCCTTGGATGCTGTTTCCTCTTGCAGAAGGATAACTAAGTGCACATTGCTTGAAATTCAAGGAAACAGTGGAGGGGAAAAGCTTTTGTTTTAAATCTGAGTCTGAAATATTGCGGAATTCTATCCCTGAACAATTTTTTAAAGTCAGGCTGGCAATGTCTTCTGGAAAACTGGTGTGGATCAATAGGATGGATTCAGTGGGGTTGATAAGTGTTTACATGTTGGGGTTTGTGAGAGAAGGAAATTCTGCTTGCTTAGTTTTCACTGGAATTTCTTTATTGTCAACAGTGTGTTGCAAGTATATATATTAGATATACACAAACTGTCACAGATTTCTGTATAGACCTAATAGCACAATACATATTAACATAGTCATTGTAATTGTGGTTTCAAGCTTTCTTCTTTTGAACAGTGCACATTGTATTCTCTTAGTAGCCATTTTACTGTAGGTATTGGAGATAACTCTGTGTGTAGTGGCTGAACTCAGTTTCAGCCTCTTCAGCTGCTGTTGGTAAAGGGAATGATGGGCTTTGTACCTAAAGGAATGTTTAAATGAGGTTTTAGCTGTGATCTTCAAGTGATCAGATCTTCACATGCAAGTGGAGTGTGATACAGGACATGGTAAAGAATATCCATATTTAAATCAATACTGAGATTTACTGATGCTAAATAGAGAAGTAAGGAGGTAAGAAATAACATTTTGTAGCCTTCCAAAACTTAGGAAATGGGTGCAGGGGTTGGGATAAGGACAGGGAGAGATCATTCCCTATGTGGGCAGAATAGACTCAACTTGGGGAGCAAGTAGTCTTAATTTATTACCAATCAAATCACTAATGAAAAATAAACCCAAATCTTAAAAAAAAGCCCAGATTGCCCCTGGCCCTCCCTTCTTCCCAGCCTCAGCTTCTCTCCTAATATTCCCTCCCTCACAGGAAGGAGGGAGATGGGGAATGGGGCTGTGGTCAGTTCATCACATGTCTCAGGGGCACGAATGCTCATACTCTTCCCTGCTCCAGTGTGGGTCCATCCCGTGGGATCAGTTCCTAAAGAACTGCTCCAGTGTGGGTCCATCCCATGGGATCAGTCCCTAAAGAACTACTCCAGTGTGGGTCCATCCCATGGGATCAGTTCCTAAAGAACTGCTCCAGTGTGGGTCCATCCCATGGGGTCAGTCCCTAAAAAACTGCTCCAGTGTGGGCTCCTCTCTCCACAGGGACACAGATCCTGCCAGGAGCCTGCTCTGGCATGAGCCCCCCATGGGATCACAGCCTCCCCTGGGCCCCCTCGTGTTCCCATGTGGGGTCCTCCATGGGGTCAGGTGGATTTTGGCTCCACCATGGACCATCATGGGCTGTGTCCCGGGTGCTGGGAGCAGAAAGTGAGGCTTGAGATGGGTTGCTGTAACCTTCTTTTCGTCGCTGTTTTCAAAGCTGGGCTTTTCCTGGGGTGTTTTTGCTAATTGCTAATGACAGTAGCATAATTGTTTGCTGTGTCTGTGGGCACGGGAGGCAGGAGGATGTTTCTGAAAGGCTGGGCAGGTCAGGAATGCAAATAGGGTTGGAAAGGTTGGACTTTGTCTGGAGTTAGGAATTGGAGGGCTTTTGAGGCATTCAGACTTGCAGAGTGCCAGTTCAAGGGCAGTGATAAGAGAGCAAGCCCCTCTCTTTCTTTGCTGGTTCAATCTGCAGGGTTAATTTGAATTATGATGTATTTTCAGGTTTGTGCTGTTGGTAGGAAACAAAGAGAGCAGGGTTTTCCCTGGGAGGTGTCATGGAAAGCTGTGATTTCCCCACTCTGGTGATTCCAGAGCAGGGATTGATGGGCCCCTCTCCCCTAAGGAGTTTGCTAAATTGCTTCTCTCATTGCTTTTTGTCACTTTTCTAGAACTAACAAGGAAATGACACAAAAAAGGTCCGGCCGACACACCCGAGCGTGGGGTGCTAAAGTTGGTCGGGGCCACTATCATCAGCAGCCATAATTGACAAATAATACCCCTCATAAATACTGCCAGGCTTTTCAATTAGTTTTCATCTCAAATTCGGGATGCAAAATGATGGCCTGTCAACTGACAATGGATGACAAAAATTAATAAATTGTCTTCTAAATAGTATGGACACTTAAGAAAAATTGGGCAGCCAATTTAGCACAGCATGAACCGGGGGGGAACCTTTTGTACTGTTGCTGTGCCACTAATGTTGTCTGGGTCTTTATTAATGGTGCTTGGCTGCTGCTGACAGTTTTGTTGCTACTGGCAACTTTCTTCATTAAAATTAAAGCCAGCGTCAAATCCCATTAGCTGCACTCTGGGTACCTTGCATTTTTATTTTTTTTAATATATATATATTTATTTATTATTTGTCTTTGCAAACATGCTCTTTATCTATAGAAAGTTGGGAAATGTGGTTAAAAATTAGTCTTTCATCTCGTGCGTGGCTGATTACTTAACTAAATAATGGATGATATTTTTTTTTTGAGGGAATTTGTCTCCACCACGTTCCAGCATGTCTCGTCTATGGCCAAGTAACTGCGCAGAGAAATCCATAAATGAGCTTTATAAATTACCTTTCGTGAGCACTGTGTTCTCCTGTGCTGCCTGCAAGCTGGTTGGGATGCTCTCATGGAGCAACCAGAGCCCCTGGAGCAGAGCAGCTCACTCGTAGGGTGTTCTGCTGCTGCCTCTCCCCTGAAATATTAACGAGGTTCAGGATCTGCTTAAAACTGAGGGATCAACATGTGTGAAAGGCAGCTCTGAGAGGGGAAATACACTGGGTGTATCTTTACCTGGTGTTGGGGAGGATCTCGGTTCCTGGAAGCATCTTTTGAATTTCTGCTTTAACAGGTCCTGGATTGACTCGTCAAGCTGAAGGAGGGCAGGGCTAGGTGGGGTATTGGGAAGGAATCCTTCCCTGGGAGGGTGGGCAGGCAGGCCCTGGCACAGGGTGCCCAGAGAAGCTGTGGCTGCCCCCGGATCCCTGGAAGTGTCCAGGGTCAGGTTGGATGGGGCTTGGAGTAACCTGGGATAGTGGAAGGTGTCCCTGCCCATGGCACGGGGTGGGAATGAGATGGTCTTTAATGTCCCTTCCAACCCAAACTATTCTGGGATTTTACATCTCCCTAATGGCTTGGGTTCCCTTCTCTCTAATGGGTTGGGTTTATGTCCCAAGGGCACAGTGGGCAGAGAGGTAGGACAAAGCCTTGCACTGAACCCTTAGTTTTGCTGTTATGACCATAAAAGTGCAGTTTGATTCAGGAATTGGGATGGTTGGGCTTTGTGTCCAGGCTTGGAAGGGGCAGCACCGTGAAAGTGCCGGCCAAGGCAGGCTGAAGTGGAAGGCAGGGTGGGTTCCATGCAGAAAACCAGCAGAGAACTCCAATGTTTTTGTGTTCTGACACACTATTTTCATAGCAGTAATAAATAGAGCAAGTGCTGAATAGGGAATGCCATTTAAATGTTCACTGGCGTGGTTGTGTTGGGGAATGATCTTATGTGGTAAGTGAAAAACAATTACCAGTTCAAATGGCCTTTGAAACTGGTGCACTTTACAGCAATCTTTGGCTAAGGAAAGTGCTGTGTGGCTCAGATCTGGCTCTCAGTTCAGCTGAAATGTGAGTTGAGTGACCCTATTGCTCCCAAGAATTTTATACGAATGAAATAAACTGGTGTCATGGAATTAGCATCAATCTAATAAATGCAAGCTGTGCTTTAGCTCTTCTGCTAACTCTTCTTAGTTCAGAAAAGAAATAAAAAAAAGGTGTCAGTAGTTAATTGTTGGCTGAAGCTTACTATCTGTTGAAGCAAATGAGCCATGAAATATTCTGCATAGGAAGTATTGTATCTGGAGTGAGTTTAACATTAAAACAATATTGCAGTTTTCAGCTTGCTGACACAATATGCAGAATCCTTTATTTGGAAATTGCCCTGATCGATGCAAAGCTTGGGGAGAGGGGCAGAGGAGGAGTCAGTGCTGGGTATAAAGCAAAGCAGACCCAGACAAAACCAGCCTTTTTTTTTTTTTTTTTTTTTTCCTCAGAACCCCCCCCTGGGGGAAGAACCTTTTCCTGATACTCAGCCTAAACCTCCCCTTCACATGCTAATATATATATATAGCATAGATAGAGCAAGTTATGGGTTGCTTCTGGGCACCAAAGAGCTTCCTTTCTCCTCCCCCAGGCCTTGAGTTGGTGTTTGAGGGAGAGGTGGAGCCCCCCAGACCCTTGTTTTCTGTGTGCTGAGCAGCACAAGTCACCTGAGGTGCTGCTTTTTGGGATTATTTCTTGGTGGCATTTTAGACCCAGTAACACACGGGTCTCCTCCCAAACAGGGTGACTCAAGTCACATCCTTGGCCAGCACGGGAAGGTTTTTGGGTGAATTAGCTACACATTTTCTTGTCTTTCCAGCGGAGGCCAGAACGGTTTTGTTTTCAGATGATAAAGTACAGATTGATTCATCGAGAAGAAAAAGAAGGCAGTTGTGTATGTTCTGGAAAGGATTATTTAAAAAGATGTGTCTCTGCTGCCCCGAGTAGATAAATCATCGTTTTTATGAGCTGTTTAGCTCAGTGTCTGCTCAGATATCGAGCAAATAGCAAAGGGATGTGGCCATAGCTGTCTCTTTATACAGTTGTCTGTGTTAACAATATATGTTAACACAGGCATATCCTAAATTTGTCGAAGTATTTCTCTAGTCCTGATGAGAGATTTTGCATTTTTTGCATCTTTTTTAAGAACACGAAACATAATTTCATGAAGCTTAGGAAACAGGAGCCAGATTAAACCCGGCTATGTTGTGTTTGACTCAGCCCTTGGAAGGTTCCCCCCTCCAAGCCTGTTCATGTGCTGGTGTGGCTGCTCTGGCTCTGCTCTGCTGCCTTTCTGGGTTCATTGCTCGAGACAGACATGGCACTGGTGGGGCCTCCCTGGGCTGAGCTCAGTTGCTGCTGCCTGTTCTTGGACCTTTGGGGCAGCTGGAGTGCAGAGACACTGGCACCCCTGCCCTCAGTCCATCTGGGTGTGTCTGGGCACATCCAGTGGAACCCACTGAGCTCTGGAGTTCTGTGGTATCTCCACAGCTCTGAGGCAGCTCGGTGTCTGCAAGATGTTAATTCCATGGGTGCAATTTCCTGTAGCAGATGAGTGTTAAAGGGGATGAGGGAATGTTGGAAGGTTCCTCACACTTTTTTCTGCTGAGAGGATAATGCTCAATATGCAATAACTGTGTCACTGAAGGACCATCATCCCATTCCTGGGTGAACTGGACATCCCAGGTACATAAACAGTAACACTTATATTTACTATATTTTCCTTTTTTTCTCCTGGTCTAGGAGAGGTTTGAGGAAAGGGAATGGGGTGGGTGGATGGAAGAGCTGATGGAGCATCATGATGGGCCCTGAGCAAACCTGGTCAGGACGGTGTCCCTGCCCATGGCAGGGGATTGGAATGGGATGAGCTTTAAGGTCCCTTCCAACCCAACCCATCCCACGATTCTGTGGTCTTTGCAGTGCAGAGTGTCCTGGCAGACTGGTCCCATCACAGAGCAGTGCAGGGAGTGTCAGCACCTGTTCAGTGGCTGTGGTGGGGTCATGGATGCTGCTGGTCCTTGACCGGAGGACAATGTGTAAGAGGAAAAAAAATGAGGCAATTAGGGACCACTGTTAATCAGGATAACTAAGAAGTTGCCCTTCTGCTGTAAAGGGGAAAAAATAAAAAGATATTTCTTACCTTGCTCCTACCAAAGTTTGAGGACCAGATGTATCAGCAAAATTGATTTTTTTTTCATTGAGGACAGTCCTTTTGATTAAAAAAAATTAAAAATAAATTTAAAAATCCCACTATAGACCAGAGTTTCCGAGCGTGGTTGGCAAAGAGCTTTTTGGTCCCAAAATTTCCCAACATGAAGTGTGAATCCTTTCTGCACAATAACATGAACACAATTTAAGGAGGAAAAAAAAAAAGGGAACACACACACTTTTTTTTCCCCTGCCAGCGTTCCTGGGTTTGTTATTCAGTCACTGCTGCATTAAATTGGATTTTGTGTCCATCATTATTAAAATGTGAAGTGTGTCGGTCACAAAGCATACATTTCAGGGCAGTTAGCTGAATAATTCTTTTCTTTATTATCCCAAATTACTGCTGAGCTCTGGAGAGGTGAGCAGTTTAGCCAATTATTGCCATTTGAGCTGGATTTGTGGGTGATTAGCTCCTGGTCGAATTCAGTCCTGGCAAGGGCTTTGAAGCCTTGGCTTGTGTGATTTTCACAGCGGTGAGGTAGGAATAGACACGGCTAATGACAGGAAGGTCGCGTGGGTGAGCTGACCTGCGGGGGGGGGGCCCGGCTTTAGCAAATAGGGCATCCACAATAACAAGTGTGTCACTAACCCCGCCGTGCATAATCGCAGTTTTATAGGATTGTTGGAGATGCTGACAGCTCAATTAAAGTGTAACCCTTTGTACCGTGTACCCCGGCAGAATGACAGAAATATTACCAACAAAAAAGGGAGGGGGCCACAAGGGAACTGGTTAAAGATCCAGGGTTCTTTTTCTTTCCCCCCTTCATCGGAGCCTGCACAGAACAAGCTGCGAGAAGCATCCATTTGTGAAATAATAGGTTGTCCAGGGGAGGGGTATGGTGCCAAACATGGCTACAAAAAAAACCCTGCTCTTAAGTGGTCTTCCTGATGTTTCTATGGAAACACTATAGTGTCAGGAGAGAAAGTTAAAATTGGGTTTTAAGCTTTTCATGGCTTTTCTCCCCTTCCTTCCCCCCCCTTCCAAATCCCTGCTTCGTATGAAATGTGATAAAGAGAATTTCAGGGTTCAGCAAATGGAAGGCTGATTGTCTCCCTAGAAGTTGTAATACCTGCACCATAATTCCCTGTTTTGTATCACCCACCTGACAACACTCAGTCTGTTTCTGGAGGGAAATAAATGTTTGGTTGCTTCTTTTCCATGCCTGAGCCTTCAGCCATTTCCCCTGCCAGGAGGGGTTCTGCTTCCAGAGCCTTTCCCAAAGGAGCTGTGCCATGCAGCCGTGTTTGATGTCCCCAAATCCGTGTCCCAGCGCTGCTGGTCCCCTGGGATCAGCCTCGGGAGCAGGATTGGTGCCTGGTGCGGGTGCTGTGCCCGTCAGAGCCCTGGGCATCGCTGTCCCTCCGGCAGCAGGAGAGGGATTTGTGTGGCAGTGCCTTTCAGAAGCCACGAGTGCCCATGCCAGGAGTTGATGAACCCCCTCCTGTGCATTAGGAAGGGTGGGGATCTTGTTTTTAACCAGTGCAGGGTAAGTGGGACCAGCCTTGGAAGGCAACACAGGCAGAAAATACTGCAAGGCAGGAAAATGCTGTGACTTTCTGGGTGCTGTGCCTAGTTCAGAGGGGTAAACCAGGGTTAGGTGGAGAGATGTACCAGCACTTTAAATATCCATTCAGCTCCATAGTAAGGATGTATAGATAAGGGGAGAGCTTGCAGTGTGCTGTTCATTTGATAAAGTCTAATGCTAGACCCAAAGTAGGGCTAAGGGAAGACTACCTTGTTCCCAAAGCTGCCCATTGAAGGAGAACTCGGGAAGTCTCAGGCCTGTGGTGGGATTGTTGGGGTGTCCTGTGCAGGGAGCTGGACTCAGTGACCCCTGTGGGCCCCTTCCAGCTGGGGATGCTCTGTGATTCTCAGTCTCTTACTGTGCTGAGCATCTCTGGCCTTCAGCTGCGTGTACCACATTGTCTTTTGCCGTGACTGTTGTGAAAACTTCCCTTAAAATCATTTGCTGCCTGTCAGAGGAACTTGGAGCAATCATTCATCAAGGCCAGGTTGGGCAGGGCTTGGAGCAGCCTGGGCTGGTGGAAGGTGTCCCTGCCCATGGCAGGGGGTGGGGTGGGATGAGCTCCAAGATCCCTTCCCACCCAAACCATTCTGGGATTCTGTGATTAAAATTAAAAACGCGGTAACAGCGAGCACTAAGTTTGTTCTTCCCATGTGCCATGTTCCCAGTGCTGATGTTCCTTGCAGGAATTTGGTAGCTGTCCTTTGTTGGAGGTGACAATCTTCATTGCTGGGGTTGTGATGAGCTGTAAGTCCTGCCTCATCAGCACTGGGATTTTTTCAGGACATCTTTCTAATTTTCCTTCATAGCTTGTGTGCAGAGAGCTTGGAAAATAACGAGTTGGAGGTTGATTGTCCTTCAAGTTTAAGCAAAGCCATTATCTTTTGCTCCAAGTGAGATGTTAGATCCTCTCTGCTCTTTGTCTCCAGATGGAAATCGTGGCTGATCAGCCTCAGCATTAGGTAACCATTCATGGTGTAATTACCCACTGCACGGAGTTACTGCCTGTGTTTAGGGAACATTAGAGGAGAATTGGGTGCAATGTTCTGATTTCATTTTGTCCTAAAGGTGCATAACATAAATTTGCATAGTTTCCTCTGTGTGGAAGCATCTTTGACTCTGTATAGCAAATCTGTGCAGCTGCTCTGAGTGCCAGCTTTGGTTGTTCCCTTGTGCCTGGATACAGTAAGAATAGTTGGGGGCTTTTTGCAATGTTATTGTTAGACACTGAAGTTGGGGAATGTTTGAGGTCTCCTGTTCTCAGCTCTCCTCAGAGCCAGTCCAGTTCCTTGTACCATTTGTTTTGTGGTTCAGTTGGTCCCCAGTTGGGCCCTTCTGCTGTAGGAGATCACACCATCCCAGAGAGCTTTGGGTTGGAAGGGACATTAAAGATCATCCCATCCCACCCCCTGCCATGGGCAGGGACACCTTCCACCAGCCCAGGGTGCTCCAAGCCCTGTCCAGCCTGGCCTTGGACACGTCCAGGGATCCAGGGGCAGCCACAGCTTCTCTGGGCACCCTGTGCCAGGGCCTGCCCACCCTCCCGGGGAAGGATTCCTTCCCAATATCCCATCTAAGCCTACCCTCCTTCTGTAGGAAGCCATTCCTCCCTGTCCTGTCACTCCAGGCCTTGGCCCAAAGTCCTACTCCCTCTTTTATAACGCCCCTTTAGGTACTGGAGGGGAGAGGGATGGTTGCTGCAGGTTTCCAAGGGTAAAAACTGAAAACAGCTTCATGTCTCATTGACCAGAAGACTAAACCACATTCCCTTAAATTCCTGGGAGGAAAAAAAGACTTAATTTTGTGAAACAGCGAGAGCAAGTTCCATTTGTGTGGAAGGATTCCAGATACATTGGGAATCTTCAGCAGTTTGTTTGCTGGAGGATTAGTTGCACACTTTGGTGTCTGCTTGGATTTCAGTGTGAAGAGGGAGCAGGCTAGGCAGGTGGGAGCTGTCCCTGCCCATGGCAGGGGCTGGGATGAGCTGAGCAGAATGCTCATGATTTCTAGAAGATTCCTAGCAATGCTAGCTGCTAGTGGTGGTTGTGAGAACTGCAGACCTGAGTGGAAAATTAGCAATTTACACTGTTAATAAGAGCAAGATTGCCTGTCCCATTCTGTCAGAACAGTGTGGGGTGGGCTGAAAGTCAGGGAGGGGAAGAAGTGAAAGGTTGGCAGAAGTTCCCACCACAGCCATGACAGTGGGATGAACTTCTGAAGGAAATCAGAAACCAAAGTGGAACTGTAGTATGGTTTGGGTTGGATGGGGCCCTAAAGATAATCCAGTTCCAACTCCCCACCTGGGGGGCACTGCATTTCCTTCTCCATCAGGGTCCAGTCTTGGCTCTGCTGACTTCAAAGGCCATTTGGAAGCATCTTGGGTGTGGCATTAAGCAACGCCAAGAGGTCACTTTTTAAAATGCTGTTTAAAACGCACAGAATGCATGGGCAGCTGTTTCCCTGTTGGTCCTAATTGGTGGTGTAAACTGGAAAGGTTTGGAGCTCGTGGGAAGGCTCTGGAGCAGCCAGGTTTGGAGCTCTTGGGAATGCTCTGGAGCAGCAAGGTTTGGAGCTCTTGGGAATGCTCTGGAGCAGCCAGGTTTGGAGCTCTTGGGAATGCTCTGGAGCAGCAAGGTTTGGAGCTCTTGGGAATGCTCTGGAGCAGCAAGGTTTGGAGCTCTTGGGAATGCTCTGGAGCAGCCAGGTTTGGAGCTCTTGGGAATGCTCTGGAGCAGCCAGGTTTCACTGGTCGCTGCGTGTCCAGGTGAGCTGGGTGTGTTGTGTGTGGTGCTCCCTCCACTGGAGCTGGGGCTGTTGGTTTTCCCCCTGAACCACAATCAATGCAAGTCTGGGGGCTCTCCATCAGCCATTCCTGGCGGGATGCAGGGCTGCTGGGATGGGGAGCTGCTGGATGCAGAGCTGCTGGCAGTGTGTAACTTCCCTGGGTGCCCTGGAGCTCAGCAGTGTAAGCTGATTGACTCAGTTAAGGCCCCAGCCTCTAACAGCAAATGCAATCAATAAATCTTTGTTGGTAAATAATTGCTATCGAAGAGAGTTTTAATATAAATTTATGAGTGGTGTTTTATCACAGCTTGAGGCTACAGCAAGCCACTGAGTGATGGATTTCAGATCACACTTACATTCATTACATTAACTTTGTAAGTTATTTAAAGCTTGTACACTTAACATTGCTTTTGGCTTGCAATGACCTCCTGGGAGTAGACGTAGCACACACATTACTAATAAAGAGCTGCTGGTACGTCCAGGCTGCTCCTGTGTTTGCTTTGTGTTCCTCCAGCAAAACCCGAGCAGGGAGGTCTGGGCACTCCACTTGGAGCCTTTTTGCTCTGACTCCTTAAAGTGCAGGCTGGAGGAGTGTGGTAGGAGAGGCCATCCCTCCATCAGACACAGAATTGCAGCTTTGGAGGGAAGGTGGTAAGAAAAAAAGGAGAAAAAAAAAGTGATTTGAAGTGTGAAATTGTTCCCTGTTTGTGTGGAAATTGGAGGTGTTAAATTCTCAGTGTTGGATCTGGAGGCTTTAGGTCAGCTGTGCCCCGCTGCAGATGGAAGACTGCAAGAAATGAAAGATTTCATGCAAATTAGGAAAAATAATGTCATCAGTTAATAATAATTTGAGGCAGAGACTATTTAGAGCAAAAAAAAAAAAAAGGGTATTTAGAAGCAGAGGATTGGCTTGGTCCCTTACTGCACATTGTGGGCACTGAAGGTGGTTTTGGCAGTGTCCTGTGTGCGTGGGGACCTCTTTGGTGGGGCCTGGGGACATGTCCAGGCTGCCTCTGAACTGCTCTGGGGGCACCAGAGCTCCGTGGGCACCCCTGGAACTCATTTCCCAGGAACAGCATCTGATGTGGCTTAAACACAGACAGAATGGGACTGAAGGGAAGGGATTTTTCTTTTAACATTTCTTGTCGTATCAGGGCCGTTTATTTTTCTTTTAAATTTAGTTAACGTTAAAGTGCACTTATAACTGATCTAAACTCTGATTCTAAGACCATTTCTCCAGATCATTCTATAAAATTACCACAGATTGGTGGCCTTGGGGAGAAGAATGTGGTTTATATGGGCTACTTTGCTTTATAACACCAAGTCCTTGTATTCAGAGCAGTTTCTTCTCCACGTACCTTAAGATAACTTTTATTTCTCACATAATGTGGAAATGATTGTTTGCCAAAGGAATGCCTGAAGAAAATGGATTGGGAAGTCTGGTTTGTTAGTGAGGCACACAAATAGGTACATGATTCATATCTAATGCTGAGCTAGGTTTTGTGGATTTGGGTTTTTTTTACGTCAGAGCACAGGATTTCACTTTAAAACTGTGGTGAATCCTCATTTTGAATAATTTTCTTCATTTAGGACCAACACTAGAATAATTCTCACTCAGACAGTAGCAAAACTTCAGTGTATTAAAACCATGACTGTAGTAGTTTTTTTACTATTTATTGAGTTTCTAATTGGCATGAATTGATAATTATGGAGGTAATTACATGTTGTCTTTATAGCAAAGGGACAGTTAAAAGGCGTGAAGTATATAAATCTTACTTTCTTCAAAACTTTTAAAAAAAAGGAAGAAAAGGCAAAGGGCGGGGGAGGAAAAAAGATCACCATTGTGTTCCTTACTGCTTTTTGCCCATTAAAAGGTCTGAAGAACAAACCAGTGCAGGGAAAGTGTAATTTTTGATCCCCACGGCACGGCACTAACTAGAATGGGGTCCCCTGCACGGCAGAGAACGTGCTGCAGGTGAGGGCTGAGCCCTGGGAAAGGTGACGCCTCGGCTCACCTCCCAGAGACAAACAGCAGAGTCAAAGGCAGGCAAGGCTTTCATTTGTGACAGAAGAAAACAGCGTCTGGAGCCGCTGGCGGGCGGTAATTGGGCTGTGCTGTGCGGAGAGGGTGGTGCAGGGGCCCCTTCTCCCAGGGAAAGTTGGAGTTGTGGCCAGGAACGGTGCAGGAGAAGGGAGACGTGATCCCCAGGCAGTCACAGCGTGGGCAGCTGGTGGGACTGGGGGCATGGCCAGCACCAGCTTTTCTCCACGGGTTGGGTTGGGTTGGGAAGGGCTCGTGGCTGAAGCTCTGCCCCAGGTGCATGGGCAGGAACAGGCAGGTGTGAACAGGGCTTTTCCACTGGGATCATCCCTAGTGTTCCATGGGTTGTATGGAGAGTGGTGAGGGATGTCATCTGGAAGTTGTAACATCTGGAATTTGGGACTTCTGGGATCTGGCTCAGGAACTGGCTCTGCAGAGACTTCACAAAGCGGCAGGTTTAATGGGAAAACAAGCAGCAGAACTTGCTGTCAGGGCTTTAACCTGCTTCAACAAGAGCAGCTCCGTGGCAATTGGAAGCACCCTGCTTTGCAGGGCATCTTTCTGTGTTCTCACTGCCGTTCATTTTAATTGCCTTGGGCACTGAGAAGGGAAAAACTTGTTTTATGGGAATTGGAGAACTGAAGTTTGTGTTGCTTTCAGATTCCTGGCTATGATTTAATGAAATGGATGTAAGTGCTTTGGTCTCTGGCCCTAGTGCATCCCTGTGGCCTGCAGGTACTGTGCAGTGTCTCCACCTGGACACTCCAGTACGACTTTCTAACCAGAGTGCTCTAAGATTCATTAGGAACTGGTGCTGGGCAGCTCTTCCTCCCAAACTGCAGGCAGTGAGGCTGCTGATGGGGAGAACGTGCACCATGGCAGGGGCAGGGCAGAATGAGTAACTTGCAGGAGAAAGCGTATCTGTCTAAAAATGTTCACAATTTTATCTCTTTTTGTGGTGTAAGTAGGTGTGCATTGGCCAGGGAGTATCTAACCTTTCCTCTCTCCCCCTCTCAGGGCATGCTGCTGAAAAGGAGTGGCAAGTCGCTGAACAAAGAGTGGAAGAAGAAGTACGTGACGTTGTGTGACAACGGGGTGCTGACCTACCACCCCAGCCTACACGTGAGTGCTCCGTGCTCGGGCTGTTGTCTGGCAGTGCCTGCCAGGGCTTTGTTCAGCGCCCTTTGGCAGAGGCACTTCCTTCTCTCCCTTCATTCCCCTCCCTCTCAAAGAGCCATAATCTGAAATAAAACTCCCTGGAGCAAGTCTGAGCACAGACTGTCCCCTGGGACTGAGCCTCCCTTGTGTCCCACGAGGAGCTGGAGCAGTTCAAGCTTTATTTTCTGCTGGTTCTTTTATGGACATGTTGTTGATCCCAGGATAAAAGAACAAAATCCTTTTATAAGAAAAAGTTTCTAGATGTAAAAAAGAGCAAGGGGAGATCTTTGTCAGAGTGCAGTGGTTGTGGTTCACTCAGGAGTAGTTCTGAGCAGCCTTTTGGAAATGACATCCTGTTAAAACATGTTCTATACAGCTTTTCCATGTTGAGGCATTTGTTTTTGTCCCAAGGGTGCTGTCTGTCCCTCTCAGTGCCTGTGTCACAATCCCTGGCTATGGATTTGGTGATGGAAGGAGCACAGGGATCTGACTCAGGACTAGCCCACCCCAGAAACCATGGTGTGACCCTCACCAAGGTCTTTATAATCATATCTGGTCCTACATTCCATCATCATCCTCCCATACATGAAAACTGGAGGAAGGCCACTTGTAGCACTTTTAGGGCCTGTTTGTCTAAGCCTATTGGTGACATTTTGAGCTCCCAGGTAATTTTCCATTAAAGAGTGAAAATCAAGGTTTGGATCAGATGCATTTTCTGTAAGCTCTGAAGGTCATAGACCTGCATGTGGAACTGACAGGAGACTTCTGCTTTGGTCGTAGAGTGTCTGAGAAGCGTGGAAGTACGGAATAATTTAGGCTGGAAAACACCTCTGAGGCCATCAGGTCCAACCAGTAACCCAGCACTGCCAAAGCCACCACTAAACTCTGTCTCCAGGTGTCACCTCTATGTGTTTGACCACATGGATGCTGTGCCTGATCCAACTTGCTGTTCCCTGACTGTGGAATATTAGCACTTTCTCTGGCTTGACACAGGATTTCATAGTCCCAGGTCCTGCCAGAATAATGCATTGCTCTAGTTTCTGATGTTATGTCCATGTCTCTTAAATATTATTTAGTAAATGAGATGACAAGTACCCTCAAGGCGTTGCTGCTTTCTATCAGCACCCTTGTCCCTCAGCCCCTGTGTTATGGAGCAGGTTTTCCACTGCTCCTTTGGGGGACGTAGCTCAAGTCTTCCTGTGTGCTTTGGCCACTCTTGGTGCCTCTCGGTTTGGGTAACCCTGCTGGGAAGCAGTGCTGAATGCCCAGACTGTGGGTGGGTGTCCCGTGTGCCTTTGGGGCAGCCCCACGGAGCTCCCACCGGAGTGTCCCTTGGCTTGGTGGCCAGCTCTGGGTCCTGCAGCCAGGAGAAGGCACGGGGCTGTGTCTGCTCCCTTCCTGGCACTGGGGAAGGGCTCTATTGTTCTGGCAGCACAGTACACGTGTTCGTTTCCCATCGCTCTTGCAGACAATAGAGAACTTCTTCTCCCCAGGCTTCCCTGGAGCTGCAGCATCTCCCCCAGAGTAGGAATCCACTGAGGTTACACGTAATTACTTTGAGATTAGAGGTAAATCCATCGGAGGTTAGGGAGAATCCATTTAAAGGAGAGTAATTACTGGGCTGTAATTGTTTCCCTGGCCCAGGAAGGGGGTGCAGAGCTCCTGCTGCTCAGTGCATGGCTGGGCCAGGTCTGTACCACAACCACAGAGGTTTCACTCACTCACCCTCTGCTACAGCCTGGTCTAACCTTTGTGTGCAGCAGTGTCACCATTTCCTCTTGGCTATTGCCAGGTGAATGGGTTTTTCCCCCCAAACAGGCCTCTGATAATGTATTTCTGATTTGGTTTTGCAAGTTTTTTTGTTTATCGGTAGCTTTTTGTTGCCTTTTTTTCCACAACTAAGCCAAAGAAGCTCATGAATTTTTAGTACTGTGCTTGCACTGCTGTTTGGGACAATTTCTTGCATTTTTTGAGGAATCAGGGCGTTATTCCTACCAACTTTCCCATTAAATCCCAGTGAAGAAAAGAGATTTTGTTACCCATCTGGGGTCAGTTTCCTAAGCGTGTATAAAGCCTGGCTCTAATTTGACCACTTTGATTTGGGTTGTCTCAAATGTGCAGGTCATTTCATTTAGTCACAATTTTCCCATTTTAATTCTGGAGTGAATTTTTAATGTGGCAGGAGAAGCAAATTGAGAAGGTAGCTTAGCCTGTGCAGTGTGTGGTTTGAGTCAGGAGGTGACACCTGCATTGAAGGACCGTTTAATGGCTGATGGTGGGCACTGCACTAAGTGTCGCTTGAGATTTGGCCACAGGTGGGTCAGTTGTCTCTGTCGGGTTGTTTGTGGTAGCCCAGGCACGGAGGAGAGTTCTTAGCCCAGGAAATGGGTAATGCAGGAATCAGGAGGGACATCCCCCTTGAAAGGATTGGCTGCAGAATGAAAGGTTTGGGGCTGGGGAGTGAAAATCAAATGAGGGAAGGGTCAGGCCTGTTTGGCAGGGCAGCATTGTGCCAGCTAAATGAGGGACTGCTGATGCCACCAGGTTGATGTTTGACACAATAGCTCAATCCCCATCCTTTCTTTTCAAGGAAGTGGGGGGAGACGAAAACGGGGAAAGAAAAATATGTGTACATAAGCACCCTACTGTTTTCTGACTTGGTCATGTCAGGTTTTTTCAAGAGCCTCAAACCTTCCCGTCCCTCGGGAGGCTGAGGAGCTCTGCTGACAGAAAATGGTGGGATAATGAGAGAGAACTCTGACCCTCAGGCTTCAAAGTTCACCAGAGCTCCCTATTCATCTTGGGCTCCTGGAGCAGAGCCGTGGAGGGGATGACTCAAGTTCTGGCTGGTGGATTCTGCACCAGCCTCCCCAAAGGGCCCTGGGGGAATTTGCTGAGGCATCTCTTGGCTCTGAATGGCAGAGTGGCATGGGCGAGGGCTCCCAGATTGTATTCCTCAGGATACCTGCTGGGCAGCACTGCTGCTTTATCTGAGCTGCTCCCCAGGAAGAGCTGAGCGTGTCTCACCACTGCCTGCCTGCCAGAGCCTGCCATCCTGCCACAGGGCAGGAGAGGACAAAGCTTTAGCTGGGAATGTCTATTTTCTGCTCTTGTGTCTTCATCATCATCACTGCCCCTCATTTATGAAAAGAAGATGGGGGGGAAAGGCTGGAAACAGCTCTTTATTTTTTTTTTGTAAGGGTGGTTTCCCCCTTTTGTATATTGTCTGGTTTAGATTTGATTTCAAAAAAAACACATTTCTGGGTCATCTTATGCAGGAAGAGCAGCTTCTTAAATAGGTGAGAAGGAAGGCATGATGCCCATCTAGAACTCACCTGGTACATAAACCTCTTGTATCCACACAGCAAGGTTGATCTGTGCTTTGCTGCAGCCTTTAGCCTTCATCCTCACTGGTCTGGGCATTATAACTGTGGTTGAGGGGAAAAATACAACTTATTTCCTTGAAGAATGTGTGGATTCACCTGGTCTGCTCAGTTCATCCAGCAGGAACCACAGTCCCAAACTCTTCCTTAGATGCAGTGCAGACTGGGGGAGCATTGGAAGTGCTGTTCTATCCTCAAATAAACTGGAGGGTTTTTGTGAAAAAAGGCAGCATTTCAGCCTGGTAAAGGGTTGCATCCAGCAGGCTAAGCTTTGTGCAGGAGCTTCAACAATAAATTACATGGAAACCCTACAAACCCCAAACTCTGTAAAATTCCTTAAGATTTGAGGTGTTATTAGAGCTTTCCTTGCTTGGCCATTTCCTTCAGGAGAATTGGACTTGGGGAGAACTGGGAGGCTGTTGAGAGTGTCCTCTGGGCTAGTACCTGGAGTGTTGTAGCTCTCTGAGCTTTCCTCAGGCCCCACAGTACTCCGCATTGTTGAAATTTTGGATTGTTATCAGCTCTTAAATGATTTTCCTGAATTACCTGGGAACAGAAATCCTGCCTGCAAATCAAATATTACCTTTCCTCATCTTTAGGAGAGCAGTGTGGTGGCTGGGCTGTGTGACCACTTGGCAGGAGAGCCTTCCCAGTCAGGAATATCCCCCCAGCCATCATTTCAGCTCTGTTTCCAGGGCTGTGTTACCTCAGGCAGTTCAGTAGCTCCAAATTGGGTTGTCTGTGTTGCTTTAATAGAAATATCCGTGGTCTTACATATTTCTGAAATACCATGGTGTGTGCTGGTTCCTTCCCCCTGCTTTTGCTTCGAAGGGATGTAAGGCTGGATATTGACTGGCCTTTCATAACAACTGCTAATCCTCAAATTAGGCTTTGGTAAACACGGATTTGGATTGGCAAAGGAGGTTGGAGGGACTTGGAGCAACCTGGGCTAGTGAAAGGTGTCCCTGCCCATGGCAGGGGGTGGCACTGGATGAGCTTTGAGGACCCTTCCAACCCAAACCATTCCATAATTCTGTGTTATTTTTCACATAAGGTGCAGCTCTGCCTCCTGAAGGAGGAGTGGTGAGCAGATTAAATGCTGCAGAGCTGCAGTTTGAGTATTGATGAAGATAATCTAAAGCATGTGTAAGTTTGTGTTGTGGTTACTATTGCATCCATTGGGATGCCTAAAACATTGGTTAAGGTAGAAAAGAGGAATGATAGGAACAGTTACAAAGCCTTGGTACAGTAATTGCTGATGGCTGTGTTGGCAATGAGGTGATGCCCTCTTTTATTACTCACCACAACTTGCTTTCTTTCTGCAAACCTTTTCCTCAAAGCCACACTCAGAGCAACACTCTCCTTTCTAACAGTATGACTTGTATTTCCCGGGGCTTTCCATTGTCACCTGTTCCATGTTTTAGTTATATATAATTTATGTGGCCTAGAGGATAACCAGCCTTTATGGGAAAAATAAGTGCTAATTGTGGTGCTGTAACTTGTTTGGAGGTAAAGATACCAAACAGAAAACAGCAGAGGAGGCTCCAGTGAAGTGGTGCAGCTGTACAGATCGCTCAGTCACTTCAGAGCTCCCTGGAAAGCTTCTTGGTTATCTTATTGGGAAAGATGTGATGGAGTGGAGATCAGTTTGGGAGAAAAACGTAAAACTGATGATCTCAGAATCACGGAATCTTGTGGGTTGGAAGGGACCTGCAAGGGTCATCCATCCCAGCTCTCGTTCCCAACCTACCTGGACATCCAGGTGCAGAATCTGGCACTTGTCTTTGTTGGGCTTCCCAGGGTTGGTGATGGCAGATCCCTGACTCACTGGGGTCTCTGAGGGAGCAATGCAGGCCTGGAGCAAACACACCTTTCAGCATCACATCCATCTGCTGCCTCCTCACAAAGTCAGGGAAAAATCTTGGCATGAGAATGAGTCACAGTTTAAACGGCAAAAGCTGAGCTATTAATTAGTCAGGGGGTTTGTAAAATTAGAGCTTCCTGTCCAGCCGAGAGAACTGCTGTGGGTGTAAATGCTTCATAAATTACTCAGGATGGTAAAACTCTGGTTTGTCTTTTACAGCAGCTCTCTTCACAAAGGCTGGATGGGAAGTGAAGTGTGGAGAGGGAAGGATTTTCTTAAAATTTTATGAAAACGAGTGATCAACTTAGGAAAAGACCGGTGTTTTGTTGCTGTTGTGTTCAAAGTGTTGCCCTGGCTTCATGGCCTGCCCCTGAAATGCTAATGGAGCAGATTAGCACCACAGTAGGGATATAGGCAATGCTTTTTATTACTGAAATTTAATGTTCTTGATTCCCAATGTGAATAAAACAGATTGGCGATGACCTTCTTTTTGTCAGGACACAGCGCTTTAGGGTGATCAGTGGTTTCCAGAATGCCTCCTCATTCCTCTCTTCTCCTCCGAAGATAACCCTTCATTGCTTTTCTGAAGATGAACTGTGCGTTGTGGGTGCCACTGCCCTGTGTGTGTGTGCAGGGATGGATGAGGGCTGGTCCCACCGTGGCTCATGGCCCTGCTCGGGCCCTTCCTGGGCCACGGGAGGGCCAGGGCTTGGGAGACTTTTGTTTTTGCCGAGGTGTGCCTGTGGCCCCGAATGGAAACCAATCAAGGAGCGATTTATGTTCATTAAGGGCTTGTCAAAACTGAAAAATTTTCTAATCAAGAGCGGCGTAGCGGCGGCCCCTCCATGGCTGGGAGTGTCGCCTCGGCGGCAGCGGCTATTTGCCTCTTACAACTCTAGGCTAGGAATCCACTGATGATTACATTAGGCTAAGCTGCGAAGTAAATGAACCATGGCTTATTTAGGTGCAACTAGCTTCAGTGTAGTCCTGCCCCGCAGGGCACTTTATAGCATTTTATGGCTTTAAAATTAGTGTAGCTTCCCATTTGCTGCAGGGTGCTGCATGTTATGCCTTTGAACTCAATAAGCAAAGGGAAGGGGGCCTTTTGTTTTTTTTCTTCTCCCCCCTCCCTCCCTTTTCTTCTTTTTGCAGTTTAGCAATTTTGTTTTGCATCTTTTCCAGACGGCGTTTCGCCATAAAAACGTCTGAGTGCCACAGAGAGGCACAAAAGTCAGGGCTCCATCCGCTTCCTGGTCTGCTCTGCTCCGCTCTGGGGGAAGAGGGTTTGGCTGTGGCTGAGGGTGAACAATAGCCTTTGTGGGTCCGATAGGTCGGCTCACACAGCTGGAATTGTCTGTCAGAGAGCATGCTGTGCACGGTCCTTAAAATGCCATCCAGAGGTGCAGCCATAAACTTCCTGTTCCATAATCATTTTTACTGCGCCTCAGATCAGGAAACACTATTTCACCCTCGGTAAGGGGAGCCTTCGCAGTGTTATGTCCAGTTGAATGGTGGGGGGAAAGTGAAGGTGTTTTTTATGGAATCATGGAATGGTTTGGGATGGAAGGGACATGAAAGCCCATCTCAGTGCACCCCTGGCCTTGGGCACTTCCAGGGATGGAGAAGTGGCAAAAAGCACAAAAGTGTGGTGTAAACCAGGGGCAGATCTGGGAAGGATTCTAGGCCTGGAGCTGTTCCTAGTGTTGGAAAAGCAGGCTGCTGAGAGATTGGAGTAGCTGAAAAGGAAAGCAGTGTGATAGTCATAGCTGTGTATCATTATAGCCATGGAAGGTCGCTGCTCTCAGAGAGTCCCTCCTTTCATGTGCTGTGCATTGGAAAAGGGTGGCAGTAGAACAGGTGGAAGAAACATGCAGGGAGACCCTCGAGGAGGGAGTAGGTGGTTTTTAAATGTCAGTGACATGACCCACAGCAAGGCCCAGGTGGGTGGTTTAGTGGGAGCCTTGGAACCCCTTCACCCAGGGCCATGATGTGAAGAAACTTCTTTGATATCTGTGTTTTCGATAACTCACCTGAGCCATGTCTTTAACCTAAGGATGGCTCTAGGGAGCAGCCCTTCTCCCTGAATAGGATAAGGGGGAATGGCTTTCAGCTGAGGAAGAGTAGGGTTAGATTGGATAAATGGAAGACATTCCTCCCTGGGAGGGTGGGCAGGCCCTGGCACAGGTTGGGCAGAGGAGCTGTGGCTGCCCCTGGATCCCTGGAAGTGTCCAAGGCCAGGTTGGACCAGGCTGGGAATACCCTGGGCTGGTGGGAGGTGTCCCTGCCCATGGCAGGGGGTGGGACTGGGTGGGCTTTGAGGTCCCTTCCAGCCCAAACCACTGATGATAATTCTGTGCTGTCATGTGCTCAGTGGTGCTTTAGTGAGGTATTTGAGATGGCTGGGATGGATTTGAACAGTGCGAGTTTGTGGTCCAGCTTCATGGAAGCAGAAGCCATGCCTTTCCCTCCATCTGATTGATCCCTGTGTCCTTCCTGCCCTGGAAACGGAGCCGAGCAGGGGGCAGCTGCCCTAAGTATGGCTGTGCAGGGGGATGTGTTTGCCTGCTGTCTTCAGTCTCCTGGGCTGGCACCCCACACAGCCTGGGAGCAGCCTGTGGCTGTGCCTTGTCCAGCTCTGGGGCCATCAGAAGACACTGCCACATGTGGGCAGCGAATTTAACACCCCTTGGTGTTCACAAACAAAAGGGGCCCCCAAAATAGCAGTGGCTGTTTTTGGTAGGTCTGTTTAGAAAACATGGTCATACCCGTTTGCTCAATTTGCATGTCTGAAAGGCTTCTGCTCAGTTAATTGGTTAAATTAATTTCTGCTGTTGTAAACAGCAAGCTGTATTAAGAGCAGAACTAAAGTAATTTTACTTTACATTATTCTGTGTCATGGCACATCGTTTCTCTCTTACTCAAGGCAATTCATTTTGTGGTGCTGTCAAGTGATATTTGGTGTCATCTCCAGTCAGTGCGGCGTTTTTGATTTTCCCCTGATATTTTAGCAGTTTGTATAGTCCTGTAGATAATGGTCAATGGCCTTGAGTAGTCAAATTAACACCTCGGCTGCGCTGCACGGGGGCGAGCGGCTGACCTTGGGGTGAGAAGCGATGGGAATCGACGTGGGGAGCGCGTTTTGGGGCGTCCTTGATGGATCGGCACGGCCCCAGAGCTGACTAAGATGGAGCTGCCAGTTAGTGCTGACCCCGGGCCATCCCTGCCTGGGGCTCGGGGACCAGACCTTGGACAGCGCTCTGGTGACGAGATGGGAACATCCCATGGGAATGTCCCGTTCTGCTGTGGCTCCAGCCAACCCCGGGAGCTGGAGATGCCACCAATCTCATGGAGCTCTTTGGGGCCAGGGAGGCACTGCTGGCCGGGGTGCCCTGCCTGGGGAGGGAGCTGTGCTGTTGTCAGCAAGCTGCGCCCCCCACCACAACGCTCAATTGCTGGCAGGTTTCTCTCACTGCACCTCATTTGCATCTGGGACATCAATTAGCATGTTTGTTGAGGCTAATTGAATGAAACTCAATCATAGCTCTTAATTGCTTGACTATGTGAAAAGAAATCACATTAATGCAGCTAATTAAGTGTATGGCAATAGATGCAACATAATTAGGAGCGAAATGTAAAAAACAAGCGGTGGCGAAGGTGTGGGGGACCGGGGCACCAGCCTCTCCTCTGAGCCACGTGTTTGGGGAGGGGTCCCTCTCCTTTGCTGCTTGCTTTATTTATTTTATTTTTTTTATTTTTTATTTTTTCCCCGTGCCTCAGTGAATGATGAACACGAACAAGTTGAGAAGAAAAATGCAAATGGATTCGCAATTACTACTTTTTCAAGCTGTTGAGGGGCAGAAGATGGCACGTCTGGGGTGGCCCACTGTTGAGTGGGCTCTAGGGACTTGTTAAGTGCTGTTTAAAAGTACTTGGCTTTGAATTACCCTCATGCCTTGTTAAAGGGTTTTTTTCCCCTTTTTTCTCGGATCAGCATTTTCTACAACTAACATCTCGGGGAGTTATCTCTGTACCATTTGCATATCAAAATCGGGCTTGCTGTCTTCTCTTTAACACAGCATATTCCAGATGACAGCAAGACCCTCATCTGTTCTAATCTGATCAAACCCTCCATTGCGCTTCTGAAGCCGCCACGTTGTTTTGTGGTTTGAACTTCTATTCCCCGAGCGGGATCTGAGGGAGCTCCCTCGGCTGGCTGGAAATGTGGTCCTGGCCCCCCCTGCTCGGGGGCACGCCGAGATTATCGCTATGCACACAATGAGGGGGCCTCTAGTATTTGCATTTGATATATCCCCATAAATATTTAAGCTGACATTAATACCTACGTGGCATCTGTTGTGCTGGGCCACTTTGCTCTAATAGCGGTGTGGCTGCAGCACGTTTGCTTTCTGTTTGCCAACACTCACTGGCTCTCTCCAATGGCTTGTAGCTCACCTTAAGCCTGGTTCACCCCCAGTTAAAAGGGCTTTAATAAAGCCCTGTCACATCTCACAGGCTGGCAGGGAAGGCCGAAAGATTCAGAATAAACACCTCCTCCTGCAGTGGAAGTGGAGCTCAGTGTGGTTGTGCATGAAATAAAACGTGTCTATCAGAAAAGAGCACGTGCTGAGGTTTAGTCACTCTCTGATTAAGCCTCATTTTAGAGCCCATAAGCAATAAATGCTCAATTATCTTCTGCTTATTGTATTTTAATTTGCGAAGAACTGACACTGAACAAGAAAGTTCCGCCAACTTGATAATTTATGGATGAGACGCTTTTGTTCGTCTCTCTCTAACACCTAGTAAAGGAATTTTCCTGAGTGGATTGCCTTTGTTTCTTTGGGCAGCAGAGCTCTGTCCTCTCCCCACCAATTGTTCAGGCCCCACCTTTCTCTGTTCATAATTCTCAGCCACGGGAAGACAAGCTGGTGTGCTGGCCTGGTCTGGGGGTTTGTCACAGATTTCTGTTAGCTGTGAAGAAATTAGTGCTGGCCCCAGGTTTTTTGATGGATTTTGAGCACAACATGTAATTTGTGTTGCAAAAGCTGCCAAAGGGGAAAGAAGCTTGATGAGGGGGCTGATTGCTCCCTGTGTTGTGGCAGCAGGGGTAGAGATTTGGGGTAAGTTCAGGAGTTTTCATGGGAAATGGATGCTCTGGTGGTGTCCCAGGTCTGTGTGCAGAATGTGAGTAACCACAACCCCGTACCAGGAGATGAGAACTTTGGTGTCTTGGGGTCTCATTCACCTCCTCTCCTGGAAATATCCCCACTGAGGGCATGCCAGGATTGCAGCCTCGCCTTCATCAATTGCTCTCTGAGCAAAACACCCCTGTCTGTTTGCTTGTCTATTTATTTCCCCACTCTGGGCTTTCCAAACAGGGACTGGCAAATCCTCTTCCACCTCTGGCTCCCAGCTTTTAGTGTGTTTACTCTAATCAGCTGCAATTTGCATGGTTTGTTCCCTTCTGTGATTTCTTGTGTGGGTGGACAAGGGCTCTCTCACTCTAAGGAAACAAAGTTGGAATGGCCAAAGTCTGACCTTTTGTGCCTGCTGAGCCATTTCAGCCAAATTTGAGGGAGGAAGAGATAAGGGCATAAAACACTGGCAGAATGGAGGCATAATTAATGTGCTCATGAAGTACACTCAGCTTCATCCTCTCTGTTTGGGACATCCTGGCTGCTGAACTCCATCACGTGGCTCAAACCAGGCTCCAAACTGCTGGTTTGAGGATGTAGTAGAGAGCTCCAGACTTTTGGGATTAATTGCAGTGGGAAGTGTAGAAGGGATTATCAATCAAATGGAAAAACCACGTGGTGGGTGCTGTTGGCAGATGTAGGGCCAAAGCCTTAGGAAACTGGATTTATTAATTCTGTTGTTCATGGAACTACCTGTTTGATGTTGATTTGGGGTCTCTTTTGCCCCTTGCCAGGACTACATGCAGAATGTTCACGGGAAGGAGATCGATTTGCTGAGAACCACTGTGAAGGTCCCTGGGAAGAGGCCCCCCCGAGCCACGTCAGCCTGTGCCCCCATTTCCAGTCCCAAAACCAATGGCCTCTCCAAGGACATGAGCAGTTTACACATCTCGCCAAATTCAGGTAAGGGAACACCGTGCTTGGTGAAAAAGGGGTTGAAAACTGCATTTCCAGTGTCTGACTGGGGTGGGGGTGATGTCTGCTGATAACTGGGAGTGTCCCTGGCCAGGCAGGGCAGGGCTTGGAGCAGCCTGGGCTGGTGGAAGGTGTCCCTGCCATAGCAGAGGAGTTGGAACTAGGTGGTCTGTAAGGTCTCTTCCATTCCAAACTATTCCATTGTTCTGTGATTTACAAATCCACTCATGTGGAACTTTGCCAGCCCTGGCTGCTGGTCTGTCCTCCACGAGAGATCCTGAGTCACCTTCAGTGTCTGTCTTTGCATATTTGTTACCTTATATTTGCCAAAACCTTATATATTTCCACAGAAGTTAACAAAGAGGAAGAGCTGATGATCTGTTAGGCCTAGTACTTAGGAAAAAGAAATGCTGTATGATTTGAAAGGGCTCTTTATGGCTTCCTGGTGGGATCCACAGCCCTTGTTTCTGCTTTTAGAAGGATTCATAATTTTGGACTTTCTAAGAGCAAGATTCTTCTGTAGAAAGCTGTTTTAATTAGTTTATGGAACTAGTTTATAGCTCCTTGAGAGCTCTAAACAAGGAAGTTTATTGTTCCCTGAAGTACTTGTCCATACAGCTGAGTGGATTTTAAAAAATTGCATTAAGAGAAAACATTTGAGGCAATTTATCTTGTGAAATGCACAGCTCATACAAAACTCGTAATGGTCTGGTGGAAGTTCTGTCAGCATGTTTGGGATGGTGTCCATAAAGTGGTGAGTGCCTTTGGCATTTATGGCTCACACAGACCCCCCAGCCTGTGCCAGCAGGCCCCTCCACTCACACCCCTGGGGAGGGCACCTGGATATTCAGGAGTCTGCACTTGGATGGTAATGCTTATTTAATGCTCCCCAGGATCCCAGAATGGCTTGGGCTAGAAGGGACCTTAAAGGTTATCTTGTTCCTGCCCCCAGTGCTTCAAGTCAAGAGCTGTTCCCTGTGTTTTTGTGATGCATCTTCCCCTGTGTTAGGAGAAGATGAAGTTTTATTCCTTCCAACTGGGAATGCCACTGGTTGAGGTGGATTTTTAAAGTGGTGCCACTGAGCAGGCACCTCTGGAGTTTGCAATTCAATTTAGGTGATTGGGTGCAGGGAGTGCTTTTGGTTTTCATCGTGTTTCATAATTTAGGGAAGAAAAGTGCTGGCCTGAGTTGATAAACCAGGACTAGGGTGTTTCAGTGAGAGATTTCTGCTTTGAAGACGTTTGAACACGTGGGAAAAAATGACTTGGTTGCTCCAGAGAAGTATGTTTTTAAAAACACATTCAGAAAGCTGTGATAAAGTTTATAGCATGGGATTTTCGTGGTCTTCCATATGCTTAGGTTGCCAGGGCAGAGGGGGACTTTGATACCAGCTCTCCCTGGCAGTGGTGGTGGGAGCGCTGTGTGTGTCCAGGTTGGATCACACTGAGGGCAGGTTCAATATTCCAGAAGGTGCAAGTGCTGGAAAACAGCTCTGCTTTTACATGGTGGGTTTCAGATAACTCTGTGGGAGTAGTTGGAGCTTCTCTCCTCTCTTTTGGCTTCTTCATCATGTTGTTTAGAAATACTGAAAGGCTTTGCTGCTGGTGCTGTCTGGGCAGTATCTGCTGCTTGGCAGTGCATTAAAAGCAAACATTGCAAGTAATGGTTCACCAGTGAAGTATTACTTTTAAAAACAAAGAAAGGAAAATGACATTAAGAAAGTCGTAGGACAGACTGGCCATGGGGAATCCCTGCCAGCAGCTCAGCTCTGCATCAGTCCACAAGTGGCTCCCAAAGTTCTCGTGCTCAGGTGAGGCTGGAGAGCTGCATTGCAGAGAGAGTTCAGAAGGTTGGGGGAATATTAATACTGTGAAAGAAGACACTGTCTGTCTGTGCCTGGCTTAAGCCTGAACCTTGCTGTGGTCAGCTATGTTTGCTGCAGTTTCTGTTGGGTGGGAGACCTGCAGGGCTTGGTGCCTGGTTCTGGGGAGCCAGGAGCATGTCTGATGTACCTGCAGTCACCTGGCATGCAGCTAAAACTCTTGCAGCTTATCCTTTGCAGGCTGTGCTGCTGTCTCTGAGCTATTCCTTGGCTGTTAGTGCTGGGAAAATGTTGTCTTCAGCTTGTGTAAGGCTTTAAAATTGATCACAGGGCTGAGCTTGTTACAGGTTTTTCACAGATCTGTGTATGGATGAGGTTTGGACCACACAGAAAGAATCAGCACTTGCTTTCTTTCTTTTTTTCCTAGGCCTGTAAATTCAGTGCACTCTCACTGCTCCACGTTACCTCTTCCCCAAAGCACTCAAAAACTGCTTATATTAAATGATGTCTTCATTTAGAGACATCGACAGTCAAACACTGTTTGGAAGCTGCCCCTTAAGGATGGATTTCAGTGCCAACTTGGCCAACAGATCTGTGGATTAGATGCCTGTTGGATTGCCTAGAACTGACATGTTTGAAATTAATTTCTCACAAGTGCTCAGCAGATAGTTTTCTCTGGCTTTTAGTGGAATTTCTTGTAATTCAGCGTAGCTCTTCCTTCCTCTCATCCCATTCCCCCTCTAAGGTCTTCCTGGACCTCAGAGATCATTTACATCAAACATGTTTTTTCTCCCACGTGGTGAGGTTCTTTCCCCAGGTGTTTCCCATGGCATTCCTGTGGGCAGAGTAGCAGGAATTAGGCTCATCAGAGTGATGATGATGTGAATTCAGGAAGGGCAGACTCAGTTCTTTGGCAATACAAGTTGTAACAGCCAAGCAGGAGCTGCAAGGTTTGCTGTTAGGTTTAATTGCCATAGGAGGAGAAGTTTAAAAGCCTGTCATTCCCAGCACATGGAATTTTGTTGTGCTTTCTTGGAGGTGCAGTTTGAGGTTTATCCTGTAAGAACTGGGAGTCTGTGTGGCAGCTTCTCCCAGAAAATAGAGAGGGAGGGGCAGTTGTTTCAGTTCTGTTACCTGTGTTATAGACAGGCTTTAAAATAACAGATTGTGGCGTTAGGAAAGGCTCCTGTTCTTGTAAGCGAACGTGGTGGGAATCTGTGAGTTGGGGGAAGGAGATGTTTATTCCCTTTAATCTCAAGTTTGTGTTACTTCTCTGGTATCTTAAATCAAAGTTGACAAATGATGCTTAAGTCACTGAAATTTAAATTGAATTTATGTGGCACTGAGCATCATTCTGTTGATGCAGCTCAGCTGGAAGTCCTTAGAAAAGGGTGGTTCTTGGACTTGCTCAGTTCCAAATTTCTCTAATAGTTAGGAGTGTGATGCAGCAGGACCAGAGTCCTGTCCATCCCACTGGCCAGGCTCTTCTAGAACCTGACTCAGCTCTTGCTGACTGTGGAGCAGAAGTGGGTCCAGGTTTCATTTCCTCCAGAGCTGGGCAGGATTTGAGCTGGCTGACCCGAAGGTGAACCTATTCCTGACATCCCTCCCAGGAGTCATTTATTTCCTCCCCTCTCCAAACAGCCCAAAGCCTGAGCTGCAGCAAGAGCCACTGATGGAGAAAGTTCACATCTAAAAATAGCTTATGGTGTAGATTTAAATTGTTTCCTGATTAACACTTCATTTAAATAATTTGGTGCTCTTAAATTTCCTTGCAGTGGTGGCTGTACAGTATGTGAGGTATCCCAGACTGTGTGAGCTGCCCAGCCAGGGGTGAGGGTGCTGGAGGTTGTGATCTGCTAACTCTGTGTGACACTTCAGATGTCACAGAGTGGCAGCTTCACGTTCTTGCCAGGGGGAGTTTTCTGGCTGTTGTTAGTTGGGATCCTCTATCAGATCAGCAGTGGCTTTTGTAGATCATACAATAATTTTTTTTTTTTTTTATTGGAGGGCACTGTGAGGATTCAGGTGTTACAATCAGGTCTGCTCTGCATTCCTCACTTGTAGGTGCCTGAGGTTGTGTCCAGGGACAGTGTGGACACGACAGAGCCAGGTTTGCTCTGCTGTGGTTCCCACGAGTTGGTTGTTGGAGTGGCCTGTCCCTAATTCTCAGTCTGAGGAGGTGTGTGAGGTGATCGGACTTAACGCGAGACGTCTTTGGCGCTTTGACTGGAGTGTGGAATTTGATAGATTTGCCACAGACCACAAATGCAAGTTTGTGACTTACTTTTGTCATTAATCACACGAGTCAATTTTCCATTTGGTTGGGTTTGCTGCTAGTTCAGTGATATACAGCTGCTGCAAATGGAAGGAGAAGTTGTCAGTTTGCTCGTTTCCAGGGAAAAAAGGCCCAGTTTGAAGTACATCTGAGATTTCCCTTTCATCCCACTAGAGGGGGATCCCTCAAGGTCATCTTCCCCCATTCCTGTGGACCAGGATTTGCCCTTTCCACGACTGGAGAGCAATAAACTTCCACTGCGAGCGCCCTGTATTCCTCAGTAACGCGGGAGAAGGAGCAGGGCACGTATTGGCCTTAATAAACATTTGATAGAATAACTGCATTTGTTAAATATTGGGTCAAAAAATGAGTTTGCTTGGATTTCAGGGCAAAGAAGGAGCTGTGTGAAGGATGCTCTCCTGAGGTGGGCACACAGTGCCCGTGTCCAGGGATGGTTTGTAGGGTCGGGGTGGGAATGTGCCACGGAGCTGGGTGGGGATGGTGATGGATGAGCCCCAGAGGGTGCTGCTCAGGATGTTCATCCCTCCTGGGCAGTCACAGCTCTGCCCTGTCCCCTTTGCATGGTGAGACCTTTGCAGGGTTGCTCGTTCTTCTCCCCCCAGTGATCTGTGGGATGTTAAAGCCGTTGGGAGGGTTGGACCTGATTTACCAAACGGGATAAAAAAAGAAAAAATTCACAAATGTGTTTGGGGTATTGAACTGCCGTTGACATCTAAAGTCCCAACCATGCTGTTTTCCTCCACACTCCAGCAATCAGGACATCCAGCAAACCCATAAAAAACCAAACTAATAGCATGAATATTCAGTGACCTAGAATACTAATTATTGTCATGAATATTAATGTGATCGGACTTGCTTTTTCCTCTTCTCTCTTCCCCCCCCTCTATTTTTTTTTTTTCCACTCAGCCGGCTCTAAAGATGGACCATAATGAGAGCATTTAAGAGAGAGAGCGCTCTCCGCCGTGACAGGGACCGGGGTAATAAGGAGAGCTTGATTAACGTGGTGCACTTGGGGGAGAGATGAGAAGATTCACGTGTGCCTGTTGTGGGGGAGGCAATGAGGCACCGGCGGCTGTGTTGCTGCTCCCTCAGATTAATGAGGCCTAAGAGTGCATTAGGAACAGTGACAAAGGTTTGATCTAATGGGCTCAGTCATTTTTCCTTTGAGTGACAGACGCACAGAAGTAATTGGCTGTGCAGAATGGCAGCTCATTGGCAGTACTTAAGGATACATTATCCCCGTTGTGTGGCCCGCAGAGGCTGTTTATCAAAACTGCTCACACTGCAGACATGCATTCACTTAGCTGCTGCCACAGTGGCAATAGCTATAAAAAAAAAAAAGTCATCTCACATTGGTAGCTATTGTCTCTTTTGCGAAAATAAAGTTTCTTTGTTCCGCTCCGGGAAGAGGCAGGAGGACACGGGAATGCTGGCAGTGGTCCCTGCCCATCCCACAGGGGCTCAGGATGCAGCTCATGGGGCTTGGAGCTCGTGGGGAGCTCCCAGGGCTGGCTCAGCAAATCCTGGCACTGCTGATCCAGAGCACAGGTGGGACCCACCACCATCACCCCAGCTCCAGTTCCATGATTAACAACTTCCACGGGAATCACAGCCAAACAGGAGCAATACCAAGTGGAGCTCCTGCCCGTGCAGAACTCCCTCACCTCTGGGCCTTAAAGCTGCAGTCCCTGAACAAGCAGGTAACCTCGGTCAGGACTAGCCCAGAAAGACAAGCAAACCTTATTACTTATTATTTATTACTGTTATTTGTTGAAACCTAGTGAGAAAGTAGTAACATGCCTGCTAGGAAGGGAAAAACACCCTTTGATCCCAGCAGAATAAATGGTGGGGGATCTTGAGCAGGAGCCCGTGGTGAAGATCTTGGGCTTAACTTTCTTTTGGAAGAGATGTCTCCTCTGATGACTTAATTTCCCTCCACACTTGCTGTGTGGCTTTGGCATGCTCTGAGAATAATGGCTTTCCTCGTTATCCTCCCAGCACCACGTCCTTCACTGCCAGGATATTTCTTGGCACTGCCTTGTTTGTTCATTAGTATTGACCCCGCTCGGTCTGCGCGCTGCTAATCGAGCCTGGGTTGTGGGCATGGCCATGGAAGGGCTCCCTCCATGAGTAGCTGCTTAGCCTCGGGAATGTGGTGCAGGAAAGAGATGCTTCTGGAAAAAAAATTCTTAAAAATAAGTAAAACCCACAAGCAAATTGTCTGCTACAGTATTGAAAGTGACTGTCAGCTTGCTGAAGGAGAGTTTTAACGCTGGAACCAGGGTGGCTTGGAAAAATTCAGGATCCCAGAACGGGTTGGGTTGGAAGGGACCTGAAGGACCATCTCATTCCACCCCTCCCTCTCACTCTTCCCTGTTGTGTGTATGAGTGAGCTGGAGTCCCTAAAGCCCTGGTGGAGCCCGGGCAGAGCAGATGTGCTGTGTCCACACTGCCATGGGGCTGAAACAGAACCCATGGCAGCACTGGAGGGAATTTACCCACCCCAAAACCTGGCTGTGGAAGCTGGAGCTCTGCAGCCCTGGTCCCACAGCTGATCCTCTGAGAACATGGGCAGGCTGTGCTCTGACACTGGGCAGAGCCTCCCTCCCTTCCCATGCAGGCTGACTCCTCTGCTGGGGAGGGAAGCACTGGAATTAGCTGTTTTCCCAGGTTTCAGTGCAGCATGAAATCTCCAGAGGGGGTGAGGAAAGGAGGATCCATCTGTAAAAGAGGGATGCTGAGACAGCAAACTGCTGGGACCCAGAAGAGCCATCCCCAAATTTTCCTGGTCCCGTGGTTTGTATCTGTAGGTGAAGCAGGGCAGAAGGTACAGCTTGGATGGTCAGACACTCCTCAGGAAGGGTTTGTCCACCCTTTGGAGAGGTTTCTGCACAGCTCTGGGAGTTAATTCCTGCGTGGAATGCTGAACTGAGGGCAGAGCAAGGGAATGCTTCCCATCTTTCTGCAGCCAGCAGTGGGGCCTTTCCCTTCACACCCTAATGCTGAGGAGACCTGGGGTGGGCTGGGAACAGCCATCCCACAGCCAGCATAACCTACTTGACAGTGCCTTCTGCTGAATTAGAGGGCATTTCAAGAATAGGCACAATTCCTGCAACACAGATTGACCCACCATGATTTGAAACAATTAACCCTCTGATATCAAGAGTCAGGATTTCCTGACCCACAACTCTAATGTATTTTTCATTAGTTCTAACAGCTGGTGAGCGCAGCCCTCTGGCCTTAAGAGGTTTATTTCCTTTCTCTTTTTTTTTTTTTTTTTTTTTTTGGAAGAAAAACTCGTGGTGAACACGAAGAGCTTGGCACAAATAAAACATGGCCATGGTGAGAGCAGAGCAGTGGGCTGCAGTTTGGCTGATTCAGCCTCTCTGCTTCATGGAAAAATATAGCTCTGCTTCACGACTCGTGCAGTGCCTGCCCCTCTCATAAATCCAGGGGTGTATTAGTTGCACTCAGGAATGTAACTCCCTGTAGCTGATTTGTCTGGGGGAAGTCACAGATGTGTCTGTGGTGGGAAGTGCAGCCCATTGGTGTGTCCAAGTCACTCGTGCCTCCCTTCTCGGGGTCTGGTTTTGGGTTGTGTTCATTCTGCATGGGTGGTTGGGGAAGGCTTGGAGTGATGAGTGTTCAAGTAACCTGTACTGCCCAGGGGTGATCCACTGTATCTTTAGGTTAAAAATCAGCAAAAGAGGGATTGCTGATGTGCTGCCCACAGTCCTGCTGCCTTGCAGGGGCAGCCTGACAAAACCCTGGGAGGTTTCTGTTTTGTTGGGTAGTTAGTGCATGTGTGTAAGGGAACATTTATATCAACCTCAATCACAGGTTATATCACCATTTTTATAGCAGAGCCTTTATCTCTTGGCTTTTACTGACCGGGTCCACCCTGAACCCCTCTTACCCTCTGTTTGTGTAAGCTTTTTGTTATTTTCATAACGTTTCTAACTGTTGCCATCTGACCATGCATTTCATGGTCTGTTGTTTCGGAAACCCAACACAACTGTGCAGGAAGAGCCAAAGTGGCTCCCTTGGTTTTGGGGATGGAGACACGTTGTGTCCCCAGGCTGTGTGTTCCTCTCAGCCTCTCCTTACCTGCTGACGAGCCTTAATTCCTCCTGTGCCCAGCCTCGCCTTCGCTAGCTCGTTGCCGTGATTTATACTGAATAAAGGGGTACATAAATTGGATTTTGTGTGAGCACGCTCACTTTTCTTAGTGATTCTTCTGCTGAGCATTGGCCAAACCTGGAAATTACCTTGAGTCTTAATTTGGAAGGGTTTTGTAGAACTTAATTGTCTGAACGTTTTGTAAGCGGGATCGTAACGGGGTGTTTTATAACATCAGAAAAGATAGTTTTAATAAAGCTGTCTAGAGCTAGAAAGAGGAACTCTTCCTTTGATGCTCCTTTGGTAGATGAAAACATTTTTGTTCAATAGGAGACCAGCATCTTTTTTTTTTGCTCATTTGAGACAAGTTCTGGCAACATACTGATATTCATTCAAATATAAATGCCATATTCCCTTTGAAATGCAAATTGTTTAAAGAAAAATAGCATATGGTAGAGGTAAGTACCTTTTCAAATCAGCTCCCACACTTTAGGGATGTGAGTACAGCTAAAATTATTCTTTGGAAAGAATCTGGAGCCTTTGACACATTGAAGCTTGAACTAATCAAGGCTTCCCAGTAAGCATATACACATATCCATATCAAGGAAACAGTGCTGAGAATACATGGATTAGCATAGTAATTTAACTGCCCCCTGCTAATCAACTTAAGCAACCAGCTGATGCATTTAGGATGTGTCTGAAGAGGCAACGCTTGCACAGCTCCAGAATGGGCCAGGTAGCTGGCCAGGAGATTGTGGTTAATGTGAAGATGGATGTCTGTCTGTCTGTCCATGGAGAGACAGATGTGCTTATGTACATACAGATGTGCAGGTGGGGGGCAGGAGGTGCAGGACATGTCTTGGAAGAGCTCGGTGCACATGCTTCAGGTGCCTAACCCAACACCCAGGCTTTGCTTTGCACAGAATCGCCCAATCCCAGAGTGGTTTGGGCTGGAGGGACCTTTAGATCTCTCCGTGGGCAGGGACACCTCCAGCACTTCCCCTGGGTGCTGCTTTCCTCTTCTGTTCACCTGCTTGGGGGGCTGGGGCACCTCTGCTGCTTTATCCATGTTGGCCTGGGCTGGGTTTGCCTATTGCAGGGGGGAGGAATTGTGAGGCTGTGCCATGGAGCAATGTGTGGAATGCACCATCAGCAGCAGCAGCAGCACCTGCCTGTGGGAGCTCCTCGTGCTGGGCTGGTGGCACACACGTCCTGGCATCCTGCACACTTCGTGGGGACACCAACAATTAACTGGGAAATAGTGATGTTGAAAGAGGGTTGTGAGCACCAAGTTCGGGCTGGAGTCAAACACATGGAGGAGGGGGAGAGGAAAGGACACAGTTTGCTGTAATCTGGCCCTTCTAGGGAGAGGAAAGGACACAGTTTGCTGTAATCTGTCCGTTCTGTGGAGAGGAGAGGACACAGTTTGCTGTAATCTGGCCCTTCTGATCCCTGCCTGTGGATTCTGGCTCGAGGATCTGATATATCATGAAAATACACCCCTCCCAGCAGCGGGGCAGACTGGCATTCAACCCTGAACAAATATTACTGCAAGGGTTGCAGGGCTGCCAGACTGTGACAGTAGGAAGGCCAGAGCTGAGCTGGGTGGCATCTCTGCTTAGTGAAGTGTTGCCTGATGGCACCTGGCACCTCTTCTGTGCAGCCCACACCCTTCAGGAGGGTGAAGCGAAAGGAGAAATCTTGGCTTCGCAGAATAAGTCACTTCTCAACAGGTTCACGTCATAATGTGGGGCTGGGATTTCATCAAGTGGGATTAAGGTGAAAGTAAAGCTTCTGGTGCTTGATATTCTCTTTCTAAGGTTCTACTTTTGTGGTTAGAAAGTGGAGACTTGTGCTCAAAAGCTTGTGGACTGGGGGGAAGGTGCCAGCATAGAAATATTGCTGCTTGTTTTGTGTCTGTGTTGGCCTAAATGTCAAGTTTGTGGTATCTGATTGCAAGCTCTGGCAGTCACATCAGCCACTCCCTTTAATTTGGTGGATCATCACAATAATTTATTAGTGTTCATACTTTTTCTGGATTGTGAAAATCAAAGTGAGCACCAGCAGCATCATGGAGGTTCATTTGGAAGGAGGTGGCTCTTTTAGGAGAGGGGGACCTCAAAATACATGTACTGTCAGCCCACGTTTCCATTTGCTGTTGTGGTTTTAAGATGCTGAGCTGTAATTCAGTCCTCTGCTCTGGACTCTCATACCTTGGGAAGTCCTGACGTGGTTCCAAAATCCACCTTAGACTTTGCATAATTAAACAAATTGGTTTTTGTGTCTGTGTTTCGTGCCAGTGAAGTAGAGATGCCACGCAGAAGTTCTTGAGGCTGAGTAAGTGCATTGAAGGCACAGATACTGTGATGGATCTGTGTTAAGGACTAAGGATGAGCTTTAGTCTTGGGAAAGGGGAGGAGACAAAGGGACAATTATGCCAACTCTAATAAACACAAAGTAGTTCACTAAGCTCTGCTGTCTTCCCAAAGGCTGCTCTGGGAAAAGACATAATGATAGAACTGGGAGTCAGGAGATCTGGGTTTTATTTTCAAGTCTGCCACAATCTTCCTTTGTGGCCCTGGGTCATTTAACCTCTGAAAAATGGGGGAAATGATAGCAGATAATTAACAACCTCACAGGAGCATTGAAAATTAATTCATTAATTTTTCTGAACTCATCAGTAGAAGGTGCAATGGAAATGCAAAGTGTGAGGGTATGTTATAAAATTGTGTCTGTTCCTTTCCCTCTACATGTGTTTTTTAAGAGTATTTTCCAATCCACAGAAGACCTGTGGGGCACCTTTTGAGAGCCTGCCACGAGGAAGGAAACCAGCACTGTACGTTTTTTGTAGCCTTAAAATATGCAGAGCCTGGGCTGGGAATGGAGGAAAACGTGCTCAGAACCCCAAACTGTGGAGAGCAGACTTTGGCCCAGAGCAAGTTGTGAGCAAGCCCATCAGGCACCCGAGTTTGTGGAAAGGCTTTAATTGTTTCTGCTTTAAAATTTATCGAACCAGATCACTCTGGTCCTGTTTGATGGTGAGAAACCTGTCCCTGTCACTCCCCCTCACACACATCTCCCAGCATTTAATGTCCTACACCTCAGGGATGGTGAAAACACAGGATTATTTCCAGTGTTTACTGGGGAAGGGCTGTTCTTTGTGTCTCCCCTTCTGTGCCATGGGCCTTCAGGTCATGGGACGAGACACAGGACTGGTACCTGCAGTCAGCCCAGGGTGTGCTTGGTGTCACACACTGTTGGAGGATTGAAAGCCCAAAGAAGTTTGTGCTTGGTCTCACAACCCTGGGGTCATTTCCCCCCCATCGCTGCGTTCTTGGCTTTGTTCAGGGGACAGACTTGTGTGGGATGTTATTTAGAGGTAGATTCTCTGAAACTCTTTGAGTTGCCTTAGTTGTCCCACCTCAGCTGCTTGTGTGAGGAGGGGTTTTCAGCAATAAACTCAATCTCCATGCACAGTCTCTTTTGTAACATGTAGAGAACCTCTTCAGGATGAGGGTGGTAGAAGGTTGTGTTTCCAGTGAACAGAAGGAGGTGAAATGGTGCAAACTGAGGCTCTTTGGTGAGAGGTCCCTGGCTGGATTTGAGCTGCTGAGGTCCGTGGTACCCCAAAGCTCTGCCCACGGGGCCGAGGCGTCGATGCCTTCAGGGAGGGGTCTGTGCTGGCAGCATTACCTCCATCTGGGTGCAAAGTGCATGCTGTGCTCTCTATTGACACGCTTTGTTTTCCGTTTGTGCCTAGGGAACGTGACTACTAGCACATCTGTGTCTCAGATGGCCAGTGGCATCAGTCTGGTGTCCTTCAACAGCCGCCCGGACGGGTTGCACCAGCGCTCCTACTCGGTCTCCAGTGCAGATCAGTGGAGCGAGGCAACAGTCATTGCAAACTCTGGCATTAGCAGTGGTAAGAACCCTGGAGCTGGGCGGGGTGTGCCTCGGGGACAGCGGGGACTGTGCTGCTTGCACTGTGTCTGCAGAGGGACCAGTGGAACGGGGCAGCCCGGGCGTGGTGCTGGTGTGCTGCTGGGTGTCACACTGGAGTGTGTGAGAGGAAAGAGAAGGGGTCAATATAGAGCTTGTGACAGGACAAGGGGAAAGGCTTCCCACTGCCAGAGGGCAGGGTGAGATGGGATGGTGGGAAGGAATCCTTCCCTGGGAGGGTGCCCAGAGAAGCTGTGGCTGCCCCTGGATCCCTGGAAGTGTCCAAGGCCAGGCTGGATGGGGCTTGGAGCAACCTGGGCTAGTGGAAGGTGGCCCTGTCCATGGCAGGGGTTGGGATGGGACGGTCTTTAATGTCCCTTCCCACCCAAACCGTTCTGAGTTTCTGTGATAATATACCTGAAATTAAAATTGAGCCGTATTTTAATTACAGTAGCTCTCCTGTTGAAAAAATAATTACAGACTCTTAGAATGGTTTGGGTTGGAAGGGACTTTGAAGATCATCTCATCCATCCCCTGCCATGGGCAGGGACACCTTCCACTAGCCCAGGTTGCTCCAAGCCCCATCCAGCCTGGCCTTGGACACTTCCAGGGATCCAGGGGCAGCCTCATGCTGTGGGTTGTTGGTTTGATATTCTGATTTCCTTCTCCTGTGAATGGGTGTTAGTAGTAGGTATCAGCAGGCAATGACCCTCCAGGCCTTCTCATCCATGTGTCCTTTGTCTGCTGTGCTCTCACCCCAGTCCCTGCACACTCCCAGCTTAGCTGGGGTGTTTCCTCAGTGGGACATTTCACAGTATTAAAGCAGCCAACACTATTCCACGTGGTGCCTTGGAATTGCTGCATTGCAGCAGTGAGACAGGGGTGCTTTTGAAAGGGGGGGTGTGATATTTGGTGTGTCTAGCCCCCATGGAGTGCCTGGGAAGGGCAGAGCTGTAGTGCTGCTCCCCTGTAGGTGAGCTGGTGCAAATCAGAGCATCCTTGGAGCAGCGGGGTGGGTGGGCTGGGGCTCAGGTGTGCAGCACAGGGGGTTCATACCAGCAAAGCACACGGTCCAGCAGCGGGGGAGTTGATGGGCAGGTGGGGAAACTATGCAAAGTTCAGGAAATGGGGAAAGGGAGAAGAGTGAATGAGGAAAAACAAAACTGAGGAGAAAGTGAAAATATGGGTATGGGTGAGAAATGTGAATAGGACTGGGGAAGGGGAAGGAAAGCTGGTTCTGATGGCTGTCCCTAAAATGGGGAGAGTTAGGGGAATATGAGAATTATTTCACATGTCCCATACATTTATATATATATATTTATATATATATATATTATAGAATCATAGGATATTAAAGGATTGGAATGGACCTTCAAGACCATCTAGTCCCAACCGTCCTGCCTTGGGCAGGGACACCCCCCCCCAAGACCAGATTGCTCAAGGCCTTATCCAACCTGGCTTTAAACACTTCCAGGGATGGGACATCCCCAACCTCCCTGTGCCAGTGTGTAATATGTGTCTGTATAAGGTTTGAAGCTGAGTACAGCCCTGATACTGTCTCTGGGTTTTTAAGCAGCTCTGGACAGCTTTCCAGGGCCACCTGATGAGAACAGAGGGGTTAAAATCTCCATTACCTTTTTTCTGAGTGGCATGAACTATCCATGTCCAAGTTCCCGAAGCAGGTGCATTTCTGGGGCTGTCAACACGTGGGCAGCACCTTCAGGAGAGTGGTCCTTGCACTAAATAGTCCAGATTTTGGCTAAGAATTTTCTAAAGCAAGTAGGCTTGACTGGAGCCTCACTGGAAGGCAGAGATGCTGTAAAATGAGTTAAATGCAGGCAGGTGAGCCCGTGCCAGGGTAACCACTGAGGCTGCAGCAGGGAAGAGCCTTCAACATGCAGAATTCACTGAGTTCCTACAAGGGGTGTGGAAATAAAATGTTAAAAGAGTAGAACTAGTGCCTAGACCTGTTCCCATCCCCTGTACTTGGTGATGGTGTGTTTGCTGGCCTTGTCTTCTGCTGCTGAGCTGGGGCTGGTTCTCAGTCCCTGGGGAAGGGACCCTTCTGCCCTCCCACATATGTGCAGTACCTTTCTCTGACTTGCCACTCACATGGGATTACTTCTGGCTCAAGAGAGACGACAGCTAGAATTACCTAGGAAATATTTATTTTAAAATTGCACTTGACTGGGGGGTACTTGTGAAAAATCTGACTTGAGTCATTTCGTGCAGACGTTCTGATATTGGGAAAAAAAATAGAAAAAAAAAAGAAAGGAGCTAGTTTTATAAATAAGGGGGAAAAGTTGCACTAACGATGAGTTTTAGGCAAGTAAGGGTCAGCAGAATCAGAAGTGCTATGATAAAGCTGCTGCAGAACCTCAAGAATAATTGATTGCTCTCAGTGTATCATCTTTGGTAAGCTCAGAGATGTGTCCTTTATGTTGGCAAGTTGACGCATGAAAAACCCTTTTTAATTTCAGGGGTTTTTTTCTCCATTAAAAGATTTTTGAATTTTAGTCATAAAAAGCTAATACTGTGAAAGCAGCAGGTACAGTGAGAAGCTAAGCATCTTTTGGAATTCAAATGCCAATGTACTGGAGAATATCCTGCTTATTGTCACATGGTTTTATTGTAGACAAAATAACATATTGGGATTCAATTTTTCTCTTGCACCTTTTTTTCACATTAAATTAATACTTTGTGTGGCTCCGGAGAACTTTTCAAAGTCTTCCAAACCAGACCTTTGGTTTCCTGGGGCTTCTGTCTTTCAAGCAGCTGTGAACATCTCCTAATTAGATAAATTACTTTGTAGTGGGCAAAGCCACAAAACAGGAGGTGCTGGTTAAATTAAAGGGGAAAAATAGAAAAATCCATTCTCTGAAATGGAATGCCCCACTGCTTTATGACTATTACTGTGGTAAGGTTTTACATTTAAGTACCTGAGGTTTAAAATTAAATGTCTAATATAATTTGGTGCTGGTAACGTGAAGCCTGCGAGTGCCCTGGGAGGAAATGTCGACAGCTTGGCTTGGTTCAATTGCTGTCTCTGCTGCCGAGGCCGAGTCCCACCTGCTGTTCTGCAGCATTTGCAATGCACCAACATATTTGCCTTAAAAACCCCCGAAATTTCAAAAGGCTCTTCCAGCAGCACATGAGAAATTAATTCTTT